>JAYESA010000005.1:89732550-90122831 GCA_036927795.1 Iris macrosiphon
GGTTGTCCCCTCACCTTCGGCAGACGCAAGTCAGCACTTTTTGCCCCCCTGATCGCGAAGATACAACAAAGGATAGGAGGATGGCACAACAATCTTCTCTTGCTAAGGGGAAAATTAACCCTGATCAAGCACGTTCTCAGTTCGATCCCGATCTACATCCTCGCTGCTTGCAGCCCTCCGAAGTGTATCCTTGTTACTATAGAGAAAATGTTTAACAATTTCTTGTAGGGACATCAATTTGATCATAATCTTAGACGTTAGGCAAGCTGGCTATCCATCGCTTGACCCACTTCAGAGGGAGGCCTCGGCATCCGATCGCTGATTGATACAATCAACGCCCTCTCGGTGAAGCTATGGTGGACTCTGCGAACACAACAATCGCTTTGGACAGATTTCTTCAAAGCTCGGTATTCCTCCCGCACCCATCCAACAGTAGCGATTGCTAAAAGTTCAGCTTCCCCGATTTGGAAACGACTCCTGATCGGCAGAGAACTAGGCGAAAGACACATTCGTTTCACCGTTGGGTTGGGCGACGAAGACGTCATACACGAACAATGGTGCGGGCAACACCTACTCCAGCAGCTGCAGCAAACAATACGCACCGGCAAGATCAAACATTATTGGCATAGAGGGGGATAGGATTTAAATCGCATAACTCAGCATTTTGGCCAGGCCACAACATATGTTCTTAGAGAGGGCGAGATCCAAATCTCGTCTCAGGTGGACGGTTTCAGGTGGGGAGCCACCGCTAACGGAGTTTTCTCTGCAAAATTGGCTTGGAGCGTGGCTCGATCTCCCTCGTTCGGCCCTTCATCCCCATTCCTAGGCTGGAACCACTACACCCTGTCCATATGGTCGATTCTTCTTTGACTTGTTGACCTAGAAGTTGACTAGTTTAACTTTTTTTTTTCCAAAACCTTGTATTGATGTTGTATTCCATATCAAGGTCTTCGGGGCACCGTATCAGACATCAGTGAGACTATTCATTGGACTTCAGGGGAGTACATTCTCTGATAGTTTCTCATTTATAATATCCTCTATGTTCATTGTATCTGGTGTAGATATCCATATTTCTTGACACGATGGTACACGGATTGGTATATCCGGATCTTGTCATGAGATGTTATTCCTTGTATATGGTGTATCTTGTGCAAGTCTTGTTTCATTGATTATCTTGTGCATGTACAGACACTGATTCTTGGGGAGATTTGCTATCTTCCTAGAGAATTCTGTGCCATAGCATACCATGGTAGGATCTATTATACCAGTCGGATGGAGAGTATTTTAGTGTAGATATGTGATCATACCCTCCTTGTATCAAGTCTTGCTCTTGAATAGTGTTAATCATACACCGTACGTATGATTAACCAGGCCATAAATCTTGTATTATGTTCCCAAGCCGATCACATGTTAAAGCTAGTACTTACACACTTAGTCATTAGTATTCTTGTTCATTGACATATTGCTCATTATTGTATTTATTCTAGTATTTCTTTATTGTATATATCTTATTGTATCTATTGTGCATCTCGTATATTCACATCTATTTACTGTTACATAATTTTTATCATTGATTAGAACTGCTATTAAAGATGTACTCTGCTCCTTTCCTGACTGGATATATTTTTCCCAGATGACACTGAGTACTGGTACCCTACACATTATAGACCTCAGGATGTTGTGGGTTTAGAGTCAGAGACCCTGGTTTAGGAGGAGCTTATCCCAATTGAGACAGATGACCCGAGACTTGTAGCTTCTTAGTATTCTTGTACTGGATTTGTCTCCAGCTTATTTGTTAGTATTTCTTTTAGACTCATTGATGTATTATTTCAGACTCATGAGTTGTATGTGACTATTCTATTCTTTATCATATTAGTGCTCGTTCCATCTTAGATCTGTGATTGAGTATGTTATTATTATTGGTGGTTCATTATATTGCTAGATAGATTACCCAGACAACGTTCTACCGCCGATTCTGTGGCGTAGGCTGGGCGTTGTTCTCGACTTGTACCCTTACACCGGGTGCGGGTTATGACACCTTTTTAGTTGTGGCCCATGCAGGTCAGGCTTCGCAAGTTGTGCGATGTCATGGCAGTGCGATAATTTAGTTGTACTAATACGAGCCTGATTTAGGATATATAATGTAGGCTATAGGCTGAGAATACTCAATCATACCTAGAAAAAATATTTTGATTCATTCAACTATTCTCCTTTGATATTGATACTTGATCTCTTAATCTGTCCTTTCCTTGAGTCTCTTACATCTTGTGCCACATTGATTCTTTTTTTAGCTTTGTCTCAGGATACCACCTAAGACTAGATCGCAGCAGGAGAGAGCAGTTTCTGAGAGGTCTGCGACATCCCGAGGGCCTGCACCAGTCACTTCTCCGGTTATTGGAGTGTCAACTGCTTTCGGAGGTCCACCACCTACTCAGAGGACTATGCCAGCTGTATCTGGGGGACTTTCACCTCCACCTACTGTGCCAGCAGAGGCGACACAGATGTTTACACTGTTTCATGAGATGATCGAGGCACAGAGGGCTCAGTCAGAGGCACATCAGAGACAGACCAACGTTTTACGGTAGGGCATCGAGAGTGCTCATCAGCTTGCTCGTGCCGTAGTTGAGAGAGGAGTTTCGGTCTAGCAGTAGGATGTTCCTCAGGTTGCTCAGCTTCGGCCAGGCAACATTCAGGACTTCAAGAAGCTGGAGCCTAAGATCTTCAAGGGGACGGAGGGCATCGTCTATGCTGATGATTGGCTCGAGGACATTGAGCGTCTTATGAGGGTGTCCCGTCTTTCTGAGGATCTGAAGGTTGAGGCGGTAGAACTTCAACTATTCGACGTTGCTCGTACTTGGTTTAGGAATGAGCCGATTCTTGTTGACGCGGGACAGTCTTTGGAGGTATTCAAGGACCTCTTCAAGAAAAAATTTTTGCTCGGGCAGACAGGCTAGACTTGGGAAGGCAGTTTGAGAGTCTCATTCAGGGGAGCATGTCTGTGGAGGAGTACGCTGCGGAGTTCGACAGGTTGAGCCAATTCACAAAGTATTTGGTGAGAGAGCAAGAGGTTCGGGCTATTCGTTTCTGTCAGGGTCTAAACTGGAAAGTGAAGATCCTTATTTCGTCTTTTTATGAGACCTATTCGGAGATACTTGCGGAGGCACGCAAGGTTGAGCGGGAGTTAGGTTTGAAGCCCAAGAGAGACCGTGATTCTTTTTTGGGGGGAAAACAGCAGTACAATATCTGTAAAATGTCCTCATTTCCAGTCCAGGCCTTTCCAGCAGTCTCAACAACACCAGACTCCAGCTAGGGCATTGTTTCATCAGGCACCATAGCAACAGAGACAGTTACAGCAATCTTTCTTCCACTACTGCAAGAAGCCCGGCCACATCTGAAAGTTTGCAGGAGGAGGCTAGGAGTTTGTTTGTATTGTGGTACTGAAGGGCATCAGCTGAGGGAGTGTCCTTCTAATCCTCGCCGTGCAGTTCAGGGAGCAGCTTCAGCTCCGAGGGCACATACGAGACCACCTACAGTACAGCCGAGGGGACCACTTCCGACACAGCAGGAGCGTTATGTCCAGCATCAGCAGCAGGGAGGTGCACGTCGAGGACGAGCGTTTGCTATAGCCTTCGAGGAGGATGAACCCACCGAAGATTTTATCGCAGGTTCTATTCTTCTTGATTCCATTCCAGCTTAAGCTTTGTTTGATAGTGGTGCTTCCCATAGTTTTGTATCCATTTCTTTTGCTCTGAAGCATGGTTTGGTACCTGAGTCTTTGCTTAGGACTTGCAAGATCATAACCGGGGGAGGCATTATCCTGGTTAATGATATTTGCAAGGATCGAAGAGTTACTCCAGGAGGCCGGGAGTTGAGTGCGTGTCTACTTGTAATGCCACTTTCGACCTACGATATTATACTCGGGATGGATTGGTTGAGTAGGCACCGTGCTAGCATAGATTGTAGAGGAGGTAGAGTTTTATTTGGTCCGCCGGGAGAGCCAGAGTTCGTGTTTGTTAGAGGAGCTGCAGTGCAGGGAGAAGGCATTATTTGTGGAGCTATGGTGGAAGACAAGGAGTTGCCGCATCCGTTGATAGCAGAGTTCTTGGATGTATTTCCTGAGGAATTGCCAGGGTTGCCGCCAGATCGAGATATTGAATTCTTTATAGACTTGGTGCCAGGTGCAGAACCAATTTTGAAATATATCTATAGAGTAAACAACAGCGAGCTGGTCGAGCTGAAGAAGCAGGTGGACGAATTACAGGATAAAAGGTTTATCAGATCGAGTTCTTCACCGTGGGGAGCCCCGATATTATTTGTACCGAAGAATAATGGATCGGTGCGCATGTGCATTGATTACAGGGCTTTAAATAATCTCACTATCAAGAATAAGTACTCTTTGCCACGGATTGATGATCTGTTCGATCAGTTGAGTGGTGTCAAGGTGTTTTCTAAGATATATTTGAGATCAGGCTACCACCAGATGAAAGTGAAGCCGGAGGACATACCGAAGACTGCTTTTAGAACTCGGTATAGTCAGTACGAGTTTATGGTGATGTCGTTGGGGTTGACTAATGCACCGACGATATTTATGAACTTGATGAACAAGGTGTTCCAACAGTACCTTGACAAGTTCGTAGTGGTGTTCATCGATGACATACTCATATACTCGAAGACATCGGAGGAGCATGAGGAGCATTTGAGGATTGTGTTGGATGTGCTGAGGAAGGAGAAGCTATATGGAAAGTTATCCAAGTGTGAGTTTTTTTGGACAAGGTGGAGTTCTTGGGGCATGTTGTGACTGGTGATGATATTTCAGTGGATCCGAAGAAGATCGCAGCAGTAGAATCTTGGAAGACCCCGAGTTCGGTAGCAGAGATCAGGAGTTTCTTGGGATTGGAAGGCTACTACAGGAAGTTTGTGCAAGATTTTTCAAGAATTGTCGAGCCAATGACCAGACTCACCAGGAAGGATATAGAGTTTGTTTGGACGGAGGATTGCCAGGTTGCTTTTGAGGAATTGAAGAGGAGGTTGACGTCTGCTCCTATTTTGACGTTGCCATCAGGGTCTGGAGGTTTCAATATTTATAGTGATACATCGGAGAAAGTTTTGAGTTGTATTCTTCAGCAGAATAGAAAAGTGATTGCCTATACATCCAGGCAATTGCGCCCTCATGAAAAGAACTATCATATCCATAATTTGGAGTTGGCAGTAGTCATCTTCGCCCTGAAGTTGTGGAAATATTATTTGTATGGAGAGCGTGTGGAGATCTTCACAGACCACAAGAGCTTGAAGTACGTTTTCACGCAGAAGGAGTTGAACATGAGGCAGCGTCGGTGGTTCGAACTGAGGAAAGATTTTGATATATCATTGCAGTATCATCTTGGAAAAACTAATGTAGTTGTCGATGCTTTGAGCAGGTATCCAGTAGCTATGTTCTTGACGTAGGATCGATATTTGTTGGAGGAGTTGGAGAGCTTGGGCATTAAGGTGATAGTTTCTGGTTGTGCTATACAGATATGGGGATTGCAGATACACTCAGATTTGATGGACATGATCAAGGCAGCCCAGTATGAGGATGTATCTCTGAGAAGCATCAGAGTTTAGGTGAGAGCAGGATTGGAGGATGATTTCATCATTGCTGAGGATGGATCTTTGAGGCATGGAGTTAGGTTGTGTGTGCCTAGTGGGGAGCTACGTGAGGAGGTATTACAGGAAGCGTATCGCTATCAGTATTCCGTACATCCAGGTGCCAAGAAGATGTATCAGGATATGCGAGAGAGAGTGTGGTGGTATAGCATGAAGAGGGAAGTGGCACAGTTTGTATCCAGATACTTAGTGTGCCAGCAGGTGAAAGCCGAGAGGCAGAGGCCAGGAGGTTTACTTCAGCCATTACCCATTCCAGAGTGGAAGTGGGAGCACATTACTATGGATTTTGTGTTCGGACTTCCACGATCTCCAGGAGGGAAAGACGCGATTTGGGTCATCGTTGATAGGTTAACCAAGTTGGCCCACTTTTTGCCTTTCAAGGTGGGTTTCTCTACGGAGAAGCTGGCAGTGATGTACATGAGACAGATTGTTATGATACATGGAGTTTCCGTCAACATAGTCTCGGATCGGGATAGTCGTTTCGCTTCTCATTTCTGGAGGAGTTTGTAGAAGAGTTTGGGCACTCAGCTCAAGTTCAGTAATGCATATCATCCCCAGACAGATGGGCAGTCAGAAAGGACTATTCAGACTCTTGAGGATATATTGCGCACTTGTATACTAGATTTCGGGGGTTCTTGGGAGGACCATCTCTATTTGGTAGAGTTTGCTTATAACAACAGCTACCAGGCTAGTATAAAGATGTTACCTTTTGAAGATCTGTACGGTCGGAGGTGTCATACTCCCTTGTCATGGGATGATGTTGGAGAGAGAATTTTTCTGGGCCAGAGATAGTTGTGGATGCAGCGGAGAAGGTTCAGTTGATCAGAGACAGACTTCGTGTGCCGCAGGATAGACAGCGGCATTGGGCCAATAGCTACCGGAGACCTTTGGAGTTTGAGGTCTAGTTTAGATTTTATTTGTGCTTGTTATTGGTTGTTTGTTATAGATTAAGTTCTTAAGGTGGTGTTTTGTTCTAGGTGGGTGGTTTGGTGTTTCTGAGGATTTCTTCGGCACGAGGCACGATTCGCTTCGGTAGAGGCGGGAAGCTTAGTCCGCGATTCATCGGACCTTTCACTATTCTAGAGAGGATCGGTACAGTTGCTTATAGACTAGACTTGCCACTTGCATTGGAGGGAGTGCACAACGTGTTTCACGTGTCACAGTTAAGACGGTATGTGGCAGATCCTAGTCATGTATTGGATCACTCGGAGATAGAGGTGGGCCCTACTCTTAGTTATCCAGAGCAGCCAGTTGAGATTCTGGATTGGAGAGAGAAGGTGCTGAGGAACCAAACTATTCCTTTGGTGCGCATCGCATGGAGGCATCACTCTCCGGGAGAGTCTACCTAGGAGAGGGAGGATGAAATACGAGAGCGTTATCCATATTTGTTTGTGCCTTGAGGTATGTTCTTTCCTAATTATGTTATGTTCTTTCATAGTTAGTTCTGTTCTTTAGTTCTGTTCATTGTTATGTTCTGTTATTTTCTGGGGGTAGTTTTTGTCTTTGAATTTCGAGGACGAAATTATTTTAAGGAGGGTAGACTTGTCACTACCACATTTTCTAGGAAAGGGCATTTTAGTAATTTTATAATTAATTTAATATTGTGCTTGATAATAATTATTTGTTGTCTTATTTAATTATTGTTAGGTGTTAGTTATTTATTTTGGACTTGTGTTAATGGACCTAACTAGTTTAGTTTAGACGCATGTACCAATATGTATTAATTGTTAGATTTGAGCCCAATAAGAAAGCCTATTGGTTAGGAGATGGAATAAAATTAATTAAACCTTTAGACTAGAAGCTTCCTTCCTTAATTATTTCTTCATGAGAGGCCCCAAGGGGTATAATGGATATTACATAGTAGCTTGAGAAAGGGAAAAGGGGGGTCGGCCTATTAAAGAGGGGGAAATTGATTTCTCTCTCCTCTTTTCATTTCAAAACTAGATCTAGAATTTTTCTCAACCAAATTTCTTTATTTTTACTTTATTTTCCTACCAAATTATATCCCAATTCCTTCCTAAATTACCACTGGAGGCTAGTGGAGCAAGGATCTAAAAGAAAGAAGCAAGGATCTACAAAGAGGAGCAAGAATCTACAAGTTGGAGGCCAATTTTATCACATTTGGAGGTTTCATTGGGAATCTATCTCCCAATAGCTATAATTTAGTTTTTTCTCGTAAGTTAGGTTCTAAATCTGAGATTTAATCATGAAAAATCAACCCATATACATAGGCTACCCACAAGATTTGGTTGTGTGTTCATAGGAGGCCTATTGAAAAAGTTATGCTGCTTTTTATGTCAATTTTTGGGAAATTCCGAGATTGACATTTGTTGTATGTGTCAATTGGTCCTATAGATCAATTTGGCATGTGCTTGTGTACTTGGGGCTAGTTTTGTGTCCACAATTTGGTACGTGTAGGTCGTATCTCAACAATTTGGTGATACGTGTTGATTTGGGATTTTTTTCTCCGACATGGAACTTTGAGTATGTCACATTTTGACACGGACAAGTAAAATTATATTTGACTATTCGTATTATTTCATAAATAATATATATGACTTTTCTGTGTCCTTCTGGGTACGTTTGGATATATGATGGACTCGTATCGCATGCGTATCCTAGATCTAGTGGGATACGGGGTGATACGTTCCATGTGTATGCAATTTAATTGTAGATCTAATTCTCTTGTGTTCTTATTTCATGGAGAAGTATATATATATATATATAATATTGTGTATATATATTTTTGTAATGTTGAGTCTTAGATCTATGTATCTATGTATATAGTATATGTGTATATATTGTATGTAACTATTTATATATGGTAGTATGTATAAATATGTATATGTTAAATAGATATTTATATGTGGTTATATTTATAATCATATAATGTATGTTTTATATTGTGTATATGTTTATATGTACGTATACGTATGTATGTTGTTATAAATATGTTACTATGTATATAGGTGTATATTACTATATAGATATTATGTACATATATATGTGTGTGTGTGTGTGTGTGTATGTGTATTTATTAGTTGTAATTATATGCATATATTTAGTATATATATTATGTTGTGTATATATATATATTATATTTCATTGGATATATATATATATATATATATATATATATATATATATATATATATATATATATATATATAGAGAGAGAGAGAGAGAGAGAGAGAGAGAGAGCAGGGGTTTAGCGACAGCAGCAGGCGTCGCTGAATGCAGCAGCAGCAACAATAACAGCAGCAGCAGCAGCCGCTATAGCGACAGCAGAAAGCGTCGCAGCAGCAGCAGCAATATCCAACAGCAGCAGCAACAAGGGCATCAGTGACAGACAGCAAAAAATTTGTCACTATAACAACAATATCAATAGCCGTATCAGGGGCTTTAGCGATGGTTTTTGGCGACAGCTGCAGAAGTTCGTCACTAAAACAACAGAGTATCAACAGCAACAACGGTTTTCAGCGACAGCAGGCAGGACCCTTTAGCGACAGTTTGGCAGTTTTATATATATTAGTGACGAACTTCTGCAGTTATATATATATATATGGTAATTAATATATATGTAAATATGTTTCTAATTGATATTTGTATTATAGTATACTATATATAGATATATATAGTGTAGCATATATTATTTTAAAGGGTCGTTAGCATAAATAAAGTAGTGGGTATTACCTTGAGATACCAAGGTAAGTACCAAGGTATTGAGTATTATAGTCTAACACAAAGATATTGGGTATCAATATTATGGTTTAGTGTTGTGATACCAAGTTGGTTCAAAACCAAGGCATCTATTTAATGTTTGTAATTAGGAATTTATATAATTAATAATTGTTTGATATTAATACGTGATGTTTTCCTTTTGATTTACGTATCCAGAGATACGGTATCCTAGTATCCTAAGATGTAGTTTATGACCTAGATTTTAGTGTTTGAACCCAATATCATTGTGTTAGACTTTTGCAACCTAGAAATAGTTAGTTGACCATAGTTTGACTAGTTGACCTTAGAGTTGACTTAGTTTGACTTTTGACTTAGAGTTGACTTATTGACCTAGAAGTTGACTAGTTTAACTTATTTTCTTTCTGAAATCTTGTATTGATGTTGTATTCCATATCTAGGTCTTTGGGGCACCGTATCAGACATCTGTGAGACTATTCATTGGACTTCAGGCGAGTACATTCTCTGATAGTTTTTTATTTATGATATCCTCTATGTTCATTGTATCTGGTATAGATATCCATATTTCTTGACACGATGGTTACACGGATTGGTATATCCGAATCTCGTCATGAGATGTTATTTCTTGTATATTGATTAACTTGTGCATGTACAGACACTGATTCTGGGGAGATTTGCTACCTTCCTAGAGAATCTCGTACCATAGCATACCATGGTTGGATCTATTATATCAGTCGAGTGGGGAGTATTTTAGTGTAGATATATGATCATACCCTCCTTGTATCAAGTCTTGCTCTTGAATAATATTAATCATACACCGCACATATGATTGTTGTCTGATAAAATAAATGAAAGATATGGAAACGAGGCTTTATACGAAAACTCGCTCTTTATGTTTACAAACAAGTAGTACAATTAATCCTATACGAGGATGTCGAGTACAATTTTTTAATCTGGGTAAATATTGCTGTAGGAGTCTGATCTGTAGTCGATCACTTTGTCCCTTGGACCACACGATGATGAAGAAGTGTCATAGAAGACAGTAAGCAGCTTCGAAGGTTGCTAAAGAGAGTGGATGCTCGATGCCAAAGTCGTCGATCGCTACTCTTTGCCTGAGCTCTGGATTCTTCTCTCTCTCGACCATTTTCTCTCCTCGATCTGATACTCTATTTTTCGACCTTTTTGTCCACACCGGACCTCTGTCAATAAAGGTCTCTATTTATAGAGTTTTAGTAACAGTGACCACTCAGTCGGTGTAGAAACCGAGTAGTGGAAAGTACAGCACCCTTTTACACGATGGTTACAATAATTATTGCCCGCGTATAGATGACCATTTGAATGAGCGTGTGACGCGTGTCCAACTAAGGGACAACGCGTATAACTGCTGCGAAGATCACGGCGTAGAACCACGTAGGTAGTTATCCTTTGTGTAGAAGAGGTTGGCGTAGAAGCCAATAACTGTCACCATGGGGTAGAAGCCAAGTAGGCATAGAAGCCGAGTAGGCGTAAAAGCCGAGTAGGCGTAGAAGCCGAGTAGGCGTAGAAGTCGAGTAGGCATAGAGGCCGAGTGGGCATAGAAGCCGAGTAGGCATATAAGCCGAGTAGGCGTAGAAGCCGAGTGGGCCTAGAAGATAGTTGATCCTCCTCTTCTGACTGTGGCCTGAGTTGGCATAATGTGCCAAGGCGATGATATGGACGTCTTAGCCAAAATTACGACTTTTGGAGATATAATCAAATCTTCTGTATTAAATGCAGAGATCTGCCCCCATCTTGCGCATTAAATGCAGAGGAGTGTCTTGAAGATTTGCTATCATTCTGTGTATTAAATGCAGATACACGCCTCGAATCCTGTACGAAGAGTAACTGCTGACATGGCAGTTTGTTTATCTTCTACGGAGCGTAAGAAGCTCACGTCTGCTTGTGTAAAACTAGGCAGCATATCCCCTTCTATGCGTAAAAGCAGTTTACACAAAGGGGATGTCACTAAACGACGGTTCGATGACATTTAATCAAATCTCCTGCATTAAATGTAGAGATCCGCCATTATCCTGCACATTAAATACAGAGGCGTATTTTGAAGGTCTGCCACCCTTTCTGCGTATTAAATGCAGAGACGTGCCTCGAGTTCTATCATCACTCTGCGCATTAAATGCAGAGATGTGCCTCAAGATCTGTACGAAGAGCAGCTTTTGACGTTGCAGGCTGTTTGTCTTCTGTGGAGTGTAAACAGCTCACGTCTGCCTGTGTAAAACTAGGCAGCGTATTCCTTTGTATGCGTAAAAGCGGTTTACGCAAAGGAAATGGCAGTAAATGACAGCCTGGGTTGCAGTGCCGTGCCATCATTATAGCCGTCGCCTGGGTAGTCGTACAGTACTCTTTGTTCGTAGTCCAGACGTCAGGTTCATTGCATGATCTGACAGGTTCATTTTGAAGAATACGAAGCATTCCTCGTATACTTCAATGCTGCATTGAAAGCGGATGAGTTTTACGCCATAAAGGCGATGTAGTACCCTTTTTACGCAGAAGCAGCTTAGACATACTGTATTATGCGGATGGTCCTTGAGTTTATACTTTATGCTGTGCTCAGCGGAAAAGCTCTGTTGCATGTTGATGGCTCTGAGGTCCTCTGTTTACGCTGCCCTGCATCAACATGTTGCGTATAGCTATCCAGCATATTTTTCATGCTTCTACAAGACCCCCTTCAAAGCTTTTAAATTCCTCGTAATTTGAAATGCTTTGAATGAAGCATGAAACGTTCCTCGTAATTTGAAATGCTCTGAATGGAGCCAGAAACGGTCAAGTCTGACATGTTCTTTCAAGGCTGACTTTATGGCGGAGTTATTGGGGATCGGTGTGATCTCTTTCGCCTATAAAAAGGCTGAGGAGTTAACCTGTTCTTCCCATATTTCTTTCACCACACAGAGATGATCGCCGGAGTTCGTCGGGTCGACTTGAGAAAGAAGAAGACCATGTTCTTCCAGCATATAAGGAGCCAAAAAAGACGACGTCTTCGAGCAAATATCCTCTACAACGATGGATCATGGAAGGATATCATAGCCTCCTTTGCTCGGAATAATCAGCAACTTTGTATGGCGGTTCTTCCGGAGAGAGGAAGGGTCGTATTTGACCACACAGCTTGCAAGTTGTATCTTCTCCTGATATTTGTGGACGAGAGCAGACAAACTTGCTGCTGTCCGAGATTAAGTTGGGTCAAATACCTCAACTAAATCTGTCATGGCGTTGGACCCCGGAAAGCAGATTGACCCTGCTTTCCTGTATTGGAGGATGGGTCTAGGCCCATTTCTGTATCCTCCAGCCATTTGATCATTTGTCAGTCGGTTTGCGGAAACCGACTAACTGCTAGAAAAGATGGATAAAGAATTCCGTCCATGCGAGAACCTGGCAGAACAAATTCTGGGCGTGATCTTCAGACGACGATGAGGAAGTCCTTTGTAGACGGGATTTCCCTCATATGTAATCATGAAAATGAAGAAAAATCCTTGTAGACTGGATTTCCCTCATATATAATCATAAAAATGAATAAAATCGTCTTCTTCTGTACATATGATTATTTCGTCATATACTTTGTTGTGAAGTCTGAATATGTGTAGCTTCGACACGTCTGGTAACTTTACGCCGACTCTGTTAGAAAGAATGCTAGGTCCCGTCCTGTCTTTTACGCATAACTAAGGGTGCGTAGAAAGCCGCTTAGCATTTGATTATTCGAACTATCCTGCTGTTAGGAATGAGAAATCGCGTAGAATTCTGAACTATCACTTTTGATAAACAGAATTCTTATTCAGCCCATCATCTTCAAGAATGATTTCTCAAAAATCCCTTGGAATAGGGCAAGAAATGGCTGTTAAAAACTGAGTCACCATCTTGAACTGTAGACGAAATATTCAGACTGGATTCTGGATGAACTTCGAATCGACCCATGAAGAAGAGTAACTTTCAATGTTGAACTTTGTATGCTTTGGGTACTTGGGATATTTTGAGGTCAAGAAGGAGTATCTTCTGTGTGAACCCTTGCAATTGATCGCCTTGAGAATCGTTCAGATGTACGCGTACTCTGGCCTGTGTATCTTTCAGATGTTCGGAAAGTTATAGCATAAAATCATAAGTTCGTAGCCTCTCGAGCGTAAAAGCTGCTGAGCATGAGAGCATCCGGGCGTAGAAACTGTAAATTTGTAGCTTCTGAAAAGAAAATCTTCCGAGCGTGAAACTGTGGATCTGTTGCCTCTGAGCGTAAAAGCTACCGAGCGTGAAATCATAGATTTGTAGCTGCTGAGCGTGAAGTCGTAGGTTTGTAGCCTATCGAGCATAAAAGCTACCGAGCATAAAAGCATCCGGGCGTAAAACCATAGACTTATAGCCTGTGAGCGTAAAACCATAGATCTGTAGCTGTCGAGCGTAGAAAGCTCCTTAGCGTATAAACAACGAATCTGCTTTGCACGAAAACTTTTTGAATTCGCTGACTGTCCACCTTCTCTAAGTAATAGGCTGACGTAGTACCCAATCATAACCGAATATTAATTATGAGATTTGGTTCAGAATTCGAGGAGTCCATCCGAACTCTATATATATCCTAAGCTTTTGAGAGAAAAACTTTTTATCTGTCCTATACGAAAGAAAGCCTTCGACTGTTCGAGTTCTTCTTCGTTTCTTCTCCGAGCCTTCAAAGTTTCCAGTAATGGCCTCGAAACAACTCTCCTCCTCTAAGGGAAAGAAGGTTGATTCTTTTTCTCGCTCTTCTGCTCAAGCGAGAGCGTCTTCGGTCGGGCAAGGCGAGCTTCATTCTGAGCGAAGTGTCCCGCCGACGAGCAGTGCACCCAGCCTTAAAGGTAGAGCTTTTGGGACAAAAAAGACCGACTGAAAATCCTTCACACATGTTGTACGTGAACGCGCTAGGTCATCTTCTGTGATGATAGCCTCTTTGAGGAAGATGATGCACATAGACGTTTCATCTTTTACGCCCACATTTCTAATGTGTCAGCGTAAAAACTCCATATTTTCGCAGTCGGGCGTAAAAGCACAGACTGTCGAAACTTGGTGTATACTATAAATTTGAGTGTTACGCTAACGGCGTAATGACTCAAACTTTGGCAGTCTGGCGTAAAACATAGACTGTCGAAACTTTGCGTATACTGCTAGTCTTGAATTTTACGTCTTAGGAAATGGATTCCAGCGTAATGATCAAGTTTTTACAGTCTTGGCGTAAAGTACAGACTGTTGATTTTTGGCGTATGCTGCAAGATCTGTAATGTCTAGTTATAGGAACTGATGTGTTTTTCTTGTACTCTTGCAATTAACTTGCATGCGTCTCTGCTAGCCGATGTGATGGATTCTGCCGCCGGAATACTGCACTCCAACTATGTGGAGGATTTGTCCCACATGACATTCCCTATCTCTGGACCCCAGTATCCCGAAGGAAAGGAAATTTTGATATCGGCTCAAGGAGAGTGGATGCTGTTGAGCATGATCAACGGAGAGCCCCTAACGTATATAGACGGGGACCAATACATAAAGCCAGCTTTCCTCTTCGGGGACATGATTGACAAGCAGTTCCAGACGAAGCCCAAGAAAGAACTCTGGGTTTTCCCTGCCGGGAGCTTGGTTTTGTATCTGTCCAAGATGCTGAGAGACTATCCCATCTCAGCATTCTTCCATGCTACACATTCCAGGAGGATGTCGTGGACGCTGACTCCCGATCTTTACGGCAGGCCAGGGAAGATATTTCATCTAAAAGGAGCTGACCAGGGGTCGTTTGTCAGCTGCCCTTCCGGCTCTGTGACGTCGTTCAGGGGACTGTATCCGGGCAGTATCCCGAGTGAAGACAGTTTAGTGATCCAGCTGGTCCAATTACCGACTTTCTGCAATGATTTCATGGGGCACGGAGGAGTATACCCTAAGGTGAACCCTCGGACAAGTGGGTGGATCACCCCTATAAATCTTCGATGGGCTCGCTTAGCTGAATGGGCCCTGAAGCATTTTCAGACCGAGCTGGAGGGCATTGGTCTGTATGCAGCTGTGAGTGCCACCAGTGTTGGGTTACCTCTCAACCCCAACCTATTTCTGGCACTGATGGAGCGATATATCTCGCTCATCGGGACTTTTGCCACTCCACTGGGGGAGTTGGAATTGGCCCTCCACGAGATGGCAGAGATCTCGAGACTGCCGATGGGGGATACTCCATATGAAGAGTATGTCCCCACGAACCGGGAGCTGGGGGATTCAGACCCTCGGGTAGTGGAAGTGTACCAGGAGCTGATGTGCCACTACTTCGCTTGCACCATTTTTTATGGTGAGCCCTCAGATTTGGCTCATATCAATAAATGGACGTCCTACCTCTTCTTTCACCGGTCCAGGACTGCTAAGCCAGAGAAGGTCTTGGAAGGCAAAGATCAGCCTCTGAATTTTCTGAGCGTGCTTAATGCTCAGGTAGTCGACGATCTCATGGAAGACGCTGGGGCTCCGGACTGGATCCTCGACGAAGGGATAGGGAAGTATCCTGTAGGCACTAAGGCCTATAGTTATTTGAGGTGTTGCTGCAGGCCTTTGTCTAGGGAAGCTCAACTGGCTGGCTTCCTCTCCATATGGCTGCGCCGACTAGTGGCACCCGACATCGCATCTGCGGACCGCATTCACCGTAACACGCTATGGCCTGTAGTGCGTCTGGTGTTCGGGACAAGACTAGGCTTGCTCCCTGCCATGGTGTGCCGCATACAAGCTGGCTTGAGGGCCATGACTGACGGGCTGCTCACTGATGAAACTCGGCGTGATAGCTTTCCCAGGGTAGAATTATCATACCTGTATTTGATAGGATGGTTAATTCTCCATAACCCCAGGGTTATGTCTTCCGGCTCTGGCAGTAGTTCGGGGGGTAGTTTCTTGTTGAACTACAAGAATTCTTCCTGGAAATTGACCACAGTTTTAGACTGTCGGCGGGTGCTGAACTTCAGTCACAGCTGGAAGCTCTTCTGCACTGTCCCCCCTGTACATCTCAATCAACAGGGGATCAGACTACAGGACGTAGGCGACGGGAAGACCGTTCTTTCTCCTGAGTCTTTTAATTGGTTGGTCTGCATTAGACCTTCCCATTTACTGTACAGAAGTGAAGACCAATGCTTCTTGGAACCCTACCTGCCTAATCGGTTTGCCAGGCAATTCGGGTACGACCAGTTGCACGTGGGCAATGTCATCACCAGCTTCAGGTCCAGGGGCGGACTCATTGATGGAGCGAGAGGTTGGCGATACTTCATCATGGGTTGCACTGAAGCAACTTTTACCGTGCCCACCATTTCACTCTCCACGGAGCTGCGCATTCTCTATTCGTATGTCCAGTTCTATATGGCAACCAACACCTTCCATCACGATTTTGATATGCATGGAAGTTTTAGGATGCCCTCTTCCAAGCCTGGGGGAAGAGTCGAAGTCCTCTCGGTTTCTTCTGATGAGGGTGAGGAGTCCGTCAATCCCGATGAGCCTCTGTTGGCGGTACCGAGGGGTGAAGTACCTCCGTCCACAGGGCCTCTGGTAATCTCTAGGAAGCGAAGGGCTCCTGCTCCGAAGGAGACTTCCCCTCGCAAGAGGAAGAAGAAGACGGTTACTCGTCCTCTCCGGATTCCTGGTAATGAGGCTCCTAGAAGTGAGCCTGTATCTCCCCATGTTGGGGATGATTCTTTGATTGGAGGTTCCTCGCCTTTTAGAGAGGGACCCTCTAATGTTTCGGTTGGTGGTGCCGGAGAATTCCTGTTGGAGGCTGCTGTCGCTGCTACCGTTTCAGGTAGTGAAATGAGATCGCCTTCGGGGCCGAGCCGAATAAGGATATCTTTATCCGGATCAGCATCGGGAGAAACTCCTGTCGTGTCCGTCAGTGCACCCAGCGAGATTCCAGCCGATGAGCCTCGGTTGGAACATGACGAGGACCTGGAAAAAAATTTGCCAGTGTCGGTTGACACACCACCTTCTCCAGGTATGACAGCTTTCTTAGCATCATTAAAAAATGATTTAGCTGTACTAGCTGCGAACGCGACATATACGCCATCGGCCATGGGTAAATGTCGTCTTTACGCCTCTTTTTTAGTAAAGTTAACATCGTTTCGATATTAACTTCCTTTTATCTTATTTTCAGGGGAAGACATCTTCGGGAAGGGCAGTGTAGATGCGCCCTTTGGCTCTGTGTCAGGTCCTGGCGTCGACACGGAGGTGCCTGACTTTGTAGAGGAGACACTTTCGGGTGCTGGCTCGCCTGTCGAAAAGATTCTGATATCTCAAGAGGAGGACGAGCCTGTCACTGCGATAATGCCTCCTTTGAGTACGCCGGTCACTTCGTCCGGTATTGGCGCTTCTTCTTTTGTCGCACCACCTGTTGAGGCGACGGCCGTAGAGTCTGATCTATAGTACAATTAATCCTATACGATGATGTCGAGTACGCCGGTCACAAGCAGTACAATTAATCCTATACGATGATGTCGAGTACAATTTTTTAATCTGGATAAATATTGCTATAGGAGTCTGATCTGTAGTCGATCACTTTGTCCCTTGGACCACACGATGATGAAGAAGTGTCGTAGAAGATAGTAAGCAGCTTCGAAGGTTGCTAAAGAGAGTGGATGCTCGATGTCAAAGTCGTCGATCGCTACTCTTTGCCTGAGCTCTGGATTCTTCTCTCTCTCGACCATTTTCTCTCCTCAATCTGATACTCTATTTTTTGACCTTTTTGTCCACACCGGACCTCTGTCAATAGAGGTCTCTATTTATAGAGTTTTAGTGACAGTGACCACTCAGTCGGTGTAGAAACCGAGTAGTGGAAAGTACAGCACCCTTTTACACGATGGTTACAATAACCATTTCCCGCGTATAGATGACCTTTTGAATGAGCGTGTGACGCGTGTCCAACTAAGGGACAATGCGTATAACTGCTGCGAAGATCACGGCATAGAAGCCACGTAGGTAGTTATCCTTTGTGTAGAAGAGGTTGGCATAGAAGACAATAACTGTCACCATGGCGTAGAAGCCGAGTAGGCGTAGAAGCCGAGTAGGCACAGAGGCCGAGTGGGCGTAGAAGCCGAGTAGGCATAGAAGACGAGTAGGCGTAGAAGCCGAGTGGGCGCAGAAGATAGCTGATCCTCCTCTTCTGACTGTGGCCTGAGTTGGCGTAATGTGCCAAGGTGATGATGTGGACGTCTTAGCCGAAATTACGGCTTTTGGAGATATAATCAAATCTCCTGTATTAAATGCAGAGATCTGCCCCCATCCTGCGCATTAAATGTAGAGGCGTGTCTTGAAGATTTGCCATTATTCTGCGCATTAAATGCAGATACGCGCCTTGAATCCTGTACGAAGAGTAACTGCTGACGTGGCAATCTGTTTGTCTTCTGCGGAGCGTAGGAAGCTCACGTTTGCCTGTGTAAAACTAGGCAGTGTCATCACTCTGCGCATTAAATACATAGACGTGCCTCAAGCTCTGTACGAAGATCAGCTTTTGACGTTGTAAGCTGTTTGTCTTCTGTGGAGCATAAACAGCTCACGTCTGCCTGTGTAAAACTAGGCAGCGTATTCCTTTGTATGCGTAAAAGCGGTTTACGCAAAGGAAATGGCAGTAAATGACAGCCTGGGATGCAGTGCCGCGCCATCATTATAACCGTCGCCTGGGTAGTCGTGCAGTACTCTTTGTCAGGAGTCCAGACGTCAGGTTCATTGCATGATCTGACAGGTTCATTCGAAGAATACGAAGCGTTCCTCGTACACTTCAATGCTGCATTGAAAACGGATGAGTTTTACGCCATAAAGGCGATGTAGCACCCTTTTTACGCAGAAGCAGCTTGGACATACTGCATTACGCGGATGGTCCTTGAGTTTATACTTTATGCTGTGCTCAGCGGAAAAGCTCTGTTGCACGTTGATGGCTCTGAGGTCCTCTGTTTACGCTGTCCTACATCAACATGTTGCGTATAGCTATCCAGCGTATTTTTTATGCTTCTACAATGATTAGTCAGGCCATAAATCTTGTATCATGTTCCCAAGCCAATCATATGTTAAAGCTAGTACTCACACACTTAGTCATTAGTATTCTTGTTCATTGACATATTGCTCATTATTGTATTTATTCCAGTATTTTCTTATTGTATATATCTCATTGTATCTATTGTGCATCTTGTATATTATCATCTATTTACTGTTACATAGTTTTTATCATTGATTAGAACTGTTGTTAGAGATGTACTCTGCTCCTTTTTTGACTGGATATATTTTTCCCAGATGACACTGAGGACTGGTACCCTACACATTATGGACCTCAGGATGTTGTGGGTTTAGAGTCAGAGACCCTGGTTCAGGAGGGACTTATCCCAACTGAGATAGATGACCCAAGACTTGTAACTTCTTAGTATTCTTGTACTGGATTTGTCTCCAACTTATTTGTTAGTATTTCTTTCAGACTCATTAATGTATTATTTCAGACTTATGAGTTGTATGTGACTATTTTATTCTTTATCATATTCGTGCTCGTTCCATCTTAGATCTGTGATTGAGTATATTGTTATTGTTGGTGGTTCATTATATTGCTAGATAGATTATCCAGACAGCGTTCTACCGCCGATTCTGCGACGTAGGCTGGGCGTTGTTTCCGACTTGTACCCTTATACCAGGTGCGGATCGTGACAGCACAATCGGGAAAAAGATACCAACGGATGATGTTCTCAAACGTTACAGATTTTCAATCCCTTTTATTTGCTCCTGTTGTCCGTATCATTCAGAGGAGACTATCGACCACCTCTTCTCTAAAAGCCACCACTCCGCGGAGTAGGTATGGCAACATTTTCAACGGTCTTTCGGCATCATCAATCAAGAAAGCTCCCTTCATCTCAGACTGTTGGCTAGGGGAGGAGGAGCACACTCACATTTGCAAGATATTGTCGCCGCAGCGATCATATGGATAATATAGAAGAATAGAAACAAATTCTGATACGAGCACTCCATATTTCATATTTTCAACCTCACAACAGATCGTTGAGGTAACAAGACAAATTTTCAAGGCTTTGGGATCTTGCACTCATCTCTTTGCAGAAGCAAGGACCTTGCTCAATTCGACTTATCGTTAGCCCCGTATAGTCCTTATTTTTTTTGGTTTTTCGTCACTCATACTTTTGTCATTGTGTCTCTTGACTTCAGTTGTCGAAGTCCTCTTGTCCAGACGGTGCAGTATGAGGCACTTTTGTTGTATATATATATATATATATAGGAGGGATCAAGATTCCTCCATTTTTG
Organism: Iris macrosiphon; assembly: GCA_036927795.1. Lineage (NCBI taxonomy): Eukaryota > Viridiplantae > Streptophyta > Magnoliopsida > Asparagales > Iridaceae > Iris > Iris macrosiphon. The sequence goes on from JAYESA010000005.1 coordinate 89,753,167, forward strand.
TATCCTCCAAGCATTTTTTCTACTCACAGCGTTGGATGGTGCTTTAAGTCATCTAATTTTAACTATTAATTTATCGACGGTTAAGATTAGATGACTTAAAGCACATCCAAAATGTGTGAATAGAAGGATGCTTGGGGATACAAAAAGTGTGAAAATGTCTATCCTTCCTCGTATATATATATATATATATATATATATATAAAATCTTATTAATAAACCAATAAAATAAATTTATACATATTTGTGTGTGTGTGTTAATATATACTTTGGAAAAGGTAATTCCTTTATAAATGAATAAAATGCCCCAATTACACCCACGCTACCTTCACACCGACAGAAGAGCAAGACTAAACATCATCAAGATAGTTTATGTCGTCCTCAATACTATAAGTGATCCCCATAACCGTGTCCTTGGTGCCCTCGAAGACTCCTATTTCATTCATGCAAAATGTGCCAAACCACGCACATAATCCTAACTCTCGCCCTCTTGAACCATTGGGAACCCCTATGTCGTTGCCCGTTCACCTCGTGGAGATCCTGAAGCAAATCTTGGTCTACATTGTGGATAAGGCCCAAGTGAGTTTTTTGTATCCGCCATCGTCTCATCGTGGATGTGATCACTCGTCTCTTCGTGATTGACACATATGAGACCATTGAGCTCGATGCTAACATAAATACTAGGGTTAATATAATTCTAGGCTATTATGAAGGGAAAAAAAATTTAAAAAAATGGGTAGGGATTAGATTCTACCTAACTAATAGTAATTTTGTCCTCAAAATTAAGTATAATTGTCGCACTCCAGTTTTGCAGAATCGAAAAGTAGCCATTGTGAGTGATGCCATACAAAAGCCGAGATTGTACTTGTACAAGGCAAGAAGATTCACAGTTAATGATATATCTCAAAACAACAACATTATAGCGGAATAAATAGACAAAAATAAAGTCATAACAGAGCATATGAAAAGAATCTCTTTTAGTGAAAATTACAGCGGAATACAAGTCTAACGGTGGAATACAAAGGCTCTTTATAGCCTATTGAATATGCCAACTTGGCTTACAACACACATATTTTAACTCTTGCTCACAAAGGATTTATATCGTTTTGTCACGCCCAGTTCTTGAATACGAAGAACGGGAGTATGACACGACTAGCTATGCACTAAGGAGTACCCATGTACCCCCAGAATACGGTCAATATTGCATATTGACAAGGGGTGGAAACTACAATCAAGTCGCCTAGGGTCACACGGAACATCTATGTCTCAATCATTCAAACAAAAAATAGTAAGCATAGAACATGTGGGATAAAGTAGTAAGGCATTTTAGACGCTCTATCAAAATGATCTGAAAACTTGCCGTACAAAATGGTAAGCTAGTAGAGTATCAATAGTACATAACTAAAATTAGCTACAGTCTGAATAGATACAATCATCTAAAGAAAACTAAGGTCTAGATTTTTGTCTAACAGGTGTCAGTGGCAAAACGCCCCAAAATAGGAAAAATGTACAATATAAGTGGTAAAAAAAATCCACTCATGTCCCCCAGCGGCCATCCGTCGGGTGCGCACCATCAGTCAAGGGAAGATACACTGGATCTTCGAGCTCTAGCTCTAAATCTGGACAAACAAAACCAGTGGGGTTAGACCCCAAATAGCTAGTACCACAAGAAAGCACAAGTGAAGAAACAAAAATCTAAATCAAAGCAAAAGTAATGCATGAGCCAAGAATCATAGGCGTATATCCCATCATCGAGGTGATACAATATTTCTACACCAAACAAGGACAAAGAATGTTGTATCACTCCTAGATAGAGTACATCCTCTGACTAAGGTCAAGTTAAAGGTTTTGCTTCGTAGTTTCAGTTCATATTCCATCATAGTACAATAGCCCAACCCTGCAACCAAATAAGGACAAGGGTTGGACCATCATACCACAACAGTCTATGTCCCTAGACTACTAACAAAATAATACAATACATAATTAAATTCGATTAATGAATCGGCCAAACAATCCTACGAATTTCTATATGAAATCTAGGTTATCCTAGTAGCATAATGCATATAATAGGTATTCTCAGATCGTGCTATGTCCGAGCAGGGCTAGCCGAACCAATAATAACATATTGCATGTAGAATAGGCATCGGTCCCTCGTAAGTCTATCGGGCTTAACAGATTAATAATACGCATATCATATAGTAGCCAGATACTGCACTCCACTACTATGGATGATATACAATATTCAGTGGTGGCCAGCCTAGCATGTTAGATTAATGTCAGTGAGGTGGCCGTCATGCTCGATCTCGGGATTCCGTTCCCTTCCAATGCACTACACGTTTTAGTTTTTTTTATTGACCTCCTATAAGGAGGGGGTCAAATTCAAGTAGCAATTCAACTGTGTTTTGTTAAGTTTTTTTATTATGATTCAACATAACATAAACGGAATCGTGCTCTGTAGGACTTGAACCTACGGCATCGGGTTTTGGAGACCCGCGTTCTACCGAACTGAACTAAGAGCACTTTTTTATGACATGGGGTACGATTGGAAAGAAAGGGATTTTTTGTACCTCCAATTTGAATCGATTTTACTTGATTAATATGATTCCCCCGTTACTGCCCATAGGAGAAGCAATAGGTAGGGATGACATGATTTGAACCCGTGATATTTTGTACCCAAAACTGCCTAGTTAACCCTATTGTTAATCGGAATCTCATATCGTGGTAACATGATCTTTCCTCCTAGATATTGTACCGTGGTACGTGTACGCTCGGTATGAATCCACATTGTTGCACGTGGACCCAATCTAGATTCATCCAAGGGTAATACAATAATAAATAATCATCCTAATCAATAATCATCATAACCATGCTATGATTACTGACCAACTATAATGTTCGTGCTAGAGAAATTGATATCATATAATATCACTGTTAAGCAGGATCAGGTGGCACCTTAGTGCACAAGTAAACCAAATAACACACTCGGTGCGTAAACGGGGGTATCAACACGAATATAAATTGTTAAGTCTGGTTACTAGGTCAATCAGTCAGTCACATAAATTCCTCTTCCCATATTATAGCCTATTACTCAAGTCAGGTACACGGTCGATGCCCTTATGGCAAAAGTTTATCAAGTAGTCTAGTTGAACTTATAACTCTATCAAAATATCCCAAGTATTGGGCACTATGCATGAAAATCTTAGGTATTGTTGTCACTAAGCTAATTAGCACTTGTAACTTACTAGGGTCTAGGTATGGAATCAAAACAATCAAGTGAAAACAACAAAACCAAGCAAAACAACAAAATGAGCAAGACAAACGCATAGGGTCATATGTGCACATAAAAACATGCACATATAAGAGGTTGTCGCATGAACACAGGCGCATAGCAAGGTCTGTCACACGAAACAACTACCGCATGAAACAGCCGCCGCATAAAACAACTGCCGCATGACAAAGCTGCCACATGAGACAGCCGTCGCATGAGCACATCGTGGAACATGAAACAGTCGTCATATGACAAGCTGCCGCATGAGCACAGCGTGGCAGCATACGACGAGCCTGACGCATAGCGACCTGACACATAGCAAGACATGGCAATCCATACACATAACAAGTTATGCATTCAATGAGCCAGGTGCATAGCAATCTGCCACATGTACCTTCAGGTGCATGGCGATCTGGCACATACCATAAAGTGCATATGCGAAACAATCGTGTGCATCCATCCATGCCTCTAGAAAGTCTAGGCGCATGGCACGCGCATACGGCGAAGGGGTCTGCAGCAAGAAATTTGTATAGCATGGCATTGCTGCTGCATAGCTTCCCTGCCACATACGACTTTGTCGTCCCAAAAGAACAGCCACATCACGAAAAGAGGTTCAAACTTATTTTCTTCATAAAACCTTCATTTTAACTCGAAATCAAGTAAATCAAAAGTCAAAATCGCACGAAATTTAATTCTCTACAACATAGAGTAATTAGTTTTCGAAAATACTAAGTTTTTGGAGATTATTTCCATGTAATTTCATAAAATCCTAACTTTGACACTTAGATATACTCTAAATTATTCATCAAAACCGAAAATATCAAGTATTAATGATGTAGTGAATCATAAGATACCTATTATAGACTAATAATATGCAAGGAATATCAAAGAATTAAAATATGAAATGAATCATATTATTTTATTTATGCAAGATGTACTTGCCTAAGCTCCAAGAAGAAGAAAGGAAATGAAAAGATTAGAATGAGGAAAGCGAGAGAAAGAAGGGTTTATATAAGGTAGAGGTGGGATGCTAGCCATTGGATCAATTCATGGATTCTTCCAAGCAATTCTAGCCACACAAATAAACCATGAACCAAAACTGAAGAAAAATGGGTCTAGTCTCCAGGTTACCTGGCAGTCATGCCTGCAAGTTGTATACGCACCGATACATATATCGAAAACAGGGAGTGACACGTTTTATACATTATTTCCTCTATGTACAAAAGAAGCATATATGACTAAACATCTTCAAGATGCCAATCTGAGCTCCAACGCCTCAGCATGTCTAAGCAAAACTTTGTACCTTGGAGTTGGTGATCATTACATTGCCGTGTACTGGTGAGTAGGATACCCACTCGCCTAAACCTATACTGCTATTCATGTGAATCATGCATATATATAAATTGATCTTGCTATTTGAAACTATGATAGCTTGACAGTTTTTATCAATAACATATAGTAAAACATGAAGCATGTAACATGTCATATTGGTAGCATACATAAACAAAAAAATATATAAACCATGTCACTTATCAGTGACTTCTTACCACAACCGATGTGTATGTCCCTGCATAAGACATAAATAAACATTTATTGTCCCTACATAAGACTTATATTAGTTTACAACCTGTCTATATGAGGTCATTGGTGAATTGACACCATGAAGAAAATTATATGGTATTGCGATATACCCTTCCAGTCCAGGTAAATATCCCCATTAAAGGTCCTGTAATACCTTGTGCTCAGAAGCATGTTCCACATAATGTTCTCCTAGGCCGAATCAATAACGGTACCCCGATGACCATTCGAGAAAATTCAAACCTTGTACACAAATTATCCATGACCATGCAAATACGTGAATAATTTAATATAAATACATGAATAGTATTGAAAATATAATTAAAGAAATATACATTTCTACTCATATAATCGATCATTCTTACGCTATCAACTCACTCACTTAATATTCTGATTGGCATCTTACAGGTCCCAAAATACCAACCATCTCATGGTACCAAACCATATTTCAATAATTTTGTGGTACTACACCAGAACTTTTTGCTTCTCATACGAAGTCTACCAAATCACATACCAACAGTTCCGCGACATCACGCCACAACTATCTGCTTCTCATACGAAGCTTACCAATTCACATACCGACAGTTTCGTGGTATCCCACCCCAATTATCCACTTCTTACGAAGCTCTTACTACATAAAACTTGTGCATAGATGCACCCAATAGATATTGTCATTCAGTGTTCCATTCTTAGTTTTAAAACATGCATGGTGACTTTCATTATCAGTTATAAAGCATTGTTGATCTAAGGACGCAACAAGAGGAATATATTTTATTAAGACATGAGTGAGTAGAAAAGAAGGGCTAGAACTATCCACCTATACAAATCGCCTATTTTTTCTGACTGAGCAGATACCACACAATTTCTCAAAGACATAATTTAACGCGATGCACGGTCTTCTTGACTGGTATAACCATACGAGTAAGCCATGCTCCACTAATTATCTAATTCGAACAGTTTTGGCAAGTCTGTATCACCACTCAAATCTTGTAATTTCTTGCATAGCTCATAACCAACTGTAGAAGCATAAAAAATACGCTGGCAAAAGCTACGCGGCGTATTGATACAGAGCAGCGCAAGCAAAGGCCTTCAGTGCCATCAGGCGTAAGAGCTCAAGGGTGCAGCGCGTCCAAAACTGCTTCGGCGTAGACGGGACCCCCCCCATCGCCTCCAGGGCGTAAAAACTCAGCCGCTCTCAAAGCAGCGTTAAAATAGCGTACGAGGAACGCTTCGTCTTCCCCGAAATAAACCTGTCAAGTCACGCAGTGAACCTGGCCTCTGACTCCTGACAAAAAGTGCTGCACGGCGACCCAGACGACGGCTGAAAACAGGCACAGACCCCTCGGGACGCACACCACAGTATGATGGCGGATCTCTGCATTTAATGCAGAGGATCGGGTTAAGATACCACCGAACCGTCGTTTACTGACGTCCCCTCAGCATAAACTGCTCTTTTGCGTACAGAGGGATACGCTGCATTGTTTTACACAGGCAGGCATAAGCCGGTTTACGCTCCGCAGTAGACAAACCGCCTGCCACGTCAAAAGCTGCACATCGTACGGGGCTCGAGGCACGCCTCTACGTCCAATTGCACAGAGCGGTGACAGGTTCAGTCAAGGCATGTCTCTGCAACAGATGCACAGAAGGGCTGCAGACCTTCGAAACACGTCTTCGCATTTAATGCACAAGATGATGGCAAATCTCTGTAGAAGATTTGATTACATCTTCGAAAGCCGTAATTCCGGCTAAGACGTCCACGTCAGCACTCGGGCACGGTACGCAGCGGCTTCTACGCCCATTCAAGACCTGCGCCCCTTCGGCTCTCAACGCCTCTCCGGCTTCAACGCCTCTTCGGCTTCAACGCCTCTCCGGCTTCAACGCCTCTCCGGCTTCAACGCCTCTCCGGCTCCTACGCCTACCCGGCTTCAACGCCTATCCGGCTTCTACGCCTATCCGGCTTCTACGCCTATTCGGCTTCTATGCCTATCTGGCCTCTGTGCCAGGGTGACAGTCATTTGGCTTCTACGCCAACCGTTTCTACACACGGGATACCTACCTGCGTGGCTCTTATGCCGTGATCTTCGTAGCAATAGTACGCGTTGTGTTCCCTTAGTTGGACCCGCGTCATACGCTCATTCAAAAGATCATCCATACGCAGGCATTGGTTACTTTAACCGTTGTGTAAAAGGGTATTGTACTTCCCATTCCTCGATTTTTACACCGACGGAGTGGTCACTGTCACCAAAACTCTATAAATAGAGACCCCTATCAATGGGGAAAGGGGAGCGGAAAAAGAATTATCATCCAGGAGAGAATTACCGTCCAAGGAGAGAGAGAGAGAGAGAAAGAGAGAGGGAGAGAGAGAGAGCCCGGAGAGCAGGCAAAGAGCAGGGATCGACGACCTTGGCCTCGTGCGTCCAACCTCTTCTGCAACCTTCGAAGCCGCTACCTGTCTTCCACGGCACTTCTTCAACATCGTGTGGTCCAAGGGCTAAAGTGATCGACCGCAGATCAGACACCTATAGCAATTTATACCCAGATTAAATAAATTATACTCCCACATCCTCGCATAGGATTACATTGTACAAGTTTGTTTGTAAACAGAAGGGCGCGGGTTTCGCATAAACCCCGTCATTGAAATACAATTTCATTCCTTTCGTTTAATACCATAAACAAGATGGCGACTCTGCTGGGGACATCTTTCTCTTCTGACGAGGAAGTAATTGCTCAACACGATACGGTATCCGTGGGAATCATGAAGAAGACGCTGGTCGTTCATTTCGACCAGTCAGCCTACGAAGACATGCTTCGAGCCGGGGGTAGCTCTCGCCCTCTCTTCGCCCAGGACAACAGGAAGCTGCGCAATGTGTGGATGCCCAAGACATCCTCTACTATTCCTGTGGACTCTCCGATCTCTCCGGACTCTCCGATCTCTCCAGACTCTCCGATCTCTCCGAACTCTCCGATCTCTTCGGCCAACGAGGTTGTAGCGACGCTCCCTCCGTGCCCCGTACGTAAAATTTAGTCTCCCGCTACGCGCGGTACAGACAAAACTTTGGGCGAAGCCTTAGCGCTAACCCCGAAGAATCTACTGCGCTTTACGCGTAGGAAACAGTCTCCCGCTACGCGCGGTAAAGACAAAACTTCGGGCGAAGCCTCAGCGCTAACCCAGAAGCCTTCACTGCGCTTTACGTGTAAAAATCTGTCTCCCGCTCCGCGCGGTACAGACAGAACTTCCGATGGTGCCTTGGCGCCAAGACGGAAGAACAGATCTCACTCCACGCGCAAGATATCATCTGACCTCTAAGGTAAACCAGATGAGCGCTGTGATCTCCGCGAAGGAAAGCAAGCGACAGGCTACTTAACCTCTCGGCCTCCGTGCCAGCGAAGGAACAGAATGCCTACCCTCCAAATTACGCGAGAAACCAATGGCCGACTAAGGGCCTCTCCGGCAACTCCTCCTGACCTACGCAAGTATCTAGTCCAGAAGCGTAAAGAGAGGGGACCTTCCAACATGTCTATTACGCCTCCTAGCGAGCATCATTGTAATAGCCACAAGGTTGTGATTAATTGCTGCTGTCCCAAAACAAAACGATCGGTCTTCGACCGATTGGGCTACTCTCTGTCTTTCCAGGGAGGAGAACACGCGCATGCGCCTGTAAACATGGCCTCACACCTGCGTAGAGGAGGGTCGAGTTCAAGACAACATCCCTCCAAGCCCCCGAGCCGAAGGAGGTTCAATGACACTGAAGCCGGAGTATTCCAGAACACTCGCACAAAGTCACGACAGCCAGCTCCATCCTCTTCCGATTCCGACGCTGGGGGTCGCCAAGAATCAGAAACAGAAAGTGTAGAGTCGACTTCTACAGCGACCTATACTAATCCTTCAATGACGCCCAGGGAGATGGGAGCCTACGCCGTTGAAGATGAACGCGAGGAAGCTTCACCGTCAGGAGACGCGGAACAACGCCTCACCACGCTGGAAACATCTCTGCAACAAATGCAATCCATGATGGAAAACATGCACCAGATGATGCTAACTCAGCACGCAGCTACCATGGCTCAAGCATCGGTCCCGCCGACTCAGATACGTGTAGGGGTGGACTTACCACCATCCCACCCGAGCCAAGAGCCCGCGCTGGATCAAGAGTCAGAAGTTCCTCCGCTTCCTCACTCAGAGAATGCCTTACCTCCCGCTGGGGTTACGATACAACCAACTCCGCACCACTCCGTGGCCCCGCTTCCGACTGAAAATCCGATGCAGGCAGTCCGGGAGTTGAAGGCCCAGTTTGACGCCTTGAAACACAAGGATCAGCTCAAGAAACTGGGAATCAACCAGCCCTACCCAGCTATCTGGGAGGTAGTCCCTTTCCCGCCAAGGTACAAACCTCAGACCATGGCCCTGTTCGAGGGAAAAACATCGCCGAGCCAGTACATGAATTATTTCGGCATAATGACGGTGTTGCTACAAGGGAACGACGCCCTCCTTACTCGGGTGTTCAAAGGTTGCCTCTCAGGAGTAGCCTATCAGTGGTACCGCAGCTTGGCGGATAACTGCATCACTTCCTTCGAAGACTTCAGAACTTTATTCTTCACACGGTTCTACGAGGGAGGAATGGACATGTCTATGTCCTCTCTCATCGAAGTCAAGCAAAAGGAAAAGGAAGACGTTCGCATCTTCATCGAACGTTTTCGTCAGGCCACCTTACAAATGCCTCCAGGAGTTTCCGACTCTGTATTGGTGGACATTTGCAGGAAGAACCTCCTTTCCGTGGTCTCGGTGTTCACAGGACCATATCAGTTCCGTAATTGGCCCTCGTTCATCATCTCGGCGGTAGCAGCCGAAGACAATAGTCGCAAGGCGCGCGACAATGGCATCATGATCTCCGCCTCCGACAGAGGCAAGAGGCCATCCCCTAGCAGCGACCACCCTCGTGGTCCCAAATGGAAAGAAGCCCTGGCAATCAATACGGCCAGACCAAAGATTGCGGCAACCGCGCAAGCAAAACCCGGGACTTCCAGACCCGTTGAAGTCTACTCCTTCGACGACGACGACGTCCCGAGCATATTCGAGTGTCTCGTCAAGAGTGGCAAGATCACCCTTCCAGAGCTGAGGCGGCCCCAGGAAGTTGGCAATACTAACGACCCAAAATACTGTGTCTTCCACCGATACGTACACCACCCAACAAAGGCGTGTTACGTACTGAAAAGGAAGATCCAGGGGTTAATCGATGCTAAGGCGATCACCCTGCATAACAGCGAGAAGACGGTCACGGCCAACATGATCTCTCTCCAGTTTGGCAGTCTGCCTCCCCGAACGATCCTGGATGGTGTCACGCCTATTTTCCGAGCAACGATGAACATCATCAATCTCCCTCCAGCTCGGGATCAAAATCGCAACCTGGTACCCCTAACTACCCGGCAAGGCGAGATTATGTGGGTTCATCCCGACCTGGTGTCAGAAATCGAGGAAGAGACCGATGCTATCAGAGCTAAGTCTAGAAAGAACTCCAAATGCAAACCATGCCATATGGTTGCCACTCCAGAAGAGGACGAGGTGTTGGCTACAGCAACCCGATCAGGGAAAGCCTACCTCAAGGACTACGGCACGAGCCCGAAAGATGCCCCAGCCACCAAGCCTTCGGGACCCGAGCCCGCCACGCCAGAGACCGGTCCTTCAAGACCAACTCCAGCGGACAAGGGAAAACAAAAGGAAGTACGCTTCGATGTACCTGTGAAGAATATTCCAAACAAAGGTTTAGAGAAACAGTACAACTTCAACATCCTGGCCCAACTGGCCAATACGCCAGCCAGGTTGTCCATCTTCGAGCTACTCAGGCTCTCCCAAGACACTCGTCTAGCCCTGAGCGAAGCGTTGATGCAAGCGGATGTATGCTTAACCCAGCTCAAGTCCCCCAACGAGGAACCCGTGGCGTGCCCTCAATGCCACAGTGTGATGGAGGTGGTACCAAACATCACTTTCACCCAAGACGACATGCTGCTGAAACACAACAGGCATGACAGGCCTCTCTATCACACCGGATACATCGGTTCCATGGAGGTCGACCGGATTCACATAGATCCGGGATCGTCAATCAGCATCATTCCTCACAGTCTGCTCAAACCGTTGAGGATCCCCACCAGCGAACTGGCCTATACCACTACTACAATTGTGGGTTTCAACGCTGGAAAGAGTAAACCATTGGGGAAGTTTCGCTTGAGAATCCAGATTGGCAACCTTAGATCAGTGGCTACATGCTACGTCATTGATTCAGAGGTGTCCTACAACATCCTGCTGGGAAGACCGTGGATCCACGACCACAACATCGTCCCTTCAACTCTACATCAATGCTTCAAATATATAGATGCCAAAGGAGCGGTGCAAACCGAGTTTGCAGACTTAAACCCGTTCAGAGGGGTGGAATCCTACTACTCCGACGCCGTGTTATACTCTCAGAGCCACACGGAAGAGGTAACGGCCCAGACAGAGAAGGAATCCCGTCGGGAGCCAGAAGAACCCTCTGTCAAACAACCTCTGTCGATCAAGGTGAAAGGACGGACTGCTCGTCCAAAGGCCACAGAGCCTATGACCGCCCACCTGAACGATGCTAGGTCAGGAAAAGGGGGTGATCCTTTGGTAATTACCTTAAACAAAAAGCCTCCACCCTTGGTCATCAACCTTCGGCGCGACAAAAAACCAAGGGATGTAAAAACTACTAACGCGGTTGCCAATGACAATAAAAGTCCCCTTTTCCCGTACATTGACGAGATAGAACCAATAGCACAAAAATTCTTGGGAGCTATAAAGGCCTATCATCCATATGTATGGGAAGTAGCATCATCGTCCAACGTCGTCGCAACGTATGGACCCCATGAGGATTCTATCTTCATCGTCCCACTTACCTACAGCACTCAGCGTCCGATATTCTTCGGCCGTATGCGCAATCAACCAGCTATCCAAGAAGATGCTTTCGACGACGATACTGGGGAAATACAGGTTCGTCGATACAGCCCACAAGCGCTTAAGATCATGCGGAATATGGGCTACAATCTGAAGCGGAACCAAGGTCTCAACAATGGGAGGGGCAGGCGTACGCCGCTGCTCGGCAACTCTTGCTACCGACAAACCCGCTTCGGGTTAGGATATCCGACCTCCCTTGCGGCTTCTGAAGACGCCATTGCCTATCCTCAAGGCGGCTCAACGTCCTCCGACTCATCCAACGATCTCGGACAAACATTCTCGGTGAATATGGCGTCGACAGATCCCTTAGAGGCAAGCGAACAAGAATCTGAGTTGTTCGAAAATGACGCTTGGGCTCAACACATGGATACACAGTGGGAATTTCGCTTCGAGCAAAGGGAACCTCCCACTAAAGACGAAGTTGTCCAAATCGACGTTGGGGGTGAACTCTCACCAAAGCCAATATTTATCAGTAACTATCTTCCCCCAGCTGAAAGGGAAGAAATCATCCAACTGATAAAAGAATACGTCGACGTCTTCGCGTGGAATTATGAGGATATGCCAGGCCTCGATCCGAAGGTGGCTACTCACAAGCTCAACATTTTGACCGACTCAAGGCCTGTCAAATAGCACCAACTCCGGTTCCGCCCGGATATGATGGACGCCATTGAAGCTGAAGTCAAGAAGTTGATAGCCTGCGGCTTCATCCGTGAAGAGCAACATCCCGACTGGGTCGCCAATGTTGTCCCAGTCATGAAAAAGAATGGGAAGGTGCGTATCTGCATCGATTACCGGGATCTAAATGCGGCCTGTCCCAAAGATGAATTCCCTCTTCCTATCACCGACATCATGATCGACAACACCTGCGGTTTCGAACGCATGTCTTTCATGGACGGGTTCTCGGGATACAATCAGATCAAGATGCATCCTGAAGACGAGAAGCACACTGCTTTTCGGACACCACTGGGGGTATATTGCTATACGGTCATGCCCTTCGAATTGAAGAATGCCGGGGCTACATACCAACGGGCCATGAGTAACATATTCCATGAGCATTTACGCAAAACAGTGGAATATTACGTAGACGACATAGCCGTCAAGAGCCGCCTCAATGGTGATCACCTCCAAGACTTGAGGACGGTGTTCGAGCTAATGCGTCGCCATCAACTCAAGATGAACCCTACGAAATCGTTTTTGGGTGTATCTAGTGGCAAGTTCCTGGGATTTGTCATCACCACCAAAGGCATCCAGGTGGACCCTGACAAAGTCCAGGCAATCGTAGAAATACGACCACCCCGTAATCTGAGAGAACTCCGGGGATTTCAAGGCCGTATGGCCTATATCCGGCGATTCATATCCAACCTCTCAGGGAGATGTCAGCCTTTTTCTCACCTCATGAAGAAAGGTGTATCTTTCGTGTGGGACGAAACCTGTCAGCAGGCGTTCGGAGACATCAAACGCTACCTCACCAGTCCGCCCGTTCTGGCACCTCCCGTCATGGGAAAACCATTCTTGCTGTACGTTCGAGCAATGGATCATTCACTAGGAGCTCTTCTTGCACAGAAGAACGACATGGGGCATGAACAAGCTATCTACTACCTCAGCAGGATGATGGTCGGGGCCGAGCACCGGTACAACCCAGTGGAGAAGGAATGCTTGGCTCTGATGTTCGCCGTCCAGAAGACACGACACTATGTCACCGGACAGACCATTCATATCATCTCCAGGATCAACCCTCTGCGGGTACTAATGAGCAAACCGAGTGTTCTTAACTCCCGACTCGCGACTTGGGCGATGCTATTAACGCCATATGACATGGTATACGTACCGCAGAAGTCCATTAAAGGCCAAGCACTGGCTGACTTCCTAGCTGCCCATCCGATCCCGGAGTCCTCCAAATTATACGAGGACATTCCCGACGAAGTTGCAGAATGTAACTCCATAATGGAGACCGACGCATGGCAACTCTTCTTCGATGGGGCCTCCAGAACCGGTCCCAAGGGAAACATCGTCTCAGGAGTAGGAGTCGTCCTGGTCACTCCTGATCAGCTCGTCATCTACCGAGCATATTCTCTTAGCGAGCCCTGCTCCAACAATGTGGCAGAATACAACGCTCTGTTAATCGGGCTCCGAGCCGCCAAAGAGCTGGGGGTTGAATCCCTGGAAGCTTTCGGTGACTCTCTGCTTATCGTCAATCAAGTCAGAGAGATATATGAAGTCCGGAATCCAGACCTCATCCCCTACCACCAAGCAACGGTCGAGATAGCCATGACCTTCAAAGGATTCTTTCTGGAGCATGTACCTCGGTCTCAGAATCTGGAAGCCGATGCCCTAGCCAGTCTAGCCGCAGACTTAGCCACTCCTATAAGAAGGCAGGATTCGGTAATCCTTCTTAACAGAGACTTATTCTGTGCGAAGAACAACCTTCACATAGAACGCAGCCATGCTGTGAACACAGATCTCCCCGGAAAGGACTGGAGAAGTCCCTTCATAGATTTCGTCGCATATGGAATCTTGCCGGAGGACCCCAAAGGAGCAGTGTCCATCAAGCGACGATCATTACGCTTCTATTACAATGCATCTGCACAATGCCTATATCGCCGGACCTACGACGGATTACTGTTAAGATGTCTGTCTAACGACGAAGCACAGCAGATCATCCGGGAAGCTCACGACGGCGTATGCGGAGCCCACCAACCCGGTCCTAAGCTACAGGATCGCATCAGGAGAATGGGCTATTATTGGCCTACTATGATCACAGATGCGATACGGTATGCAAAACAATACAGAGCCTGTCAGATTCACGCAGACTTCATACACCGACCATCTGAGCATCTGCATCCTACAGTTGCATCCTGGCCTTTCGAAGCATGGGGTATGGACGTCATTGGTCCCATTCACCCGTCTTCTTCCCGAGGTCATCAGTTCATACTGGCCATCACGGACTACTTCTCCAAATGGGCAGAGACAATCCCTCTTGCTGAAATAAAGGCGTCTAATGTGATCAGCTTCATCAAGCATCACGTTATTTATCGCTTCGGGGTCCCCCGAAGGATAATCCATGACAACGGGCCCCAGTTCGTCAGCCAAGCGTTTCATCGATTTTGCGATAAAAATCGAATACACAATATCGCCTCTACGGCATACTATCCAGCTGCTAATGGTTTGGCGGAAGCTTTCAACAAAACCATTATCAAACTCTTGAAGAAGTTCGTCTCTTCAAACAAAAGAGATTGGAACGAAAAGCTGGGCGAATGTCTCTGGGCATACCGCACAACGGTACGAACGCCGACAGGCTGCACCCCATTCTCACTGGTATACGGGAGCGAGGCAGTTCTCCCCATTGAAATCCAGATCCCGTCACTCAGGATAGCCGTGGCTAACGAGCTGACTCAAGAAAAGAATGACCTGTTAAGGCTTCAGGAGCTGGAAGGATTAGACGAGAAACGCCTCCAAGCTCAACAGCGCATCGCGCTCTACCAAGCACGCATTTCCAGAGCTTTTAATCGTAAAGTAAAGGAAAGGGTGTTCAAAGTCGGCGAGCTAGTCTTAGCCGTAAGAAGGCCGATGATTCTTACTCACAGGAGTAAAAGCAAGTTCCAGCCCAAGTGGGAAGGCCCTTATGTGATCGAGACAACATTCTCGAACGGAGCCTACAGACTAGCCCAGCCCAATGGAGACCTATTAATGGCTCCTATCAACGGCAAATTCCTGAAGAAGTACTACGCCTAATCTCCTCCACTCAGGAGGAATACGGCGAGATTCTCGTAATCCGACGAAACTACTTCAAAGAAGAAACTAGTATAGGCCCACAAATCAGTCATGTCCATATCACCTCTGAACTGTATTTTCTTGGAGAATCTGCCATGTCCATATCACCTCTGAACAGGCTTTCCAAGATTCTGACCATCGATTATCACCTCTGATATCGATCGTCACTTCAACTAACACCCGTACTAAATCTAAGTACGCCAGTGGTGTTAGGTCCACAAAATCTGCTACGTCCATATTACCTCTAGCAGGGCTTATCCTCAAACCTATTTCTTGCACCTAGGTGCGCAAAAAGCAATAGGCCCACAAATCAGTCATGTCCATATCACCTCTGAACTGTATTTCCTTGGAGAATCTGCCATGTCCATATCACCTCTGAACAGGCTTTCCAAGATTCTGACCATCGATTATCACCTCTGATATCGATCGTCACTTCAACTAACACCCGTACTAAATCTAAGTACGCCAGTGGTGTTAGGTCCACAAAATCTGCTACGTCCATATTACCTCTAGCAGGGCTTGTCCTCAAACCTATTTCTTGCACCTAGGTGCGCAAAAAGCAATAGGCCCACAAATCAGTCATGTCCATATCACCTCTGAACTGTATTTCCTTGGAGAATCTGCCATGTCCATATCACCTCTGAACAGGCTTTCCAAGATTCTGACCATCGATTATCACCTCTGATATCGATCGTCACTTCAACTAACACCCGTACTAAATCTAAGTACGCCAGTGGTGTTAGGTCCACAAAATCTGCTACGTCCATATTACCTCTAGCAGGGCTTGTCCTCAAACCTATTACTTGCACCTAGGTGCGCAAAAAGTAATAGGCCCACAAAACAGCTATGTCCATATTACCTCTGAGCTGTAAACTCTAGTAAAGCCTATCACGTCTATCTCACCTCTGATAGTACTTTACCTACAAAACTTGGCCAAAGCACGTTCTATCATGTCCATATGACCTCTGAATAGACGTGCCCTGCTGAAGTTTACCGAGAGTTTATCACGTCCATACTACCTCTGATACCACTCTCGCCCTAACCTGTCATTTACATTCCGAAATGATGGGTCCAAAGTTAGAAAAAAGTCTCTTTTTATTTCCAAGAAAGAACAAAATTACATCTGGGAAAGCAAAAAAAAAGGGGGGGCAAAAAAGAGTACATCATTGCGGCGGAGCAGTCATGTCACGGAGCTGCCGCGCTAGCACGGCCATCCTCTCGTCCTTAATGGCCAGAGCATCAGCACGGGCCCGCTCCAGCAGTGCCTCGTTGTCACTTGAATGGGACAGTTCGGCTATCGTCCGACGCACGCCCGCACAGGCACCTTCCGCGCGATCCAGATCCCGCCGTGCTGTGCTCAGTCGACCGGCCACCACATCCAAGCCTGCCAACGACTGGGAAGCCCACTCTTCTGCCTGAGCGAGTTTCTCCCTCAGCCTGTGAATCCTCGCTACATTCCCCTCGTGCTCGGATTGGCACATTGTCTGGAGGGCGAGGATCTCATCCACGGCGGCTTTCCTCTGAATCGCCTCCAGCTGGCGAGTTCGAAGGAGTTCCTTCAGGTCTTCCATCCGTTTGGCAAGATGCGCAGTCATAAAACCGTATCTGGTCTGGGCCTCAGCATCAAGACTGTCCTGAGCCAACCGCAAATACTCGTTAATGGGTTGTTCTAAACCATTAACCATCGCCTCTAGGGCATCGGCTCCCCCGGAATCACCGAACTCCCTGACAACCCCGATCGAGAACTGGGCAGTTCTCTTCAGGCGCTCGAAATCCAGACTCTTCGCCAACACCATTGATATCATCGCTCCCAAACCGGTGTAAAAGAGGCTGGTATGTTGTTCAGTCAGCGCAACTAAACCCGACTGAACGCCAGGAGAGACCGCGATATCAGCGAGTCCCCCACCAGAGACGATTGCAGACGAGGTAGCCACAGCTGCCGCCTCGACAGTTGGTGCGACCGAAGGCAAGGTCACGGTGACAGGCTCATCCTCCTCTCGAGGCGACGAAACCACTCCGGGCGAGCTAGCCCCCGAAGGTGTTTTCTCCTCAGGATCAGGTGCCTCCGTATCACCACCAGGGGCCGGAGCAGAGCCGGAAGGCGGCTCAACGCTACACTCCCCGTGGTCTCCATCCCCTGAGAAGAAAGAACCCGAAAGTCGACATCAGTACAACGGTAACCTTTCTAAAAGGAGACATAAAAAACGATATTTACCCGGGGCCAATGGTATATATGGCGCATCTGCAGCCGAGGCAGCTAAGCCTCGCTCCAAGGACGCAATGCGAACTATCATACCTGGGGAAGGAGATGGACCAACTGACACCGCCCGGAATTCCTCCAAATCTCCACCAAGACGCGGTCGAGGTTCGTCAACTGGAATCTCGCTAGGCACAGCAGGAGCTTTATCCGTTGCGGGTCCAGGGAAGGATCCTCCCATCTGCCATGGCCACCTAGGCGATCTCGTTCCACTACCCGGAGCAGTAGCCACAGCAGCGACCCCTAGCGAAGATCCTCCGGCGCCGCCAACCGAAACCATAGAGGGTCCCTCTCTAAAAGGCGAGGAACCTCCAGCCAAAGACTCATCCCCGACATGGGGAGATGTAGGCCCACTCCCGGTAGCTTCGACACCAAAAATACGGAAAGGACGAGCAACTGTCTCCTTCCTCCTCTTACGAACAGAAGCCTCCTTAGGAACAGGCGCCCTTCGCTTCTGAGGAACTACCAAAGCCCCCGCAGGCGGAGGCACTTCACACCCCGGCATCGACTCCAGGGGTTCATCCGGGGTATCAAACTCCTCACCCTCATCGGGAGAAACCGAAGGAACTTCAACTCCTCCCCCGGCAATGGGAGAGGACACCCTAAGACTTCCGCGTATGTCAAAATCGCGGTGGAAGGTGTTGATCGCCACGTAAAACTGGGCGTAAGAATGAAGGATGCGCAGCTCCGTAGAGGGAGTGACATCCGGCACGACGAAGGCTGCTCCTGTGCAACCCGTGGTGAAATACCGCCATCCTCTGGCTCCATCAATGAGCCCGCCTCTGGACCTGAAGCTGGTGACGGCATTGCCCACGTGCAGCTGGCCGTACCCAAATTACCTGGCGAACCGACTAGGCAAATAAGGCTCGAAGAAGCAATGGTCTTCACTCCTGTACAGGAGATGGGAGGGTCTAATGCAGACCAGCCAATTAAAAGCCTCCGGAGAAAGATCGGTCTTCTCTCTACCCGAGTCCTCAAGCCTCATCCCTAATTGATGGCGATCTACGGGAGGGAGAGTACAGAGGAACTTCCAGCCATAGCTGAGGTTCAATGCCAGCCGACAATCTAGAATGGTGTCCACGTTCCAGGGAGAATCCTTGTAGTTCAACAAGAAATTTCCCCCTGAGCTGCTACCAGAGCCAAGAGACATCACCCGGGGATTGTGCAGAATTAACCAACCCATCAGATACAGGTATGGTAATTCTATCCTGGGAAAACTCTCGTGCCGGGCTTCATCAGCAAGCAACCCATCGGTCAGAGCTCTCAAGCCCGCCTGTATACGGCACACCATGGCAGGAAGCAAGCCCAATCTTGCCCCGAACACCAGGCGCACTGTCGGCCACAAGATGTTCCGGTGAATGCGGTCCGCGGACGCAGTACCAGGCACTACTACTCGACGCAGCCATAACGAGAGGAAACCAGCCAGCTGGGCTTCCTTGGATAGAGACCTGCGACAGCGCCTCAGGTAACTACGGGCCGTAGTACCTTCGGGGTACTTCCCTACCCTCTCAACGAGGATCTGGTCCGAAGCTTTGGCCTCCTCCATAAGGCCATCCACGACCTGGGCACTAAGCACGCCCAAACAGTTCACGGGCTCATTCTTGCCCCCCGAAACTTTCTCCAACCTGGCAGCTCTAGCTCGGTGGAAGAAGAGGTAGGACATCCACTTGGTAGTGTGGGCCAAACCAGAGGGCTCGTTGTAAAAAGCGGTGCAGGTGAGATATTGGCACATCAGCTCCTGATACACATCCGCCACCCGAGGGTCCGAATCCCCCAACTCCCGGTTGGTGGGAACATACTCTTCATACGGGGTATCCCCCATCGGCAGCCTCGAGACAACCGCCATCTCATGAAGGGCCAATCCTAACTCCCCCAGTGGAGTGGCAAAGGTCCCAGTGAGCGAAACGTATCGCTCCATCAGTGCCAAAAATAAATTAGGGTTGGGAGGCAACCCGACGCTCGTCGCGCTCACAGCGGCATACAGCCCAATGCCCTCTAGCTCTTGCCGAAAGCGCTTCAAGGCCCAGTTAACTAGGCTGGTCCATCGGAGGTTTGCTGGGGTGACCCACCCATTACACCGAGGATTCTCCTTGGGGTACACCCCATCTCGTCCCATGAAGCTGTTATAGAAAGTCGACAGTTGGACTGGCTGGATCACAGAGCTGTCTTCGCTCGGGACGCCACCCGGGTACGATCCCCGGAACAACGTCACAGGACCAGAAGGACGACTGACAAACGATCCCTGGTCAGCTCCTTTCTGATGAAAGATCTTCCCCGGCTTGCCATGAAGATCGGGAGTCAACGTCCACGACATCTCTCTGGGATGAGTGGCATGGAAGAAAGCCGAGATGGGATAATCCCTCGGCATCGTCGGCAGGTACAGAACCAAGCTCTCGACAGCAAAGACCCAAGGTTCCCTCTTAGGCTTCGTCTGGGACCGCTTGTCGATCATGTCCCCGAAAAGGAAAGCCGGCTTTATGTACCGCTCTCTGTCTACATACGTCAGGGGCTCCCCATTGATCATACTCAGCAGTGCCCGCTCGCCCTGAGCCGCCAACAAAAATCCCCTTCCCTCAGGATACTGGGATCCGGAGAGGGGAAATGCCACGTGGGACAAGTCCTCCAGGTAGTTCGAGTGCAGCATCCCGGCGGAGGAACCCATCACCTCGGTCAGCGGAGACTCACCCAGGTTAACTACAAAGGTGCAAAGAAAGTATGTCATTACAAAAATCTTGCACAAACATACAAAAACCAAAGAAACGACAAACTGTGCTCTACGCCAGGATTGTACGAATTTGGTTTTTATACGCCGGGAGTCCCCTCCACAAACGTAAAATGCTTATTTTACGACATACGCCAGTTTTCGGTAGCCAGAGCTTCTACGCTCGGAACTACGAAAATATGGCGCCTTTACGCTGGCACACGAGAAATGTGGACGTAAAAGATGAAAACGCCTCCGTGCCTCATCTTCCTCCGAGGAGGCTATCAGCACAGAAGACGACCTAGCACGGTCACGTTCAACGTGTGCGAAGGATTTTTGTTATTCTTGTCACCCCAAAGGATCTACCTCTCAGACCGGGTGCGCTACCCATCGGCGGGATACTTTCGGAAGGAAGTCCACCTTGCCCGACCGAAGACTCCCTCGCTGGGGCAGTAGGAGAAGAAGAAGAACCTATGCTCTTTTCCTTAGCGGAGGAGGTTTGTTTCGTCGCCATTTCTGAAAGCTCGAAGTGCTCAGAGAAGGAATGAAGGAGAAAGCTTGAACAGTCAAGAACTCTCGAAGACGGATGAAAAGTTTTTCTCTCCAAAACTCGGGATATATATAAAGTCCGGATCGACTCCTCGAATCCTCGGACGGACTCCTCGAGACCCTAACCAAGTCTCGCATTAATAGTCGGATATGATTGGGTGCTATGTCAACCCACTACCCTCGAAAGACGGACAGTCAGCGAATTCGAAAAATTCTTCGCGCAAGACAGTTCAGCAGTTCTACGCTAAAGGAGCTTTCTACGCTCGACAGCAACAGATCTACGATTTTACGCTCGCAAGCTACAAGTCTATGGTTTTTCTCGCCCGGATGCCTTTGTACTCGGTAGCTTTTACGCTCGAGAGGCGACAAACCTACGGCTTTACGCTCAGCAGATACCAAATCGATGATCTCACGCTCGGTGGCGCTCAGTTTACGCTCAGAAGCAACAGATCCGCAGAACTTCACGCTCGAAGAAATTCTCTTTTCAGGAGCTACAGATCCACAAGTCCTATGCTAAAGGAGCTTTCTACACTCAACAGCAACGATTCTACGGCTTTACGTTCAAGCAGCTATAAGTCTATGGTTTTTCTCGCCCGGATGCCTTTGTGCTCGGTAGCTTTTACGCTCGAGAGGCGACAAACCTACGACTTCACGCTCAGGAACCACAAGTCTACGACCCCACGCTCGACGGTGTTTTACGCCCAGACACTACAGACTGAGGATTTCACACTCCGTGACTTTCCGCTTATCCAGAACAGTCCCCGACCCGGTCAAGTGCAAAGAGTTCACACAGAAGATACTCGTTCTTGACCCCAAGTACCCGAAATGGACAGAGTACAACCATTAAGAAATTACTCTTTTCGGGTCCCGAAATTGGAGGTTCATCCGGACTCCAGTCTGAACATCTCGTCTGTCAAAATGACAAAGCTCAGCCAGAATCCTCGACCCTGTTTCAAGGGAGTTCCGAGAGATCATTCTTGAAGACGAAGACTGAACAAGCTCTGCGCATCAGAAGCAGCAGTTCAGAACTCTACGCGGTTCCTTAGTCCTAGCAACAGGACAGTTCTAAGTGTTCAAAATGCTAAAGCAGCACTCTATGCACTATCCGCTGCACATGAAGAACAGGACAGAACCTAGTACTCTCTGTACAGAGTCGCGTAAAGTATCAGACGTGTCGAAGCTGCACACATTCAGACTTCACAGCAACGTATGGCAAGTGATCATATGAAGAAAAGACGACTTTATTGAAGATTAAAATCATGATTACATATGAGGGAAATCCTGTCTACAGGGGTTTTTCTTCACTTTTCATGGTTACATATGAGGGAAAACACCTCTATTAGAGGTTTCCTCATCATCGTCTGAAGATAGCACCGAGAGGCTGTTCTGACAGGTTCTCACATCGGTGAAGGTCTTCCTCTTCTTCTAAGAAGATGATCACCGGCGGACACGACAGAGTTGGGGCTTGCATAGATTTCGCAGATCCCCTACTCCGTGCACCGCTCAAACCGGGACAGCACGAGTCTGTCTGACTCTCGTCACCGGAGGTAAGAGGAGAAGGCGCCAGTTATAGGCAGCACAGTCAAGAACGACCGTTCCTCTCGCCAGACGCAACGCCATACAAAGTTGCTGATTATCCCGAGCAAGGGAGGCTAAGATATCCTTCCATGATCCATCGCTGAAGTGGACACTTGCTCGAAGACGCCATCTTTTTCGGCTCCCAACATGCTGGAAGAACATGATCTCCTTCTTCCTCAGATCGACCCGACGAACTCCGGCGATCATTTTAGCATGGTGATGGGAATATGGGGAAACAGGTTAAACCCCCCCCCCCCCGCCTTTTTATAGGCAAAAGAGATCACAGCGGTCCCCAATAAATCTGCCATAAAGGCCGCACCGACCGTTTCAACGCTCCATTCAGAAACGTTTCGAGTCACGAGGGGCCATTCATGCTTCATTCAAAGCGTTTCAAATTCCAAGGAATTTAAAAGCTTTGAAGGGGGTCTTGTAGAAGCATGAAAAATACGCTGGCAAAAGCTACGCGGTGTATTGATACAGAGCAGCGCAAGCAAAGGCCTTAAGTGCCATCAGGCGTAAGAGCTCAAGGGTGCAGCGCGTCCAAAACCGCTTCGGCGTAGACGGGACCCCCCCCATCGCCTCTAGGGCGTAAAAACTCAGCCGCTCTCAAAGCAGCGTTAAAATAGCGTACGAGGAACGCTTCGTCTTCCCCGAAATGAACCTGTCAAGTCACGCAGTGAACCTAGCCTCTGACTCCGACAAAAAGTGCTGCACGACGACCCAGACGACGGCTGGAAACAGGCACAGACCCCTCGGGACGCACACCACAGTATGATGGCGGATCTCTGCATTTAATGCAGAGGATCGGGTTAAGATACCACCGAACCGTCGTTTACTGACGTCCCCTCAGCATAAACCGCTCTTTTGCGTACAGAGGGATACGCTGCATTATTTTACACAGGCAGGCATAAGCCGGTTTATACTCCGCAGTAGACAAACCGCCTGCCACGTCAAAAGCTGTACATCGTACGGGGCTCGAGACACGCCTCTACGTCTAATTGCACAGAGCGGTGACAGGTTCAGTCAAGGCACGTCTCTGCAACAGATGCACAGAAGGGCTGCAGACCTTCGAAACACGTCTTCGCATTTAATGCACAAGATGATGGCAAATCTATGTAGAAGATTTGATTACATCTTCGAAAGCCGTAATTCCGGCTAAGATGTCCACATCAGCACTCGGGCACGGTACGCAGCGGCTTCTACGCCCATTCAAGACCTGCGCCCCTTCGGCTCTCAACGCCTCTCCAGCTTCAACGCCTCTTCGACTTCAACGCCTCTCCGGCTTCAACGCCTCTCCGGCTCCTACGCCTACCCGGCTTCAACGCCTATCCGGCTTCTACGCCTATCCGGCTTCTACGCCTATTCGGCTTCTATGCCTATCTGGCCTCTGTGCCAGGGTGACAGTCATTTGGCTTCTATGCCAACCGTTTCTACACACGGGATACCTACCTACGTGGCTCTTACGCCGTGATCTTCGTAGCAATAGTACGCGTTGTGTTCCCTTAGTTGGACCCGCGTCATACGCTCATTCAAAAGATCATCCATACGCAGGCATTGGTTACTTTAACCGTTGTGTAAAAGGGTGTTGTACTTCCCACTCCTCGGTTTTTACACCGACGGAGTGGTCACTGTCACCAAAACTCTATAAATAGAGACCCCTATCAATGGGAAAAGGGGAGCGGAAAAAGAATTATCATCCAGGAGAGAATTACCGTCCAAGGAGAGAGAGAGAGAGAGAGAGAAAGAGAGAGGGAGAGAGAGAGCCCGGAGAGCAGGCAAAGAGCAGGGATCGACGACCTTGGCCTCGTGCGTCCAACCTCTTCTGCAACCTTCGAAGCCGCTACCTGTCTTCCACGGCACTTCTTCAACATCGTGTGGTCCAAGGGCTAAAGTGATCGACCGCAGATCAGACACCTATAGCAATTTATACCCAGATTAAATAAATTGTACTCCCACATCCTCGCATAGGATTACATTGTACAAGTTTGTTTGTAAACAGAAGGGCGCGGGTTTCGCATAAACCCCGTCATTGAAATACAATTTCATTCCTTTCGTTTAATACCATAAACACCAACCAGTCGATTCAATCTAGCTAACACAATGTCTCTGTCCGCAGCGATACAATACACTTATCACAAAAAACTCTACATAATACCTCGATATGAAACCAATTACAACCAAGCCTCTTCAAGCCAATAAACCATCATAATGCACCGTGCAGAGCTGGACATTACAATGCTTAATTAGCAATATTGAGTTAGAAAGGGAGAGTTCACTTCCTAATTGTGGATCTAGAAAGGGAGAGGTGACTTCCTAGTTGCAGAACTACTCATACAATATTGGTCATAAATAACATACCCTTATAATTCTTATTCTAATCATGAATCCAATAGATATAATTTATCGTACCACTTTGCACAATTATTACTATAACTATTTATAATTATACTAATCCTTACCCATATTAACTCCTTATGCTGGGGAAAGGACTGCTACTTCTTCTAAGTGTGATGCTCTAGGTATAGATAAGGCTAGTCTCCGAGTATGCCAAGTTGGTATTTGAATGAGCTGGTGCATCATTAATGTCGTATCACGTCGTTTTGGATTAATCTCTTGCTTAGTGTTAGTCGGAACCACATGCCCAACATAGTCCATGTCTCTTATGACATTCGTTTTGTATGTGGCCCTGGCTTACCACAGAAATTATAGGTGGGACACTAGAATATAGTATGGGGCTGCCCTTTGATGCTGATGTACCATGGGACACCTCTATGGTCCTCTCTGTGCTAGCAGGGTTGATGCGTTTGCTGGAGTGGGCTATTTCTATGCTGCATGGGCCTTCTTAGAAATGGCTTATTGAATTCTTACTTCAAAAAGTACTACATCTTACGAGATCCTTGATTGTGAGTTGGTATAACTTTCGAGATCGTAGTTCAATCTATTATGAAATCTCCTAGCTTTCTCCACTTCTGTCTGAACTAAGGTTGGCGCAAAATGACTCAAATGGCTAAACTCGATATCGTACTTATCTATGGTCATGTTTCCCTACTGGAGATGTAGGAACTGGTCGTATAACACATCTCGAACGGTATCTAGAAACTACTTGTCATTGAATATGGTCTTGAATTATTTCCACGTCTAATCAGGGTCTAGTCATTGTTCTTCTGCTTCCCACCAATGTGTGTGTTGTCTATCAGCTGAAGTCGAAGTACTGTCATCTTCAAGTTTGCAGGTAGTTATGATGCCTTCAACAACTTCTCGGTATTCATGAGCTATATGGTAACTTCGATCAGATTCTCAGTGTCTTTGAAATCCAATGATCTTATATTGTGAAATCCTTTGATGGTACCAACTTGGGGTTACGGTGCTGGTGGATCTATGTTCCATGTTCATTTTGTGGTCCACCTCATGAGTTTATTTTGTTGCCCTTGGGTATCACGCCCCGGTCTGCAGCCTAATAATCATACTTGTCAAGAATTGACTCGAAAGTAATAATATGAGTCTTCAAATACTAGACTATTAAGTAGATACAATATCATAAATGAAACATGTATACTACGAAAGTATAAATACCTGGAATAAAATGGATGCTCATTAACAATCCAGCAAAGATCTCAGTAACCAACTCAACTAAATTGGAAGGAAACCATATCCTCAAAAGGACATAACAAGATACATAATATACATGCCACTATGAAACAAAGTATATAAAGTCCATGGGGTACTCTAACATCTAAGTATAAATGCAACGAGAACAACTTTTAAACGTACTATCTAATAGGGAACATGTACAATAGCGCTCCCTCTGGGCACTCGTCATGTAGCAATATAAGTGAACGCTATAGTTAGCCCCTCTGTCTACTTACTGTCATCCCCTCCCAATGAATTACACATGTCAAATCCTTAACACGCCAGGTCCTAATAAACCTAACCAGTATATAGCATAGATAAAAATGACTAGCATGTCCTTTGTAGATACGTCCCATCGTACTATTGATCAGTCGGGATACGTGTCCTATGTTGTTGCATCATATCTCAGTCTCCAAAATATGTCTTAGGGTCATGCAAGATATCAATATATCTGTTTAGTAGTGCATGTGAAGTCTCCTAGATCCTAAGTTGAAAAAGTAAAGAGCTAACGTATCATGTAGTTACACCCAGAGTCATACTCGGACGCGCAGATAAAATACATAAACAATATAACTGAAACGAAAATTATAGCTGAAAATAAAAAATATAACATAGTGGCAAAACACTAACTACTAACCCAAGACGCGAACTCATGTATCAAAGATCAGTCGATACGCTAGTCCATGCACTCACTCACTCAGACAGAAACGTGTTGAACATGTGTCAGGTCAGAAGATACCAAGTACCTTCACAATATTTTGGTAAGTCTGCTAATCTAAGACGCGTACACACACTATCAACTAAAACTAGGCATATGTAAACAGAACAATACAATCAAGTAGGGTGTACTTGCTTCCAAGCCAAGCTGTGAGCACCACAAGTCTAGTTCGGAGCTCTCCACAGAAACGTCTTGAACACCTACCAATTAATTATTACACTAGTTAGACTCTAATTTTCTAGTTTAATTAGGTTATTATCTAGTTATTAATTCTATATTGGTTGCACATGCAAGTAGCTACACCCCAATATATTATTAGTCCTTAAACATTGCCAAAACCTTTTTTAAATCTTTAATTATTAAAAACTATTAACTATGGAATTTATTTGCATAATTTAAATATAGCAATCATTAAAGGGCTACCACTAGTCTTGGGGCACGTGTCCGTGTCATGGTTGTGCATCGATTTTGGGATAGTTTTTGCATGTAAAAAAATATGAATCTCATGCACGGGGATAATTATGACATTATATAACTTTAATATGAATATATGCAAAGATTTGTACAAAGAAAAATTAAAAAATGATCCAAGTCGAAAAACGTACACAAATTCGATTACGACGGGGACCTTTCTTGCAACTACGGCCAAACGGAGTACCAAACGAACTCCAAACCTCGAACCACTTGACGGATTGCTAGATGAGTTCTAATAGATGGAGAATATATAACTTTTAGGGGATTTTGAAGTGGTTTTACTGCTGTAGCAATAGCAACAAGAAGCCGGCCTGTTTGGTGCCATGATCGGCCTAGGAGGGGGTCGACCAGGGGGGTATAGGTGGCCGGCTTGTGGGGGATTGAAAGGGGGAAGGAAGGAGATGGAAAAGAGAGAAGAGAAGGAGGGGGAGAGGCTGCTTTGTCGTGGGTTTGAGAGAGGGGGAGGTCGGCTATTAGGTTTAGGTGTTGGGGGTTGATAAATATAGGTAGTTTAAATAGGTAGATGGTTATGATTCGATTTAATATTTAAAATATATAGGTAAAATTTTATGGAGTCTTAATATGGTAAGGGCTAAAATTTAAATTAGAAGATTGTCATAAAATATTCACATAGGATTTGGTTTGATCCAAAGATAGAAATATACAACAAACTAGGGGGTTTCCTAATTTAGAAATGTGGGGTTTAAAATCTTTAATTGAACCTTGGTGATTTATAAGAATTATGGAGCATGAGGGGACTCATGGTGGAAATTGAAATTAAGGGTTGCTCATTGGAGGGAGTTTGGGTTACAAATAATAGTAAATAAATTCTATTTAAAAAAACCCAAATATTAAATACAAAGAACTACGGTTGGTATACTAATGCTACATTAATGTTGAATGATCAAAATTTATGGCATGCGAAGATCCTACGAGTAGTGTCTCTAGTGTAGGGTACTTCCTACGAAGGCGGTATAGATTTTGGGGTTGTCCTATATCACTAATGTTCAAACTACCGTGAAGTGTCCCTATGCAATAAATGAGTTTTAATTAATTTTAAATAATCTAAAATAAATACTATAGATATAAAATACACACTAAATACCTATTTTGAGTAAGGGGGTTTACAGATCAGCTCTTCCAAAATGGATAGGCTTCTGCCCTTCCTTTCTGACTGGAACGAGGAAGTATCTTTATGCGGGAGGCAGGGTTCTTCTGCTTGTGAAGCAGTAGACATTGGCATGTGATTTGCGGGCATATAAGGTAGACGTAACATGCCCGAACCTAAGATCAACATCATAGTAGTTCAAAAGGTTCCCTTTATTGAGAGATAGTAAATATCTCTTCTTTTGAGGTTACATCTACGTCGATAGGATCTGCGTCTGGCGGATTGTACATATACACATTCAATGCTGCATCGGTCGCAGCATCAGAAAGGTCGACCATAAATGGGATCATTGTTGTCGTCAAGATCCAAATGATTGAGGTTGATACGAAAACACTT
The DNA here is from genome assembly GCA_036927795.1 of Iris macrosiphon. Lineage (NCBI taxonomy): Eukaryota > Viridiplantae > Streptophyta > Magnoliopsida > Asparagales > Iridaceae > Iris > Iris macrosiphon. The sequence continues at coordinate 89,782,153 of JAYESA010000005.1, forward strand.
CGTATCATTGTACCCCAAGCTTTTGAGGTCTAGAACGTAAGGCTTTGTATTGCTAGGACGGAGAGTTGTTTCGCTATAGCCTTCCAGGCAGATGGCCATGGGACCATCTTCAACTGAATTAGTTTTAGTTTCATCATTGACGTCGTTGTCAGTTTCTTTCTTTCAGATATTATTGTTTATACAGTACAAAATTCGAGAAGTAAACTTCAACACCTTTGAGCAGCTTGATGTCAAAAAACTCTGTTTTGACTACCCCCTCACTATCGTCGTACTTGAAGTATTTTTGTAGCGTAGAGGGCACTACCAGGTTTTTTTTATGTATCCATGGTCCTTCGAGCAGGACATTGGAGGACACTTTCACATCAATCATATAATAGGTGACCTCTAAGCACAAATTGCCTATTTGACATTTTAGGCAGATCTTTTCCAATGGGTGGCTTCTTCCAGCATTAAAGTCCAAGATGGTTGTGTTGGTGGCTGCGAGCTGATGCATCAGTATTCCAAAGCTTTACAACTTATTTCTAGGAATGATGCTAAGTGAGGAAACAAGATCCATATACATTTGATCTACCTTGATGGCACTGATATATCCCTTGTAGTATAACAGTCTATCATATTTGTTGTTCTTTAGCAATATATTCTCTTAAGAAAAGATTAAGTTTGGCCCTTTCCGTAACATTGTAGAAGTATGAAAAATCTAAAGCCATGAGCCAAAGAGATTCTGACCCATGCGCCAACCACAGTGCTAGTGTTTACATGTGCCAAGCAGCACGATGCGCCACTATTATCCTAGTGTTCCCATGTGCCAAGCAGTGTCATGCGCCACTATTGCTCCATTGATCTCCATGCGCCAGGCGGACGTACTCCCCAAGTGCAATCAAAGTCATCATATGACACGTGTTATGAGTATTATGGGCACCAGCAACCACAGATCTCAATCGAACACTTGGCAGCCTATAGTTCTATACGCCGCTAATTGCAATATACGCCACTATATGGCAGCATGAGATGCGCGCATAGGTGCCTTCCCATAGCTATAAATAGTGGGCATTTCCCACGTAAAAGAAGAGCCCTCCATCTTGAAAAGAAGGCAAAAGAGCACACAAGCAGGCAGCTCAGAGAAGAAAAGGAAAAGAAAACAGAAGTGCCAGCCTCGTCAACCTCCTTGTTCCCGGATCGTCAACGGAGTAAAGGAACCGCTGCAGTGCTCGATCTCCACCGTCACACTTGCCCAAATTTTTTGTACTTAGATCCTTCTGTTTTAGGGATTCTCTTGTACTGTTTGTCAATTTTCAAAAAATAAAAAGTTCGCTCAACTTTACAAAACATAATTTTTTGGCGATGTCGACAAAAATGATGACTCTGCTAGGGAAGAGCTTCTCCTCCAACGAGAAGCTAGTGACGCAATCCGAGGTAACCAAGTTAGGTTAGACTGAGAGAGGATGTTAGTCATTCGCTTCAACCAACAGGCATTCGAAGATATGCTGGACAAGCCAAGCTCTCCAATGAGGTCCTTACGACCTCGCAAAACTCGGGACGTCAATGCAGTTACGCCAAGCCCAAAGTTGGTACCTGATACATTGTCAACCTACGCCGCAGTTGCACACGTGGTTGACCTATATTCCACCGACAAGTCGAGTTCTTTGCCGAGGCCCGCACGACCTCAAAAAGCTCGTAGAATTTGGGTTGCCAAAGCCACTGCGCTAAACCCAAACTTCACTCAAGAAGTGCCGCCAACCTTTGTCGCAGATGCACACAAGGTGGGCGCGCATCCTATCTCCATCCCTGAAGCCGTGCTTGAGAGGAACCGTGCTTAGTCCCACGATGCGCTCACGCAGGGCCGTCTAGGCCGAAAAGGATGCTCTGGTCATAGGCGCGTAAAATCTTCTCCAAACAGGGTTGCTGTCAACAACGACTCGTATAGTCCTAACTTGGATTTCATGTACTATGCACCTAAGGACGTTGGTTCAAGGAAGTCCAAAACACCCCGAGCCCTGCACGCTCAAGGGGATGCACCGTCATCTCTCCAAAAGCATGCATTGTTGGTTGTTACATGCGATGTTAATGGAAGACTCTATAGGGCAGACCCATGCACTTATGCACCAGAGGTGGGTCGACCCTTAGAGCCTTTCCAAACCCACTTGGACGCCGGAGTCGCACTCAAACCAAGTCGGAGAACAAACATTGTGAAGACAGACCCATGAACCCAGTTTGGCTGCAACACGTAGTGGGTCCATCTCACATCAAGTCTTCCACTAATGATCCGGTTGCAGTTTCTATAGAGGAGCTGGATCAGGGAGCAAAAATTTTACTTTTACCTCCATGTGTAAGGCCTGGTCGAGCACGTAAGAGGGGCACAAAAGCGAAGCTTCTGTCGCCTAATTTATGCAGCGTGATTAACAACAAACGTAAGACGAGAGAAACAACCCTCGCACATGATGTGTGCTCTCGAAGACACGTGTGCCAACATCATCATCAACTGTTGTTACACCGAGGCGTCGGTCCCTCCAACTAGACAGTCGATGTTCCAGCGATTACAACCCGTAGTACAAACCCGGCGGTATCCTAGGGAACAACTGCACGACAGAAAGAAATTGTCAGTCGCTTCATGTTGCTCAACATGGAGGTCTCCTCCTATGAAGAAAATCTCCAAGAAGAGCTCACCTAACCTAAGGGTGTCAATCAGTACACCGTGAAGCCGTCCGAGGGACACCAAACAAGTACCTACTGTTGGGGTATTCCAAGGCACATGCTCAAGAATAAAGGCTAGGGGTAGCCATACCATCCTGGATGAAGCTGCAACTAGAGCTGGGGGTAGCAGTCCCCCGATTTTTCATAATAATCCATCCTTCCAAGAGGATAGGGAATCTCTACACATAGATGACAGTCTACCTGGGGCTATCCATACTTTTCAGGATGAGCCCACAACCGAGACTGGGGGGTAGCAATCCTTCCCATGATGAAAGTGACGCAACATTGCCCTCTTTATCAAAGAACAATGAGACTCAGACATCAGAGACAAAAAGCAAAGCGTCTATCTTACCGTCCACCTAATCCCACGTTATGTCAGTATACGTGGCAGGGGACGAGCATGGTGCAGAATCCTGTAACCAACAAAGCCCGGAAGGCACTCGAAGCCATAATGGAGGCTCTCAGCACTTCGATGCAGACTCTGACTAACACAGTGCTGAAACTCAGAGAAAACTTGGTCTTAACACAGCCACAGGCCCCGGGACGAACAAACTCAGATCAAGGGACCAATGAGGAATCCGGTTTGCATGATCTGGCTCCTCATCTCACAAGCAGTCAGACCGTACCTCGATCCTTTGTCGCTCTTCTGCCAGATGACATCCAGGAAACTCTTAGGGACCTGTGTGCCCGCGTTGATGCTCGGGATAATCAAAACAGTCTTTAGAAGCTTGGGATCCGGCAACCATATCCTCCCGAGTGGGATAATGTGGTATACCCTCCAAATATAAGCCACTATATCTGACTACATTTGACGAAAAGATGCCACCCCGTCAGTACATGAGATACTTCCAATCTACAACAGGTCACCTACCTCTGGATGACACATTACTCACAAACTTGTTCGTCGGAGCACTATCCGGAGTCGTGTTTGAGTGGTTATGTAGTCTCCCAGATAAGTGCATTTCATTCTTCGAGGACCTAAAATCCCTTTTTCTCGACCGGTTCTATGAAGGAGGGATGGATATAACTATGTCCGCCCTCTTGGACATCACCCAAGGGGACCGGGAACTGGCACAGAATTACATCAAACACTTCTGATAGGCGGCATTGAAATTTTTTCCGGGTATCCCCGAATCTTCATTGATGGATAAGTGTCGAAAGAACCTCCTGCCAACAGTGAGACCCTGGACAGCGTCTGGCCCATTCAACGATTGGACGACATTTATCATAAATATTGCTACTGCGAAAAAGAGCATGAAAGACGACCGCTTATTGGGATTTAAAGCTTCTAATACTGAAGACAAGGGAAAGTGTCCTTTCACTGCTAAAAATAGCTGTGACAGCAAAGAAAAGCAAGTCCTAACAGTAAACTTGTCCAAGAGTCTGACCGCACCCGTCACCAAGCCAACGGAACCGCCAAGAGTACATGAGACTTATTCCTTTGATAACGATGATGTCATGAAACTCTTCAAAATATTAATGAAGGGCAACAACCTAAAGCTACCCGACATCAAGCTCCCCGACGAGGTAGGCAAGGTTGACAACCCCAGGTATTGTCACTACCATCGATATGTCCATCACGTCATGCATGATTATTATATATTAAAAAGACAGATACAACGACTGATCGACTCCAAAGCTCTCTCTTTGGACTATGAAGACAAGACAGTCACTGCAAACATGGTGTCCCTCCAGTTTGGTACTTTTCTGACAACAGAGGCTCAAGATTGTAACGACCCATTCCGTTCAAGCAGACAGTCGATTCAAATGGCAAAAGTGCAATGACCCAACCCGCTTTTCTCAGCGATATACTCATTTGAGGCAAAGAATTTTTCGACTTGGCCCTTCAGGAGTTCCGGCTTAGGCTTTCAGAGGCTTGCTCGGAGTATCGCTTGACCGAGGCGAATCATCGCTAAGGTGGGTGGCTACGATGAACTTGTTTTTGCTTAGCCAGCACACTTAAAATATAGACGATACATGCTAGTCGCGAGGTGAATCACCCCATGCATGCTAATAAAGAATACAACGCACCTAGCTAAAGAAATAATCCCAACTTGCATTGCTTTTGTTAGAACATGGAAATAAAACTTGGCTTATAAATGGACCCTCGCATGCTACCTTTGCCTTGTGCAAGTAGACCCCGCTATGCCTCGAGTAGAATATTATACTCTTCGTAGTGAACTGCTTCATTTGCTACACTGCACGACCCTAGATTATGTTGCTCGGTATGTCCCTTTACGGTTTCACTTCTCGCTTTACACATAGACTGTGCCAATGTAAATGTCTATGTTTCATATAAATGCATGCTTACTTACTTGTAGTTTGTACTCATTGCCTCGTTTAAATGTTTGTCACACGAAATTATGCCACAATCAAGTAAACGCTATATGTATCGTGCATGCATCTAGCTAGCCAGAAGACTATCAAATAACTATTCTGTGCAATATGAACCTGCAAGTATACGGGACGTTAGGTCGCCAAGGCAATCCCGAACCAGGGGCATGCATCAAATCAAGTTGAACTCTGAATGAGAATCAGGTCAAGTTACATCTGAACAAAAATTGTGTCAAGTAAAGCAATAAATCATAGCTCGTGGAGTCGTTCAGAAAAATAATTAAGAATTATCAAGTCATGTTGTGAATCTGGAATGACCCAATACTTGCATGGTCACGGACAACTCGTGCACGAGGTATCTCATTCCTCGGACAATCAGCGGTGCACCGGGATCGTACCAGCCTAGGATGCTTGGTGTATTGCGGTACCAAATTCGGGCACAATATGCTCTCCCGTTTTTGTGGGTTGGCAATACACGGTATTCGACCTTGGTAGGACATACTACCTTGGACTATCCGTCTACCCATGATAGTCGCCTGTTCTAGCGGGATGGCGTACAATGGCCCTTCTGTATCACACGTTCGTCCTGAATTGCTTGTCTTGTACAAAGTGTTGTACCCCATTCCGCAATTGAGACTATAAAAATTGGTCCTTTATGGCTATGCCAGTGACCTCATGTTCATATAGATAAGTTATCCTCGCTTAGCGGCAATCCGCGTACGAGTCATTGCATCGCATCTAGATTCTGAAATACCTAAATGACATGAGTATAAGACATCTATACAAATTGAACAACCTGATCAATCCATCGAACACTAGAACATCTTATGCATACACCTGATAAAACGTGTAATGGTGAACCCGAAACATAATCTTGCTCACAACACTTGCGTTTGCATATGCAATTGCCCCTGAATTTCATATATATATGCTCGTGCTTGAATTAACTTGGTTTTTCTTAGACAGGGAAGGACAAACGGTAAGTTGGTAAATCTCGCTGTGTTTCCTCTTATATCGTACGGTGCACTGCCATACGAGTTAGGCTATCCATCATTGCCATGAAACTTATCCCAAGGAAAGACTAGAAAGATAACTTAATAGTTGGTGCACAGAATCTATATAACATGTTTGGATTTGTCGAGCAGACGAGAAGCCTCCCCACCAGTGCATTCATGTATTGATAACCCACCAGATTCCTTGCAGGATGCGGGAGAACCTCGTTCGGTACGGATGTCTCCTTCGTTCGTGCTAAGGCGTGGGGTTCACTCTGGAGCCTTGGAGCGTTGCGTCCGAAACTAAAGCACATATACAGGACATAATATTGGAACATCGCATATGTATCATTCTACAAATATAGCCACTTGGCACGCTTTTACTATTTCAGAGAGAGAGGCTTGAGCGACTTGTAATCTCGGCCTAGCACCGCCTGTAACACTTGTTCAATATCAATAAAGAGTTTATTTTAAATTCTATACTTGTGTTATTCAATGCTTCCGCTATTAATGATCTGTGAACTTGTTACCAATCGCCTATACGTTTATAATTTCACTGCACTCGGACTATCTGTACGACTCTGTGGCTTAGACATCTTACCGCCTGTTCATATCACGGCCTTGCATGGGCGCAGCTTACGCTCGTGCGGCATCATGCCCAGATGGGTCAAGTGATCGTCCCGCGGGAGCGATGGCGCGGTGATTAGTGCATAGCAGGGACGGCCGATTTGCTTGCTGGAGATCGGAACGTGATATATTGGTATCAGAGCATGGCTTTACGCCTTTGGACTTTGTTTTAATTTTTTTAGTTTCGAAAGTTCGTTCGTGGGTTATGTGCATACACTCTCTCTCAATGTCCCATCGGAATGTTCCAAACAATGAGTCTAAATACTTTTAAAAAGTGCATATAAATGATATGATTGCTTGTACGAAATTGTGATGTGAAGGCCTTTGCGTCGACCTGTGTTAGGCTTGGTTGGCATAGACTCGTGCTAAAATTTGCAAATTATGTGCAAACTTGAATGCCTATACATGATACCCAGCTGGTTAGTGTGCGGAATAGAATATCGTTCAAACGGTTAGCTATGCACACAGCCTTTCGGCTAAGTTGTGTTGAGTATCGCGTGCCAAGACCCTTTAGTGCAAGCTAGTTGCAAACGAGATTGGGATATCGTTCAGGAAAAGGGTAAATCAGACCTAGAATGGCAACTGATAGAAATATTATCAGATTTATCGCTTAGGCGAACATAGAAAATCGTGCTTGGATTTTGGAAAATAGCTCAGATGATATTTCGTATCGGAAGATACAAATCAGATATGGTTTACTTGGGTCACTAATAAGGATATATACGAGACTAAGATTTATCAGGCGATACCTAAGTATCGTACAGGAATTCTAAGGAAAACTTGGTGAATATGCTAGCGTTTGATACGAACATCGATTGAGGATTTAATTGGGTGACTCAATTACGAGTTGTGTATAGATCATTTAGAAATGTCCAAACGGATTTATAGGTCTCGTGCGATAGTCGGATTGAACAATTTGAGAATGTCTTGAACCAAGTGATAATGCTTATATTGAATAGGGTTTCATGAAAATGGAAATTGATATATTGGTTAAGAAAACTTGTTAGAAACTTGGAGGATCATGCGAGCGATTTCGGATTAAAACAAATGAATTAAACTTGAATACAATATCGCTCGAATAGAAGTTAGCCGAGAATGAATATTGTGGCTCGATGAAAGAGGTAAACTAACGGATTTGACTTGGAGTTTGGAAGAACGATCTTGAATCTAGTTCGAAACGATAACCTTCGAAATCAATCCCTAACGAGAACGATTATCCTGCGGGAGCGCCGGCGTGGTAATTTCACGTACGTTTGGGATGATCGAACTCGCGGGAACATGTTCGATAATTATTCTAAACGAACTTGACGAATGGAACGTATCAAAGTGGACAGACTTTGGCTTGGATAAATTGAACTTAGTTGCTTGAGGAATGATAGAAGTAGACTATGGATTTACCGAACAGTAACGTTGAAGTTGGATGATTTTACTAGACGAACTATAATCACTACATGAACGGACTTGACTTGATGGATTTTATATATAACTTGGATGGAGCAAGGTAAAATGATAAGGTGTCTCGATCGTTTCGAAGATAACCATAATGTTTGATGTTCTTGTCTTGTGCGAGCGTAACTTTATGTTCGTACATGTGTCACGTCCGGATTAGAATTATCCAGTGAGGGCGTTGGCGTGGTGATCTCACGTCCAACGAGGATGATCGAACTTGCGGGAGACCGGAGGGTGACAACTGATGGATCGTCTCAACTTATGGTTCGACACGATAAGACGAATTTGGAAATACAACTAAATCAGAAGTATTTCAGGGATAAGTTAGCCTAAAACCTGGAGTAAATCACGCTTGATGGTTTCGTGAACGGATACATGAATCATGTTGGACGACTTGGAATTATAATCTAAGATTTAGAATTGAATCTTGGCTTGGTGGTCGTAACATAAAAATGGATATATGGATTCTATCGAATATACTTAAGGAGATAGACTATGCAAATTACTAGGCTTGTCCTGCAACTTGGATATATCATAGATTTTACTGAACGGACTCGAACCCTGTACAAACGAACGTGTAAATAAGAGTAAGATAATCCGTGCTAGATGTTTAGAAATTTGAGTGAAACGAGCTTGGGTAGAATATCCCGTACAAATGAACAATTGTTTGACCCTAAAAATTTGGGGCGAGCATCGTGCGACGAATTTGCACGATGAATCGTGTGCTTAAACTTGTACTTATGACCTTGTGAGCTGACCTAGTAATTAGGCAGACGACCCTGTGCCGAGTGAAAGAACCAGTGTGACCGACTTTAGCTTATTGCTTGAACAAAGCTATAGAACTGGGAAAGCAAGACTTAGTGTTAGACTTGGAACGGTAAACGTGTGCTATGTTTCATCCAAACGGATGGACGCTAGTCGGTAAACCGAATAGATCGTGCTTAACGGTAGTGTAAATACTTGGTTTAAGTTGGAATGGAAATGACTTGGAATTTGATTGACCCTGTCGAAAGTATCCTTGTGATTTATAAAACGAGAACCCTTGAGATTTTCGCAAGTAGCTTGTCCGATTTTACTCTCTCTAAGTTTGGTTGAATGCATATGTTTGAGGGACGCCTTGAACGTGTGCACGATCCAAAACTCAATGATATGTGAAATTCAAGTGCAAAGACTTCGCTATCGCTGAGTTGGTTGACATGCATATGTTTGAGGGGCACTTTGAATATGTGCACGATCCAGACTCGCGATATGTTGATCTCGAATGCTAGTACAAGTAAAAATGTTAGACCCGCATGGACAAGTATAACGACTTGTATAAGTTTGCCTCAGCCTTAGATCGTTATTCACGATGGATCGTAACGTACCCCGCGTTAAGCGATATATGTTCCGCGCTAAGGCGTAATAGAGACCTAGTCAGAACTTGGATTGAAAGATAGAGTCATTCAATGAGACCGACCCAGCATACACGCGATACGGTATAAGGAACGAGTAGAAAATTGTGTTCGAACGGATCTAGTGGTACCAATTTGCTACGCTTGGGATAGATTCGATAATGTGATAGAACGACTTGCGCTCAGGAAATCTCGAGGACGAGACTTTTTATGAGTGGTGTATAATATAACGACCCGTTCCGTTCAAGCGGACAACCGATTCAAAAGGTAAAAGTGCAACGACCCGACCCACTTTGCTCAGCGAGAATACTCGTTTGAGGCAAAGGATTTTCCGACTTGGCCCTTCAGGAGTTCCGGCTTAGGCTTTCAGAGGCTTGCTCGGAGTATCGCTCGACCGAGGCGAATCATCGCTAAGGTGGGTGGCTACGATGAACTTGTCTTTGTTTAGCCAGCACACTTAAAATATGGACGATACATGTTAGTCGCTAGGTGAATCACCACATGCATGCTAATAAAGAATACAACGCACCTAGCTAAGAGAATAATCCCAACTTGCATTGCTTGTGTTAGAACATGGAAATGAAACTTGGCTTATAAATGGACCCTCGTATGCTACCTTTGTCTTGTGCAAGTAGACCCCGTTATTCCTCGAGTAGAATATTATACTCTTCGTAGTGCACTGCTTCATTTGCTACACTGCACGATCCTAGATTATGTTGCTCGGTATGTCCCTTTATGATTTCACTTCTCGCTTTACACATAGACCGTGCCAACGTAAATGTATATGTTTCATATAAATGCATGCTTACTTACTTGTAGTTTGTACTCGTTGTCTCGTTTAAATATTTGTCACACGAAATTATGCCACAATCAAGTAAACGCTATCTGTATCGTGCATGCATCTAGTTAGCCAGAAGACTATCAAATAACTATTCTGTATAATATGAACCTGCAAGTATACGGGACCGTTGGGTCGCCAAGACAATCCCCGAACCAGGGGCATGCATCAAGTCAAGTTGAACTCTGAACGAGAATCATGTCAAGTTACATCTGAACAAAAATCGTGTCAAGTAAAGCAATAAATCACAGCTCATGGAGCAATACTCGTTCAGAAAAAGAATCAAGAATTATCAAGTCATGTTGTGAATCTGGAATGACCCAATACTTGCATGGTCACGAGCAACTCGTGCACGAGGTATCTCATTCCTCGGACGATCAGCGGGGCACCGGGATCGTACCGACCTAGGAGGAATGCTTGGTATATTAAGGCGCCAAATTCGGGCATAGTATGCTCTCCCGTCTTTGTGGGTTGGCAATACATGATATTCGGTCTTGGTAGGGCATATTACCTTAGACTATCCGTCTACCCATGATAGTCGCTTGTTCTGGCGGGATGGCGTGCAATGGCTCTTTTGTATCACTCGTTCGCCCTGAATTGCTTGTCTTGTACAAAGCGTTGCACCCCATCCGCAATTGAGACTATAAAAATTGGTCCTTTATGGCTATGCCAGTGACCTCATGTTCATATAGATAAGTCATACTCGCTTAGCGGCAATCTGCATGCGAGTTATTGCATCGCATCCAGATTCTGAAATACCTGAACGACATGAGTATAAGACATCTATACAAATTGAACAACCTGATCTCCATTGAACACTAGAACATCTTATGCATACACCTGATAAAACGTGTAATCGTGCACCCGAAACATAATCTCGCTCACAACACTTGCATTTGCATATGCAATTGCCCCTGGATTTCATATATATATATATATATATATATATATATATATATATATATATATATATGCTCGTGCTTGAATTAACTTGGTTTGTCTTGGACAGGGAAGGACAAACGGTAAGTTTGTAAGTCGCGTCGTGTTTCCTCTTATATCGCACGGTGCACTGCCACACGAGTTAGGCTATCCATCATTGCCATAAAACTGATCCTAAGAAAAGACTAGAAATATAACTTAATAGTTGGTGCACGGAACCTATATAACATGTTTGGATTTGTCGAACGGACGAGAAGCCTCCCCACCAGTGCATTCATGTAATGATAACCCACCAGATTGCTTGCAGGGTGCGGGAGAACCTCGTTCGGTACGGATGCCTCCTTCATGCGTCCTAAGGCGTGGAGTTCACTCTAGAGCCTTGGAACGTTGCGTCCGAAACTGAAGCACATATACAGAACATAATGTTGGAACATCACCTATGTATTATTCCAAAAATGTAGCCACTTGGCACGCTTTTACTGTTTCAGAGAGAGAGAGAGGCTTGAGCGACTTGTAAGCTCAGCCTAACGCCGCTTGTAACACTTGTTCAATATCAATAAAGAGTTTGTTTTAAATTCTATACTTGTGTTATTCAATGCTTCCGCTATTGACGACTCTGTGAACTTGTTACCAATCTCCTATGCATTTATAATTCCGCTGCACTCGGACTATTTGTGCTTCTCTGTGACTTAAACATCTTACCGCATGTTCATATCACGGCCTTGTAAGGGCACGACTAACGCTCATGTGGCATCACGCCCAGATGGGTCAAACGATCGTCCCGTGAGAGCGCTGGCGCGGTGATTCGTGCATAGTGGGGACGGTAGATTTGCCTGCGGAAGATCGGGACGTGACAAAGATGGTGTCGTCCCCATACCTAGGAAAACCATGGAGATCGTTAACCTTCCCCAGCCCGAGAAGACGGTCTTATGGGAAAACCATGGAGGTCGTTAACAACCATAGAGGCTTAAGATTGTGTTGTCCACACTACTCCAAGAGGCAAAGTCATGTGGGTTCACCCAGAACTTGTCCCAGACATGACCCGGTCAACAGCACCGCCTACCTCCAAGTCCAAAAGAAAGAAGACCAAATCATGTCACACGGTCTCTCTGTCAACTAAAGAAGCTATGGTGGGGGTAACCAGGTCGGGACTATCCAATCAGTGCGACTACAATGCCCCCGACAACTCTGCACCTCCACAGTTGAGCCTCATGCCTCCGATCCAGGTCCATCCCAGCTTCTGCCAGTAGACAAGCAAAAGCAGAAGGAGACTCGCTATGATAAACCTCTGTAAAAAGACACAACTCAAGGGCTGGAGAAGCCTTACAACTTTGACATACTAGCATAGCAGGCCAACACTCCCACGAAGTTGTCACTCTTCGAGTTCCTGCGTCTTTCCAAAAAGACTCGTGATGCTCTAAGTGAGGCGTTGCAAAGCACCGACTCTTATTTGGCCAAGATCAAGCCACTGGCAGAGAATTCCACCGCCTGTCCTCATTGCAACAGCGTGATGGAGGCAATCTCGAACATCATATTCTTCTATCAGGACATGTTGTTGAAGAACAATAGGCACGACCGTCCCCTTTATTACACATGATACATCGAAACCATTAATATGGACCGAATGCATATTGACCCCGGTTCATCTCTTAGCATTATCCCATAAAGTCTGCTACAAACCTTGAGAATTCCGATGCATCGGCTGGCAGCCACCAACACCACCATCAGCGGCTTCAATGCCAGAAGAAGCTACCCTCTAGGCAAGATTCGTCTTTAATACCAAATAGACGATCTCTGAACAGAAGTGACTTGCAATGTCATTGGCGTGGAGGTATCCTACAATGTCCTGCTTAGACGTCCGTGGATACATGAATATATGATTGTTCCATCCACTCTCCACCAGTGCTTAAAATACGTCAGCGAAGACGACATTGTCAAGACGAAATTCGCCGACATGGATCCTTTCAAAGGGATCGAGGCGTACTACTCCGATTCAGTCTTGTATAAACAAATCCATCTAGATGAAGGTGGTAATGGCGCCGATGATGAAGCAGACATTGTTAGCTTCAGGCACTCCTCTAGGGATCTGTCTCAAAGGATGCCCAATCCCCGCAACTGATCCCTTCGTGGTCAAGCTTCGAAGAAAGGCACCTGAACCCTTTGTAGTCAAACTTCGAGGACAGAGACGCTCTCTGCACAAAGATCCTTCTGCCGCAAAAACCCCAGGGCAACTGGTAGTCAAACTCCAAAGGAAAACTTCAGCACTGTCAGCGTCACTGACAGCTACTGAAGAAGATGAACTGGAAAAGTACATTACGGAATCTACCAATGTATCGTCCTATGATGACATAATCCCTGTAAAGGAGATACCTTATTTTCTCAATAAAGATCTATCCTTGAGTTACTTCATCGTGGCACAATGGAATGTCGTATATTCTCTGGAGTATGGTTTAGGCTTACATCTGCATATGCAAGTAGCCACCACTCACTCAGTAGACCAGGTCTGCCTTAGCCAAGATGCATGTTTCGTCATTCCAGCAAGGAGGAAAGCAGACAAACTTATCATTTTCTAAAAAGTTGAAGGCCGCCGGAACTTCGTTGCAAACGAGCCAGAACCAAAAAATGGTAGAATGCAACTTCACCGCTACAGCTTCCAGACTAAGCGTAAACGACCGAGGCACGAACTATGACAAGGGACGACGATTACCATTGCATCACTTTCTCCCAAAGGCAAGCCTGAGACGTATTACCAATGGACCGGTCATGGTTTGGAATATGTCACACCTCCTACAACTCTCGAAGATTCGGAGGAGGAAGATGACATGCAGTATCATTTTTCGCAGTCTTCCGCTTGGGACTCCGACACTAGCATCGGAGACGTACTCAAGCAAACATTGTCTATCAACATGGTATCAGCGGATCCGGAAAAGGATGACAAGCACCCCATTGAACTCTTTTAAGTAGAACCGTGGGCTCAAAAACTGGAGTCCCAGTGGGAGCTACGGTTCGAGCAGCGGGAACCCGCTACTGAAGATGAAGTCGTGCAAGTCGATCTGGGCGACGATTATGCTCCTAAGCCCATCTTCATCAACAAAAATCTCTCAATAGAAGAACGGGAATTCCTTGTCCAGCTGGTAAGAGAATACATCGATATCTTCGCATGAAACTACATACTGGGTCTAGATCCACAGATTGCCTTGCATAAGCTCAATATCCGGCCTGACGTCGAGCTAGTGAAACAGCAACAATAGCAATTCCGCCCGGACGTTATGAAAGCCATCAAAATTGAAGTAAATAAGCTGATAAAAAGTGGATTTATTCACGAAGAACAGCATTCGGACTGGGTAGCTAACATCGTCCCCGTCATTAAAAAGAACAATAAAATCCGAGTCTGCATCGACTTTCGTAATTTGAACATGGCTTGTCCATAGGACGAATTCTCGCTCCCGATCACAGACGTAATGGTCGATAATACTTGTGGCTTAGAGCGTATGTCCTTCTTGGACGGGTTCTCAGGCTACAACCAAATCAATATATTTTCAGAGGACGAGAAACACACGTTATTCTGGACACCAATAGGGGTGTACTGTTACACCGTAATGCCTTTTGGCCAAAAAAATGCAGGTGCAACATACCATAGAGCTATAAGCACCATCTTCCACGACCACCTGCGCAAGATAGTAGAATATTATGTTGATGACATCGCTGTCAAGAGCCGTTTTTAATATGATCACCTCCAAGATCTGAAGATTGTATTTGATCTAATGAGGACGCATCAGCTCAAGATGAACCCCACTAAGTCATTCTTAGGGGTCTCTAGTGGCAAATTTTTTGGCTTTATCATAACTTCAAAAGGTATTCATATTGACCTTGAGAAGACTAATGCTATCCTAGATATGCATCCTCCGAAGAATCTGCGAGAACTTCGTGGTCTGCAGGGAAGACTAGCATATATTAGGAGATTCATAGCAAATCTCTCCGGATAATGCCGTCCCTTTACTCAACTCATGAAGAAAGGAGTATATTTTGCCTAGACGAAAGAATGCCAGCAAGCGTTCGATGACATTAAGAAGTATCTTACGAACCCCCCGGTGCTGGTGGCCCCAATCGTGGGAAAGTCCTTTTTACTCTATGTCCGAGCAATGGATCATTCCTTCGGCGCTCTTCTTGCTCAAAATAGCGATGAATGCTATGAGCAAGCTATCTATTATCTCAGCATAACAATGATCGGTGCAGAACATAGGTACAATCCAGTCGAGAAATAATGTCTTGCTCTGGTGTTTTCTATCCAAAAGATACGTCATTACTTGACAGGGCAAACCATATATGTAATATCTCGAGTGAAGCCCCTCAGAGTACTCATGACCAAGCCCGGGGCACTCAATTCTCGCCTAGCCACATGGACAATCCTACTGTCATCCTATGATATAGTGTTCGTCCCATAAAAGGCTGTGAAAGGCCAAGCATTGGCCGACTTTCTGGCTGCTCATCTAGTGCCAGAGACTTCAAAACTCTACAACGAAATACGTGATGAGGTGTTGGATACCAACACCGATACGACAGGAAGCTCAGTTTTGCGGATATTCTTTGATGGTGCTTCCAGAATAGGGCCCAAAGGCAATGTCGTCGTCGGAGTTGAAATATTGATAATCTCTTCCGACGACCTAGTCATCCATCGCGCATGCTCGCTAACGGAACCATGTTCCAATAATGTGGCAGAATATAATGCTCTCATTATTGGGCTCTAGCTAGCTAAACATCTAGAGGTCGATTACCTAGAAGCCTATGGTGATTTCAAATTAATAGTCGGCCATGTCCGCGACGAATACGAAGTCCGTCATGAGGACCTGCTCCCCTACTACCAGGTGGTCATTAATATGATCGCCACCTTTATAGAGTTCATTATAGAACATGTACCACGATTGCAAAACATTGAAGATGACGCACTCGTCGGCCTAATCGCATCCTTGGCAGTCACAATCAAGATCCATCTATTGGTCACAGTTGCCGGTCAAGAGCTAGTCTGTCCAAAGAATAACTTGTGCTTGAATCTGAGCCACTCCGCAGAAACATATGCTAATATCAAAAACTGGAGGCTCTCCTTCATAGACTATGCATCCTACAACATCCTTCTGGATGACCCAAATGAGGCTACTTCCGTCAGAAGGTGTTCCCTCCGGTTCTACTATGATACAGCCACTAAGATGTTGTATCGTCGTTCCTATGACGGACTCCTACTATGATGTTTATCAGACGCAAAAGCAAGGCAAGCTCTCCGAGGGCTCACGATGGTGTTTGTGATGCTCACCAGCCCGGACCTAAGCTTCAAGATCGCTTCCGACGCATGGACAATTATTTGCCAATAATGGTGGCGGATGCCGTTAATTATGCGAAGAAGTGCAGGATGTGTCAAATCCATGCTAACTTCATCCACCAATCTTCAGAGTTTCTGCACCCGATCGTTGTGTCTTGGTCGTTTGAAGCCTAGGGAATGGACATTATAGGACCGATCAGTCCACCTTGGCCTAAGGGGCACTAGTTCATCCTGGCTATAACAAACTACTTCTCTAAATAGACGGAAGTTGTTCCGCTCGCAGAGGTTAAAACCTCTAACGTGATCAGTTTCCTTAAACATCACGTCATCTACCGCTTTGGCTTTCCCCGCTGGATCATTCATGACAACGGTCCACAATTTGTAAGCCACGCTTTCTTTCAGTTTTGAAATAAAAATCAAATTAGAATGTAGCTTCAACTGCCTACAATCCAGCAGCGAATGGATTAGCCGAAGCATTCAACAAAACTATCATCAAGCTCCTCAAAAAGTTTATTTCAACCAGCAAAAATGTGACTGGAATGAGAAGCTGGGCGAATGTCTATGGGCCTACCATACGACGGTCTGAACCCTAACTGGCAGCACGTCGTTCTCTTTGGTCTACGGAAGCGAGGCTGTGATTCCTTTAGAGACCCAAATTCCTTCCCTTTGGGTGGCCCTTTCCAATCAGCTAACCGACAAAGACAACCACCTTCGACGTCTACAGGAATTGGAGGCACTTGACAAAAAATGCATCTGTGCCCAACAGCACATTGAGCTATATCAAGCATGACTCTCTGGGGCCTTTAACAAAAATGTGAAGAAAAGGACATTCCAGGTCAGCGATCTAGTATTAACCATGAGAAGGTCGATGATTATAACCCACAAGAAGAGAAAATTTCAGCCCAAGTGGGAGGGTCCCTTTGTAGTGGAAACGGTCTACTCCAACGGCGCATACAGGCTCGCCAAGCCTAATGGGGACTTGCTCATGATGTCAATTAACGACAAGTTCCTAAAAAATACTATGCCTGAGTTAGGCCAAAAAAAAAGTGTCACTACTATCCCTAGCAAAGGGATATGAAAGTATAATGTTCACGGTTGGTGTTTTTTCCAGCCAATTATTTCTATCCGTAGCATGCGGACAAATCTGTTATCCGTACTCGAAATTCCCGAATACGCAATGGATAATAGATCCACAAAACTTCTCCAAGACAAATAGTTCACGTCCATATCACCTCTGAACTAGAAGCCGTCTTTCCCATCAAAATAAAAGAGTCACGTCCATACTAACTCTGACTTGTCTCTTTTGTTACCTCTACAATTTTTTTCAAAAGCAAATGGTTCACGTCCATATTACCTATGAACTATGAGCTTCCCATGTTCCCCGTCAAAAGAAAACAGCCATGTATATATTACCTCTGGTTCATTTCATTTTTCTTTCACAAAAATACTTCACCATGATCATACACAGTAAAGTTGCTTGACTATCGGTTCTACACCACAGTATCCCTACCCTCAAAGATGTGTCTCCACCAAACCTCCTTAATGGAACTACTTTGACCTATCACGTTCATACTATCTCTGATAGGGCTTAGCGTTATCCCCGTTATGATGTTATACTACGTCCATATTACCTCTGGTGTAATACTCATAGCCGAGATATCCACAGCAACAAGAAGATTTCTAAACAGAAAATAAGACAAATTTTTTATTAATATTCAAGATCATGAGTACATATGGAAGTCCATTACATTTAAGAATTTTTCATTAATATTCAAGGTCATGAGTACATTTGAAAAGAAGGAGACCCATTTGTGTTATTTCTGGTACCAACACGTGTAAAGTCGACAGCTCATCGCATTCTGGGTCATCACTTCAGCAAGACTCCTCAATGCAAGCTACAATGCGAGAAAAGAATCCATACTGATGGATAGCGAGGGAGCTTGCAACACAGAGCCAAGAGGCCCAACTCTGTCATGTGAAAGGACGCAACCAGAAATGCATGTTGGGATAACTAGTCCCATCTCTTCCACGCATATGCTTCGCCAAGACCCGACCCGAGATCCAGCCATCATATCCTGGCCGCATACGGAGAAAAGCTACAGTGAGCTAGGTTGGAATCGTGGACAATCCTCCGGGTAATATGCTTGTTTGTCACGAACAACGGCAATTATGATATCCTTCCATGCTCCA
Source organism: Iris macrosiphon (assembly GCA_036927795.1). NCBI lineage: Eukaryota > Viridiplantae > Streptophyta > Magnoliopsida > Asparagales > Iridaceae > Iris > Iris macrosiphon. Next base: position 89,800,918 of record JAYESA010000005.1, read on the forward strand.
TCGGGACTCGAGCAATCCGAGAAATCCCATGCAAGAAGAGCACACACAAAAAGTCAGAATATTGGCAAAGAAAAAAAATATCAAAGGGCGCACATCCGTAAGAACATGCGACACTCTTACGACAGTCAAGCCATCAATGCGCTCAGGGGAGAGGCAATCAGTCGCCAAGTCCAGTCTATACACGTGCAACCACCACCATGCAGAGGCGAACGCACCCATACAGCGTGGTCATGCATAGCCTCTCAGCGCATGCCTCAGATGAGTGCCTGAAGACTGCGTCACCCATGCCACTGAAGCAGAATTCTTGTCGGTGGCGCATCTTAATGTCAAAGCCCATCGGTAAAGACATACGCGTCAAGTTGTGGGGATTGGTTGCGCATGAACGAGAAATCTCTCCCATATGAGCAAAAAGTGCCAAAGTACCCTCGTGCTCCAAAAATAAGAGCAAGAGTTTCGCTCCTTACCTCCATCGACGGCAGCAATATGGCCGGCCATCAGAGGAAGAGGATCAACAAACCGCTCGACCGATCTCCCCGCACTCAGCTTCCGTAGAGACATTAGTGGGAAAGGAAAACGTTATGCTTCCCCTTCCCTAGCCCTCTATTTATAGGCATGAAAAGTCATTAATGGCTTCCGAGTTGCTCGACACCAAGAACGAGGAATGAACTTGACAGTCTGTTAGTCATACCAAATAGCCCTATGCGCCAAGTAGCTAGTTGCACCAAACTAAGCGACCTCCTCATGCGCCAGATAGTCAGATGTGCCAAGGAACTAGCTGCGCCAATCCCCATACAGCGTGTTCATACATCTTTGGAAGTGCCATCACTGGGCTATTTATAGCTATCGAGCTTCTGCGTAAGAAACAAGACAAACTGCACTAATTTTGCCTTTCTACGCGTAGATCACTGCTACGCGTACGATTTATGCTATCACTGGGTATAAATATTGGATTTGACGTTTGTGTGAATCACTATTTATGCAACAGTTCTCATCAGTGAACCACTGACTACACAACACGTGTCAACAATCAGTTTTGTCATTAATGTGGCATACGTAACACAGCAGCCCGTCAGTTCTCCATTAATGTCAAGTAGGTGTGATGCTGCAACCCTGTCAGTTTCGTCATTAATACGAAAGCATAACGTCGTGACCGTGCATAAAGCCAAAGGCATGTCTTTCTGTCATTAATGCGGAATGGGCATGGCGTCGTAGGCCTGTCACTCCGCCATTAATGTAGGGGAGGAAAACATCCCTTTGGCACAACTCTGGTTCCATTCTATCCTGAGAAGTCTTTAGCCATTGTTGTTTCGACGGGAGAAGTGCTTTGGCATGACTGTTGCACCGACTGCTACATGGGAAGCATTTTTTTTTACGAGTCATGATTACCGCATTATAATTATGACTGTGATTTTGTACCACGTGTACTGTCAACAGAGTGCAGTCCTCGGTACTCCAATAGCTCTGAATGTGTTAGGACCTATTTAATGCAAGAGAGAGGAAACAATGTGTAGGCGTAAGAAACCCTTTGGCAACCCTCCAAAGTCCCTATGCGGAGTCACTGCTTGTCGTGCCAAGTGGGTTCATTCATAGGAAAGTGTAATTAACGCAATAATCATTGTGGTGTAATCATTGTTGGCTCTTCGAATTCTGCAGCTGAATCTTTACTTTTCGGGAAATACGAAAAAATTTTGTTAGTTGTCAGGGCTCGTTCTCCCATGCGCGTGGCGTCCACATTAAATGAGGATAGATAGCGAACCCCTAGGCGTAATAGCCTCATGTTCAGCAGATCACTATTTTATGCCTAAGGGGACTTCTTTGCGTGAAAGAAGTCTTCAAAGACTGTGTTGTAGTCTTTGAATTAGTGGCACTCTTTTTACGTCTAAAAGTGGCTTTCAGGCGTAAATTTTTACACTCATAAAATAAACGAGAACGAGTATATATATATATATATATATATATATATATATATATATATATATATATATATATATATGGAAGAGGTACTTGTGTTACAGACTCCTGGCCCGAAGGCCTACAAACTCGGCCTGAAGGCCCCACACATCTCGGCCCATAGGCCCGCACCTGCACTTGCACCTGCACAGCACTTGAACCGCACATGCACTGCACCCATCACCAACTCACAACTTAATTCCCCCAAAGGGAAATTAAATGGCGCCCAAGTGGCTCGAACCCGCAACCTCCTGGGTAATATATATATATATATATATATATATATATATATATATATATATATATATATATATATATATATATATAATTGTTTCATATTATGAAACCACCATATGTTACATGGGTTGGATTGTAATTGAGTGGGTGAAATTAAAATGTGGTAGGGTCTACACATTTTAATCTCAACCACCAAATCCAAATTCAACCCATGTAACATAAGGTGGTTCCAATCAGGAAGAATACCTCACACCTTAACCACATGAGTTAAATAACACTACAGAAATTCGAACTCAGCCAATCAGAAAGAATACCTCACACCTTAACCACATAAGTTAGAATAGATGTTTGTTTATAATTAGATAATATTACGTAGCTAACCGTTTTCAAGACTCTTTATGAAAAGTACAAATATATCCATAACTAATTATAACTAAAACATAATCAAATATATAGCAAATTCTAATTAAAATATATATAATAAATCTTAGTTTAAATATATTTAAATATTTAAAAAAATTATATTAATATCAGAAGGAAACAATTATTTTACGTGCAACGGACGTGAATTTACTAGTATATATAAAGAAGCTTGAAAATGGTTCAAAATAAGCTGACTAAGTTGTATGTATGTATGTATTTACATAATTACGTAATTAAGAAAAAAGAAAATCCATAAAATCTTGATATTATTTAACTATCTGGTATTATCCAACTAAACAAATATCCAAAGTCCTAAAAACATGTATTCTTTATGCAAGTAGTTTTCTTCAAAATTTTCTTATTTTTAGGCAATATGATTCAGTACAAAAAGAAGATTCTTTTATATTGTTGAAAAATAGGAATGTTAAAATAGCTCAAGTATGATTGAATATATTTTAATTATGATATGTTATAGATATATTTTTAGAATTTTGGATATATATTTAGTTAGATAATATTAGAATTTTTAGAATTTATTTTTTTTCTTAATTACGCAATTATATACATAAATACGGCTTATTTTAAATCGTTTTCAACCTCTTTGTAGTAGAGATCTATAACAAATCATAATTAAAAGATATTTTAAACTATTTACCTTGTATTATTAAACTAAACATATATCTAAAGTCCTAAAACATATGTATAACAAATCATAATTACAATATATTTAATATCTTATTTAAACTATTTTAATAGAATTTAAATTCATACCAAACCTTATCAATGAAAAGAGAGACTAAAACCTACTCATTAATAAACTATATGATAACTACTTGCGTAAAGACCACGTACAATACATATGCACGTAACTAGTATATATAATAGTTCCTAATTATCTTTTATTGAATGTCCAGAATTTAAAAAGCTTTTTGAGGTTTCTGTTGGAAGGATTTAATCTGTTCTCATGAAAGTATCTTGATCCTAGTTATGTCTTACAACATGGCCACTAATTTGTGTATAGTTTGTATTGTGAGGGCTATTCTTTGTACTAATTCACATTTATTGTTTTTAGGTTACTATTGTATTGCTAGGGCTGTTCTTTGTAATATTTCACATATCCGATTCAACATAGCAGAGTTGCCGTTAATGGACAACTCAACCGCAATCTAGGCGATTGTTATATATGTCACCAACCTTTTACTGAAACATCTCATTTTAAGTACCTAATCAAGTCAGCAGGGTCCCAAGAAAGAATGAATCGATGCAACAATAAAAAACTGAACTACTTTATGAAACTAATATATACTTTTTACACACGATGTGAAAAACAAATCCCTCAGCTACATATAACCAACAATTCACCTTGAGAAACATACAGCCCAAAATCTCAACTGCAATGGAGAAAGCAGCAAAGAATTGTAAGTCATGAAATGAGAGACTTTATCTGACATATAAAACTGAAGGTAAGTAACATTAGAAGATACCTTGGTTAGAAGCCCTTAGTTCTAAGGGTAAAAGGAGAGAAGGGTTGAAGTAGTTCCTTTGGCTTCACCATCACCTCTGTGGTTGATCTGAACCTGAGGCTCCAGCCGCCGAAGGTGTGGACATGCTACTCGCCGACCCATTCTCAGCAGGCGGCGCAACACCCCATTTACCTTCCCATTCTAGTGGCTCCAAGACGTGGACTCCGCCATCCGTTAGTCCTAAAGCGAACTGATTCGGCTCTGATGGATGGGCCGCGATAACAAGCGGATGCACAGTTGAGCTGAAATACAAGACAGAAATGCCAGTAATTTGTATTGTGTCTGTGGATCATGGTGCTCATGCTGCATGTCTAGTGACATTAAGCATCAAAATTATTGAGGGGACGTTTTGATGATAACATCATCACTTAGTGAAATGTTTAGGCAGAAAAATAATTGAAAATAACTATCTGAAGATAAAAATGACAAACAAGCCTAAAATGAAATTGGTGCAAGTCATCAGACTGTATTAAAAAAAAAAAATCATACTGTATCTTAATATAGCTAAAAGGAAACAAAATGTGCATTCAATATTAAACATGCATCTGAGATTGATCATTGGCAACATCAAACCTTGTAATACATATAACTAATAGTCCAGGAGGAACAGAGGGGAAGAAGTGCAGGTATTTTCATGTGAATTGATCATTGACAATATACCTGACATTAGCAGGGAGATAAGCAGTTGGACTAATTCGACATTGCAATCCGAGATTTGCAGCACTAAATATGCACACAGTAGCATCGAGAAAGCTTGTATAAACTAATTGACTGTCGCAGGAGAATGTGGCATGGGAAATGGGAGCAGAATTTTCGCGAGGTACCCACTACAATTTGAAAACCAACAGTTAAGAAATCTGAACAATATTTAAACACATATCTGAAAGAATAGGTAGGGTACCTGCTTTACACGCTCCAACTTATTTGTTTCATATATAGCAATCTGTGTCTCATGGACAACTAAGAAATGTATCTGATCCTGATGGAACTGTACTCGTGTGTCTGAAACTGTATTTGAAGTCCGTCCAGCAGGAATTTGCAGTGGTCTGCTCTTTTGCTTGTCCCATCCATCAGTCCCCCATACACAAAGCTACAGGAAGAAACACCATAAGGTACATACTTGACGATGTTAAGAGTTATTTTATTTTGTTATTTATCATATGAGGGTATAATAGTAATTGTGGGTGTATTGCATATCAATATAAATAGACATGAGATGCAACCTAGGATTTTATGTCCTTGCAATCTCTTTTCTCCTACTTTTCTCCATCCCTCCTCTTTTCATCTCTCTTTTCTCATCTCTTTATCTCCTACTTTTCTTATATTCGGTTGTTTTTCGTCTACTTTTCATGATTAGCCGTTCGTGGTCGTTCGTGGTTCGTTTATGAGATCTAGGGTTTCTACAGATCTCCGTTGGTTGTTCGTCGTCGGTTGAGGTTCGTTGTGAGATCTAGGGTTTCAAAGATCTCGTCTTTCTGTTGCATTTGCAAGTATGGTGGGGATCGAATCTTCTGGCAAGGTTAATAGTGGTGGTGGTAGCGGATGTGGTTCTCATTTTACTGTTATTCATAATGATGAATTGGAAAAGTCGATTACAGCGGTGAAACTCAATGGTGCGAACTACCTTGCCTGGTCCAAGTCTATCAAAGTGGTGTCAAGGGCGAAGAACAAGTTGAAGTTTTTGACGGAAGAACACCCGCCTGAAACTTTCGCTGAGTATGAAGATTGGACGAGTGTAGATGCATACGTTATGTCGTGGTTGTGGCATAGTATGGAGCCTTATATCGCTGCTAATGTTCAGTGGTGTAAATCAAGCAAACAGATTTTGGCATCTCTGGAAGAATCATATTCGCAGAAGCGAAACGTTGTCCGTATCTATGAGTTGTACGAGTTATTGTTTAATATAAAGCAAAATGGGAAGCATGTGAATGAATATATGGCTTCAAAGAAAGCTTTGTGGGAGGAACTGTTTCAATATCATCATGTTACTAATGATTTGAAGGAAGCTCAGAGACAGAAGGAAGAGTTTCATGTTTCACTTATCCTAGCCGGCTTGGATCCTACGTTCAAACCTTATAAAGCTCAAATCATTGCTGGAGAGCAGTTACCTACAGTGGCAGGTACTTTCTCCCGTCTCAAGCGTTCATTTCTAGGACAGAGTTCTGTGATGCTGAGTACCGACTCTTCTGCCCTAGTTTCTAGTGCTGTTGGTCGTGATGATAGACATAGTAGTGGACGGGGCGGTAGAGATGGTGGTCGTAGTTTTGGTCGAGGAGGAGGCCGTAGTGGTAGAGACAATGGTCGTGGTGGTGACCACGGTGGTGGTGGTGGCCGCGGTGGTGGTGGCCGTGGTCAACCACGGAAGTGTAACTATTGTGGAATGCTCGGTCATATCGAAGACTATTGTTGGGGCAAGTGGGGCAAACCAGAATATGCACATCAAGTGCATGATAAAAATATGCAGTCTCATGTCACCACTTCTGCTCCCAAAGATGATACTTCGGGTTTCAATCAGACTTCAACGTCTGATACCTCATCTCCATTCGGACAGATCCTCCAGAAGTTGAACGCACTTGCTAGTACCACCTCCCAACCTACTGCAACCATGACACATATATGTAATCCTGCTTTTGTGGCAACCCAGTCACCATCTACCTCTTGGATCAGGGACTCAGGAGCAAGCTCTCACATGTCTGGTATAATTGCTCTTTCATAATCGTAGTCCCATGAAACATAATATTATCTTGGCTGATGGGTCTACTCGTCGTGTGCTTGGAAAATGTGTCATTCACCCTACTCAATCACTATCATTATTTGATTCAGTATATGTGCCTAATTTTCTATTTAATTTGTTATATGTGAGCCAGTTAACCAAATCTCTTCAACGTTCTGTAATATTTTCTTCCAATTCATGTGTTTTCAGGACCTCAGAACGAAGAAAATGATTGGTTCGAGATATGAAAAATATGAATTGTACTACTTAGATCTACCTGGAAAGGCTTTCACTTCTGTTTCTACCTCTCCGTTGTAGTGGTATTATCGTTTGGGACATCCGACTTTGGCTAAGTTGCGTCAAGTTGTTCCTAGTTTGAGTCATATTTCTAGTCTTGAATGTGAGGCTTGTCAGTTAGGCAAGTATCACCGTAGTTCCTTCCCTCGTCGTAGTGAGTCGTCAATTAGAGTCTTTTGATCTTGTTCATTCTGATATTTTGGGTCCTTCTAGAGTCAAAAGTTCGAAAGGATTTCAGTATTTTGTTATTTTTATTTATGATTATTCCAGAATAACTTGGATATTATTTAATGAAAGAAAGATCTGAGTTTCCAAATGTATTATTTACCTTTTATAATGAAGTCTATGTTCAGTTTGATAAACGTATCAAAATTCTGTATTATGATAATACTTTGGAGTATACTCAATCTTCTGTGAACAGTTTATGTGTTGATCGTGGTATGATTCATCAAACTAGTTGTGTTCACACCTCTCAACAAAATGGTATAGCTGAACGTAAATATCGACATATTTTAGATGTGGCTCGAACTCTCATGTTCAATATGCATATCCCTATATAGTATTGGACAAATGTCGTTCTTACTGCATGTTATCTAATTATTATATGTCATCATCTGTATTAAATGACAAAGTTCCATTTTTAATATTACATACATATGTCGTACATTTTTTTTTACCTCCTCGAGTGTTTGGGTGTGTCGTTTTTATTCATAACTTGGAACCTAATCGAGATAAGTTGACTTCTAGATCTCTGAAGTGTGTCTTTCTTAGTTATCCTCGTAGTTGTTACAGTCCACAGTCACGCAAGTATTATGTCATTGCGGATGTTACATTCTTTGAGTCTACCAATTTCTTTCCTTCAGGAGATCGTTGTATTCCTTTTACAACAGATTTGATATGTTTATCAGAGATCCAAGGACAGGCCAGTAGTTCTGCAGAATTCAGTCCTCAACCAATCAGCTTATGTGCCTGAGGTTTCTACTCTCATCACCACAGATCCAGATGATCTTCCTATTGCTCTCAGAAAAAGAAAACGATTTGTACCACAAAGAATAAGAATCACATTTCTAACTATGTTTCATTACACCGTGTTTCATCATCTTTTCATGTATTTGTTGTTTCATTGTCTTCTATTTCTATTCCTAAAACTTAAAAGCAGGCTATGTCATCTTCTGGTTGAAAAAGTGCAATGGATGAGAAGATGTATGCTTTACATCAAAATCAGACTTGGGAGCTTACATCACTTCATGTCGGGAAGCAGTCAGTGGGTTGTAGATGGGTGTACACCGTTAAGTATTATCCCGATGGTTCTGTTGATCACCTCAAGGCACGGTTGGTTGTCAAAGGGTATACTCAGACATATGATATGGATTATATAGACTCTCCAGTGGCTCGGTTGAATTCAATTCGGATTCTTATTTCTGTGGCGGTTAATCGCCAATAGCCTATATATCAGCTGGATATAAAGAATACTTTCTTGCATGGTGACTTACAGAAGGAGGTTTATATGGATCAACCACCGGGATATGTAGTCGCAGGAAATGAAAAACTCGTATGTAGATTGAAGAAAGCATTATATGGACTGAAACAGTCACCTCTTGCTTGGTTTGACAAGTTCAGTTCAGTTCTCATTAAGTATGGCTTTCGGCGCACCACATCAGATTATTCAGTATTTTGCCATTCTTCCTCAGCAAGTATTATCGTGTTGATTGTTTATGTTGATGATATAATTATATCTGGAAGTGATCATGCTGGGATTGTGGACTTGAAGGCCTACCTTAGTCGTTAGTTTCATATTAAGAATTTGGGTCTTCTTCGATATTTTCTTGAAATCGAGGTTGCTCGATCTAAGAAGGGTGTGTATCTGTCACAACGCAAGTATGTTCTAGACTTGCTCTCCGAGTCTGGAATGTTGGAGTGTCGGCCAGTTGAGACTCCTATGAATTATCATGACAAGCTTGATGCTGACAGGAGAGAGTTATTTGAGGATGTTGGATATTATAGATGTTTGGTTGGCAAACTTATATATCTTACTGTTACTCGACCAGGCATCACATATGCAGTTGGAGTAGTTAGTCAGTTTATACATACCCCTCGGCAACCACATTGGGAGGCTATCTCTCGCACTCTACTTGAAGGATGCACCCGGAAAGAGTTTGTTGTATAAACTTTTCCAGTTGCTTACGATGACGGGGTTCAGTGATGCTGATTATACAGGCAGTCGCAATGATAGGAGAGCTACTTCTGGCTATTGTACGTTTGTGGGTCGCAATCTTGTCACGTGGCGTAGTAAGAAGCAGAATGTTGTGGCTCGTTCTAGTGCAGAGGCCGAGTACCGTGCGATGGCTCATACAGCTTCTGACATGATATGGGTGCAGTTTCTTCTTCATGAAATGGGGATTATGATTCCTATTCCGATGGAGATGTATTGTGATAATCAGTCGGCAATGTTTATCGCAAGTAATCCGGTGTTTCATGAGCGCACGAAGCATATCGAGGTGGATTGTCATTTTGTTCGTGATTTGTTGCTGAAGAAACATATTGTCACTCCTTATGTTCGGTCAGAGGATCAATTAGGTGATATCCTCACCAAACCACTTGCTCGTGGTCCATTTTCTGATTTATGTATTAAGCTGGGCATGTCTGATCTATATGCTCCTGCTTGAGGGAGGGAGGGAGTTAAGAGTTATTTTATTTTATTATTTATCATATGAGGGTATAATAGTAATTGTTGACGTATTGCATATCAATATAAATAGACATGAGATGCAACATAGGATTTTATGTCATTGCAATCTCTTTTCACATATTCTCTCTTCTCCTACTTTTCTCCTTCTCTCCTCTCTATCTTCAAACTTCACTGATGACATTAGCATATAATTAATATGAAATTAACAAGAATAAGTATATCATACTAAAGATTGACAATAGTAATCAATGAGAACTACCTGAGAATCAGCTCCTGAAGATACAAGCACATTTAGAATATGTGAGAAGGCAAGACCAGTAATTCTTTTCGAGTGGCCTCTAAGTTTGCTCTTAACCTGCATAAAGATGGAGAAATAATTTGTAATTTGCCTCTAAAGTTACTAGTACTCAAAACATTTTCGAACAAAGGTGTCCTACCTCATCAATGCGAACATTATATATCTGGATTGTCGAGTCATCCATTCCAATGGCAATTATGTTGTTATCTTGTGGATGGAATGCAAGAAATGTTGCAGCAGGTGGTGGAGGCATGAAGGTTGTCATGGTCTGCGCATAAATTATAACACAAAATAGTAAAAGCTTCTAACTGCATTTGGGACCTAAAGTAGAGAATACAATTCATAGTCTAATGCTAACCTTAAAGGTCATCATGTTAAATAGGGAAATCTTTCCTCCTGATGCAGACATGACATAAGAATCATTCTTTGACAAAGCAAAGCAAGGCACTGCTTCCTCAGGATTAGTGTCTGTTATATCATTAGTCATTAGTATGCCACTTGGTGGTTGCCATAGTTGAGGAGATAGACTTGCAGTTGCCTACACAATGAAACATTCATTTAAAGTATCAAGAGAAGTCCAAACTTGACAAATGAACAATGGTAGAAGTTGCATACCTTTCCACTCAAGTTGCGTTCATTGCGTGGCCACTTCCAAAGTAGATGGATGGCATTGGAAGCTAAAGCCAATATGGCAACGCCAGAGTTGGTATATATTAATCTTGAGATCTGCAATTACCAGGGAATTGGATACAATAAGAACACAAAGTTTGTTGGATAATAAGCTAGAAACTTGAACGGCAATTATTTTAGAGCTGAAGTATTTGATTTAAATGAACAATCAAAGAGTGTAGGATGAAGGAAGATTAGTCGAAGAGCTGTGCCACCAACCAATGAAAGTATAATCATACATAATAACAATACCTTTCACAATTATTAGGATTCAACATTACATTACAAACCCTTCTTCGCCAATATTCCTATAAGCAGGACAAGCTTTCCCTATTTCCTTCTAGGAAGGTACATGTATTTTCCTCTTTTATGTGTGGTCTGCAAAGCAGTAAGTAAAGTCTCAATTTGCCACTGAAAGCAATGAGGGACCAGCACCGCTAGCACCAAACTTATTATTATACATCCTCACTAAGTACCATAGAAACCCTAAAAGAGAGTGTGACGCGGAACGTAGACGTAAAGGATGATTTTTATGAAACTAGGGATTTGGAAAAATTGAGCACGGAAGCTTTATTTGAAATGTGAACAACAACTATTATAAATTTATCACAAAAATTAATAATAGAAATACAAAATAATAATTAGGATTACCGTTGGAGACGTCAACGTCGGAAGCGGAGAAGCAGAGAGATCCACTTTAGGGTTTTGGCATCGCACCATATAAACTCAAAATAGATTTCTCATTCTCAATTCTTCGACCCCATAACTTATGAAATTACAAACTATTTATAAGCTATAAAACAATCAAAAAAAGATAAACTAAATATCTAAGTACTTATCCAAAAGATGAGTCAATCCCTAACCAACCATATCCAACTCAAGAGATAAAATTCTCTTTATTTTAGTTTATCCTAACAAACAAACTAAAGAAATAAAAAATAACCGAAAATCCAAGTTGTTCTCCATCATTCTCCTCGGCTTCAAAAATTCACCTCCTGGTGAATCAAGTATGAAATTCGAGAATTATGCTCCTGGTGATGCCCTCCAAATCGGCCATGGCGGAGGCATTTGCTTTGACAAGTTAGTCAACATTGAAGCTTCTGACAAGACGATAAAACTCCATGGTAGTACTGGGGGTTGTGAAAGTGGAAGCAAAATGTCCAACAATGATCTATCATGAAGCTCCTCAATAACTGGTGGTTGTGTCGATACGTCCAAAGAAGCAAAATGATCGTCCCTACAATCAATTACTATTTTCTGCAAACTATTACATTTATTTGTAATAAAAAAAAAATTGTCCACCGGATTGATTATTAGGATATGCTCAAAATATTTGAAAGACTCAATTTGGAAGACTCAATAGGTTCTTTAAATTCACTAGAATGATCCAAGGTTCAAAGTATCGGTATCGGAATCGGACCATTCATGTGAGTATTGGGATCGACGGTATCGGTAGTATCGGCGGTTTCGGATCGGAGTATCGAATTTTTTTGGTATCAGAAAGCAAACAACTATTAGTAAATTATTAACATTTTAGAAAATATATTTTATACATTTATGCATAATTTAAAATATTTCCAGTGTTGTTTCTCAGTATTTTTGAAATTGAATGAAATAGTAGTCACCCTTGTCGATTGACTTATATGCGATAGATAAGTTTTCTCCTTTTATATGCTTTTACAACCTTACTATGCTTTTACACTCTTGCTAATTGGTCTTTTTAATTCAATTTTCTTTGCCGAATTGACCGGAAAAGAGACCTCTAATGTCGGTATCGGTCAGTATCGGGTATCGGTCGGTATCGGATCGGGACATGCCAACCTGTATCGGTATCGGCCGTATCGGATCGGTATCGGCCGATACTTCAAACTATGGAATGAGAAGCCTATTTAATTCTTCTAGGGATGATATATAAATATTAAAATTGAATTTTGTTTTAAATCTAGACCTAGTTTCAACCTCATACCTAATTTATGCCTTTACTATGGTAGGTTTCTTGGATTCAACTAATGGGTACTTTAACGATGTGACTGACTCCGGATCGAACTCTACTTGTATAGATAAGTCAATTATTTTAGGTTCGTTATGTTCAACTAATGAATTTTGTAAGAACATATGATCACCTTTAGCAATAGTTTATACTTTATTATGATTGCAAAATTCTTCAAACAACTTTTTTATTTCGGCAAGCATCTTATTATATATAGCATCGATTGTCGCACAAAATTGTTGCGAAAAATTTTGTGTAGACATTTTTTTTGGGTCTTACCTACATATAAAAAATATTCCTAAACCAGGGTTTAGCTTCGATACCAATTTGACATGGAACGAAGACCCAAAGAAAGAATATGAATTTTATAAAATTTAGGATTTATGAAAATTTTGATGCAGAAGCCTTAAATTGAATGTGAACAATCACTATTATCGATTTATGACAAATAACTATAATATAAATATGAAAATAATAACTGAGAATACTGTTGGATACGTCAACATCATAAGCGAAGAAGGAAATAAGTTCGAGTGATCCACTTTAGAATTTTGGCATCGCACCATATAACTCAAAATATATTTCTCATTCTTCAATTCTTCCATCCCATAACTTATGAAATTACAATATTTTTATAAGCAACAAAATAATCAAAAGAAGATAAACTAAATATCTAAGTACTTATCCAAAAGATGAGTCAATCCCTAACCAACCCTAACCAACTCAAAAGATAAAATTCTCTTTATTTTAGTTTATCCTAAGAAACAAACTAAATAAATCCAAAATAACCAAAAATCCAATTTGACGCAGGACGAAGACCTAAAGGAGAGATCATTTTTATGAAACTAGAGAATTGGAAATATTGGGCACGAAAGCTTTATTTGAAATGTGAACAACTATTATAAATTTATCGTAAAAATTATAATAGAAATACAAAATAATAATTAGGATTATCGTTGGAGATGTCAACGACGAAAGTAGAGAAGCAAATAAGATAGAGAGATCAACTTTAGGATTTTGGCATCACACCATATAAACTCAAAATAGATTTCTCATTCTCAATTATTCGACTCATAACTGATGATTACAAACTATTTATAGGCTTTAAATAAATAAAAAGAAGATAAAGCCAATCTCTAAAGACTTATATCTAAGATAACCTAAATCGTAACCGATAAAACAAATAAAAACAATCTCTATCTAATATAACCAAAATTAACTACAAGATAATAGAAAATCTAAATCTAAATTTGTTTTCCATCATTCACCTCGGCTTCGAAAAATTAACCTCCTAGTAAATCATGTAAATGTGAAATCCGAGAATTATGCTCTTGGTGATGTCCTCCAAATCAGCCATGACGGAGGCATCTGCTTTGACAAGGTAGTCAACATTGAAGCTTCTGACAAGACGACAAAACTCTATGGCGGTACTGGGGGTTGTGGAAGTAGAAGAAGTAGAATATTCAACAGGGACCTATCAAGCACTTCAACAACTTGTGGATGTCTCGATACCTCCAAAAAAGTAAAATGATTGCCCCTACAATCAATTATTATTTCCTGCAAACCATTACAATTATTTGTAACAAACATATAATAGAAATTGTTCACATGTTTAATTATTGGGACACATTCAAAATATTTAGAAGACCTAATAGGTTCTTTAAATTTATTAGTTTCATCAAATGACCTATTTAATTCTTCTAATGATGATATATAACGCTCAAAATTTATTAATGGTTTAAATCTAGACTTATAAATCTCAAGATTTATTACTTGTTTTAATCTAGACTTAGACTCGGACTTGGATTTAACTTCTGACTCGTCTATGACAGACTCAGTAGGTTCTACTAGTGAATTTTGTAAGGACATATAATCACCCTTAGCAATAGTTTTTACTTTATTATGATTAGCAAAATTTTCAAACACCTTTTTTCATTTCAGCAAGCATCTTATCATATATATTATCGATTATCGCACAAAATTGTTGCGAGAATTTTTGTGTAGACATTCTTGTATAGGTCTTACCCTACGTGTATAAAAATATTTCTAAACAGGGTTTAGCCCTGATACCAATTTAACGCTAAATTAAAATCTAAAGGAGAGATGATTTTTATGAAACTAGGGATTTGAAAATTTTGGGCGCGAAAGCTTTATTTGAAAAGTGAACAATGACTATCATAAATTTATCACAAAAATTATAATAGAAATGCAAAATAATAATTAGGATTACCGTTGGAGACGTCAATGACGGAAGCGGAGAAGCAAATAAGATAGAGAGATCCACTTTAGGGTTTTGACATCACACCATATAAACTCAAAATAGATTTCTCATTCTCAATTATTCAATTCATAACTGATGAGGTTACAAACTTTTTATAGACTCTAAACAAATAAAAAGAAGATAAAACAAATCTCTAAAGGCTTATCTAAGATAACCTAAACCATAACCTATAAAACAAATGAAAATAATCTCTATCAAATATAACCAAAATTAACTAAAGGATAAAAGAAAATCTAAATATGTTTCCCATCAGAGTGTCCGGGTGTTATGAGGCTCCCACTAATGTAGGGTGTAATACGCTCTAAGAAAGCCATCTCCTAGTCAATAATTAGACCAAGCATTGTTAGAACCTATAATGACAGTCCAACTTGAATGTCGATATATGATTGATATATAGACCCTATTCTGTTGATAGAAAATCTAAATATGTAGGGTGGTTTTATCTTCTTTTTATTTGTTTAGAGCCTATAAAAAGTTTGCCCGGGTGTTATGAGGCTCCCACTAATGTAGGGTTTAATACGCTCTAAGAAAGCCATCTCCTAGTCAATAATTAGACTAAGCATTGTTAGAACCTATAATGACACTGTTCAACTTGAATGTCGATATGTGATTGATATATGGACCCTACTCTGTTGATAGCGCCATACATTGCCTAAAAATTGATGATGCATGAAATGCAAGATACAAATAAAGGGAGATCATATATCAAATCCATTCTCATCTTTTGAGTACCAGGAAAAGAAACTCGTCTGAAATACAAATAATGATGGTGTCTCCAAATTTGACTGCAGCCAAACATAGAATTCAGGATGCCATACATGCGAAAGCTTTACCTTGCTTGGTCTATGGTTATCCATGAGCCTTAGTGATCGACATTGAGCTGAGTCATTGATTTCAGTGAGCTTCCAGATCTTTGATTTGTCCATTGATTCATCAGTTATTCTAGGCTTTATGTCCATTAGGTTTCTGGTGGCCCCGTTCTATAAACATTAAGAAAGTGTTAACATAGTCAAACGAGTCCAATAAAATGTAGTAACTGCTGAAAATGACTGGTGAAAGATACAACTGGGAAGCTAATCAGAAGTTTGACATGGAAGCTTGAAGGAACTAGAAGTGGAAAACCAACAAACCGTTCCACTTATAGCGACTGTAGGAGCAGCTCTGTCTGTCAATCCGGAAGTGGATGCAGCAGTGGCAGCAGGCAATGTATTTATTATAGGCTGCATCATATAGTGAAGTTAAGACTTCTCTTAGATCTTGGCCAGAAGAAAATACAACAATTACTGATAAGAAAGGTGTACCTTTGTTATTGCCTCTGAAGCTGTCCTAGAAGCATCAAAAGAGCGATTTTCAAATGTCCGAAGCAAACGCAGGCCATCGGCGTTTGCCAATATTTTAATCCCATTATCATGTGTAGACACCGCCAATAATGTACCTTCCTTGTTGAAGCGTATCCGCGGGCTTACCTAAATATACATTTAAATGAAAGATCATCGCCAACTGGCATCAGCTGCATGTTATGTTATTATAGTTCAAAAAAGTTCACTAAAAGAAGCATTCTCAAGGAGCTTACTGGGAGGCCACCCTCAGCATCGATAGTTGTCAAAAGATTAATATTATCCATATCCCATAATTTTATCAGAAACTCATCCCCTGCAGCTAAAAATCGGTTCCTAGTTGTATCAAATTGCACAACACCCAAAGATCGTTTGCGAAATCCTTGGTAGGTCCTCTTGACAGCCCCTTCACTTGCATTCCATTCCACAAGGAATGATTCTCCCTCTTTGCTGGTCCCACATGAAAATAGCCTAAAAAAGAAGAAAATAATAATATGATCACTAAGACAAAAAAGCAAAAGACATTTGATCTCATCTGGTACATAGAAAGGACTAGCATACTAAAATCACCTGGAACCATCAGCACTATAAGCCATTGTAGTGCACCAATGACCTGGAGCATCATAATCTACTCTAGATCCGAAATTATCATATAACCATGCTTTTATCTTTCCATCTAATGCTGTTGAAAATATGAACTGCATTTCTCAACAAAAGATGGTATGAGTACCAAATTGATACATAATTAAGGAAAGCATCAGAGTCAAAATGAGTAATTCAACAAGTCAAGATATCCGAGCATCCAACAAGTCGATTACCTGAATGTTCTCCTTGTAATGGGGGCAAACAGAATAAACAGGTGCCTCATGGCCTTCAAAAGTGTATTGTTTGGTACCGCTAGTGGCATCCCATACCTTACATTATTGAGAAAAGTAGATAAATTATATTGCAGATCCACCGGAGAACCTAACGCTTTGAAGTTAAAAAGCAGTAGCATAAAAAACAAACCTTAATTGTCTTGTCATCTCCACAGGTTATTACACATAGCTGTTTGTTAGGGTTAGAGAACGCAATATCATTGACGCCACCAACATGAGCATCTATCTGTAGATCCAAATACATCATTAGATTTAAGGAATGAGACTAATAAGAAAATGCTTTGAAACAAACAACTAAATTGTGTTACAACTTTTGTACCTCCAAGTGCTGCTTAATCTCATCGCCCCCATGATAAGAATATATTTGTACAATATGCCTCGAGTAAGCAACACCTATAGATTGGTAAGAAGATATTACAAAGAATGGTTTTCGTATTTTCTTTTCCATTTGTGAATAATCTACATTGTGAACGTACCAAACAAAGTGCCATCTGGACTCCAGATTATGCGATTAACCGAAACACCTGGATCTTTAACAAGTGCTGTCTGTTCAAATTGTTAAAACTTAAATCAACCCAAAGAATATAAATTGTAAGTGTTGTAGCGCTCATGCTGCTTGCAGAGTACTAATTATCGAATGGAAGGAACAAACCTGAAGGGATACAGAGCATGCTCCAAGTTCCCAAACCTTGAAGTTTTTTAGAGCCAATCTCTCCCTAGTTCCAACATCCCATAATCCAATATCACCAACATTTGTACCAACTAAGTCACAGCAGAGACAATTCCAGACGAGAGAAGTCCAAACACAAATATCCAAAAGTGCAATAATACAAATTATCAAACAAGGACCCAAAATATGGCAAAGGTGATGTAATCACGATCGAATTGAAATCTCACCAAGAAGAATAGTTTGCTGGATAGGATGAAAATCCATGCTCATGGGAGTCGAGCCCTGATTCAATGTTCGTGCTACAGTCTTGGGCAAGTCATCTGGAGAGTACATAGTTTGGTTGTGGTTTTGAGGAAAAGTGACTGGCGATACATTTACAGGCGGATTCACCTGCATCAAAGTTTTCAGTAGTAGATAGAAAGTCAGAAGAGCTATATGTTATCAATGAGTAAAAACTGGAGGAGCTTAATAGCATCATGAATACTATGTATGAAGCGTAAACAAAATGGTAAAGATTGAAGCATTCTACACACCTCGTCAGAAATCCCCATGGGCCTCATTCTTTTGGATACATGTTCTGAATCTGCTGAAGGATAGTCCAAAGCAGAGTTTGATGGAGGAGTCCTAGGATGCTTCAAAAATGCAACAGCTGTCCAATATAGCAAAAGTTAGTGAACAAACAATAATTACATAATTATATGAATATTTGAGGAACAGATGATAGTCTATCATATAATCTACCTTGATTGGTAGGAATACTTAGTCCAATAGGCCCACTAGAAACAGCTGGATAAGTTACAGCTGGTGAATTTGACATCCAACCAGCAAGGGGCGTAGGAACTGGGGCTGGAGCAGATTGAAAAGGCTGGCAACAACCCCAACAACAAAGAATTCTTTTAAGAAAATGGAATTAAATAAACATTCATGCAAAAATAAAATAAAAACTCTCATACAAACTATTGAGTTAGATTAGTTACCCCATGCACACCCAAGGGAGGAAACCCTCCCACTTTTGGCATTGCCCCTAGAAGCGGAGTATTTGCAGGAGATGGGGCACGTGCACCATTTGGCTGGCCACAAGTATGGTCAACAAAAAGGGTCTTTATATCTGGATTAGTCTTTGGGTTTTTGCAGAGCTGGTGCTGCCAGTTTAAGCTGCCAGATTTAATCAATATCAAATCTCCTTTAGAAATCAATGTTCCATATTGGGGTTGTGGGGAGAAGCCAAATCATTTGATTGGAAAATTAAAATAAAAAATATTGGCATTTAATACAGATAAATTACACACACAAGAAAATTAATATTCAAATGCACTATAAATCACTACACGCACCTGCTTACACAAACATATGTACCCATGTGCAGATGAAGGTGTCACTAGTTCATGACATACGTCTAGGTCTAGGCAGCATTACACTTCAAAAATCAATGACGTGACTGTGTACGTCATCTCGCACACGGCACACTTATTGGACATGTGATGGACACTCCAAAACTGGTGTTGTGTTTGTGTAGTCCTGTTTGTATTATATTGTGTCTTATTCCTGTCGTGCAACATAGAAATATCACATATGTATTTATACACGTATGAAGGTACATCATTACGTATTTACACTCACAAGCACACACTCAAACTCTGACTACAAAACATATACTAACTATTTTTCATATTTTAGTTGTTCTTTGTTCGTTTGAACTTCACTCCTAAAAGGTTTTCAACAACACTTCATCAAACAGTCGTTATGGCAAGCATTCGGCAAGTTCGCCAGTTTGGCACTGCTGCACTTAAAATCAAGTCGACAAAGGGACAATTTTTCATTTATAGTTAAAAAATGAAACCATAGCACACACCGATGTAGAAACTGAAACCATAGCACATAAGACTGCAGAATAATTGATGAACAACCCACACACTTAACTAAAGCTAGTTAACTCCAAGCCTTAGCGCGCGCACGAATTAACTTAATTACATGTTCCTTTAACCTACGTTACTACCATTGAGGTAAACTCATGCAGTTCTCACATTGACAAATCTAAAGCAGTCTTTACCAACAGATAAAAGCACTTGGCCGTCCACAATAACAAGTCTATTCTAGCATCAAAGTTACAAAATACGAAGTATCGCCGTGGTTGGCATTGTTACCTTTGATTGATGAGAGTACGCAGCCTTGAATTTTTGAGGTTGGGAAACAGCAATTTGTCTCGAAATAGTGGGTTTGCCTCGAGGAGCTTCTTTAGCTCAACAAGCATTATTGCCCTTGCTGATTTTGTGTCCCCATATTTTGAAAGTTGTTCATTTTCCCTAAAAAGGCACATAATCAATTAGATACCAAACTGAAACATCGTAACTAGCAAGTGCTCGAGTAACCACCAATCATACCTGAAGTTTTCCAAAGTCATGAGTTGAGTAATCTCTTTGAAGAGCTCCTCATTGAACGACGCAAACACTTTCAAATCCTTGACAAGGATCTCCACTGCCTTTGCACGATCCTGCCTACAAACCCAAATTTATAAGACGCAGCCAAAATACAGGAAGACCCTAACAATCCCAACAAATTAATTAATACTCACTTATCGAGCGCCTCGAGGTACTTCTGTTTCCGAATCTCGAAGAATATCTTCATCGAGTACCGGTTATCGTCGACCTTGGTGAAGCCCGAGAGGTACTTCTCGACCTCGTCCCAGTTCCCATTGTGGACCTCATCCTCAAAGTGCTTCATATTGAAATAGAATCCAGACTCTTGCTCAAGCCTAAAGCCCACCCAAAAATAGCAAATTCAGCACAAATCCATCCCCCCCCCACCCCACCCTAAAGATTGAATTTACCAACAAAAACTTACTTATGAACGGTCTCCTTGAACTTCTCCTCATCGAGGAACTGTAAGATCAGGAACACGAGCTCCCTACTGAGCGAAGACATCGCCAAAACCCTAAATTCTCCAAAATAAAAATAAAAAAGGGGGGTCAAAATCAGTTCTTTCTTGTTACGAGACAAAGATCTAGGGTTAGTAATGAAAAACAATTAGAGATAAATTCGAAATAAAACCCTAAAACTGGGCATTTTAAGGGGGGGAAAGAGGAGACCTGGTCGATTCGGCGATGGGAAGGAAAAAAAAAATTGGTTCTTTTCTACCTTCTCGCTCTAGAATTCTACTCTCTCTCTAGAAATTTTAACTATTTGTAGTCAGGAGGAGAGAGAGAGTGTGTGAAGAAAATCCCATTTCCAGATGCAGAGAGGTTGGGATTTATAAGAAGAGGCGAGAGAGAAGAGAGAAGAGAGAATGAGAGACTCAACAGTCAAGAAATCCGATCTGCTAATCACCCTATCAACACTGATGATCGATAAGTACTATAACTTATCGTGTGATAAGCAGGGTATGCTGTGGGCCCCGCTGTACTCAGGTTGCTTGGGCTGCATCGACACGGAATCTCAGGACCAACAGCTGTCCTTGGGCTAAATTCCTACGAACACGGGAAGAGCGACAATAGCGAATAGACCACTGCCACTTGTACATTGTGCGCTGCACCACGTCGCTTGTGTTTTGTGTTTTGGATCCAGACTAAGGGGACAAAAGCACCTGTCGACAAGTTTTAATTACGGAAAGTGCCACCGCTTTCTGCATATTGTCACGTGGGTCGCACGGACTTCTCGTTGGGAATCGTGGAGGAGGGTGGGATTTTTCTCGTTCCAAAGGGGTTTTTTGTTTTGATGAGATAATGGTTTTTAGCGTGAGTATATATCGTGGTTTGATGATATGATATTTCCATTCTGGCGGTACGTAGTGCAAGTGACGTCAGGTGGCGTGGTGTTCTAACCTCCGCTGAGAGAATAATCAATTCAAAACTGTTCAAATTTCAGAAATGGTGTGGTTGAGCATAAATACAAATAGAACAATATTTGTTGTAGCGTTTGCATCACTGTCCAATACTAAAATTAATTTTCTATTCAGAAAATTTATTATAGCAAAAATATATTTGAATAAATTAGTTAAAATAAATTAAATTTATAGAAATTAGCAGAATCGAAATGTTCCGTCAACAAGATTGACAAAAATCGCAAAAATCTATAATGCCAACATTTCGCCAATTAAGTTGGCAGAAAAATCACAAATGCTAATATTCCGCCAACTTGATTGGCAAAAAATCCACCGCACCAATATCGGGAGAAGGAGAAGGAAATATGGGTGAGCATTTGGTTTATTTGGTTTAAACCGAATAAACCAAAATTCTAAAAATCCAAAACCGAAAGCAAATCGAAATTAACCAAAATCGAAACCGAACTGAACTGAATAAGCTATTCAGTTTGTTCGGTTGGACTATTATAATTGTTTAATGGATCAGACCTAATATTGAAATCGAGAAAAGAATGAAGATACAATCCACAAGTCTGAAATATGGTATCTCAAAAATGTGGTATCTCAAAAATGTAACTATACTCAATCACAATGCAACTAAGGAAGATAGAGCACGAATGAAATAACAAAGAAAAGAATGAAGATATAATCCATAAGTCTGAAATAATATACATGTCATAAATTTCAATAACAGTCTAATACAAATCCACCAAAATAAACTAAATCTCCTCAGACTCTGGAACTAAGTCCTCCTGGTCTATAGGAGTATCCTTTAATGGTAAGCCCTCCTGCGGCCCGTATAATGTAGGACACTGATCTATGAGTCAATCATCTGAAAAAATATATCCAGTCAGGATTGGAGCAAAGTACATACCTCTGAAAGCAGTTTCAAATACATAATCGAGCATATAAAATAGATAATAGAAAATAATACAATATAACTAAACAACCGAATAAAATAAACTAGAGTGAACATGTAATGTACTGGAATGAAGAACAAGCAATATGAATATCTGCAATAATGGAAATAACTTGTAAACCCCCATTTCTGAAAACCGGATTAATTAGTTATTTGTGGTAATTATGAATAGAGAAAATATATTTTATTGAATTTCTATTTAAGATATTATACATCTAAGGGATTTATGAAGCTATTATAAATTTTTCTAATTTATTCCATGTAGGAGACCCGTTGGACAGTTGCTAGATTAACTGTATACACCAATATAATTTTTTTGTAAAAAATTTTCCATGTATAAATATATATATATATATATATATATATATATATATATATATATATATATATATATATATATATATATATATATTATTAATAAGAAAAAGAAAGAATAGAAAATAGAATTTTATTTTTTATCAAACCCTGCGTAAAACTCGTTTAGCGGAAACCGCGTATACTTCTCCACGCGTAAACAGCAGCAGCAGCAGTAACAAAACCACCGCCTATCTATTTCACCACGCATAAAACTCCTCAGCAGTAGCAAAATACTGCGTAAAACTCCTCCTTTCTCTATGCGTAAAACCAACCCCTGCATAATTTCCTTTCACCGCGCGTAAAATCCAAACCATAAACCATTAAGAGAAGAAATATCAGCAGAAGCAAAATCCAACTTTGCTTTGCTTTACTTTTTTACACGTGTAAGTCTCTCATTCCACCACTCCTTAAAAATCTCCTCAACCGCACACATAAACCAATAAAAGGAAAACAGCAGTGGCAATAGTTTCTTAACCATTAAGTAAATCCCACCGCCTCCTTATTCCTATATATAATTACAAACTCTCAAAACCCTAACCCACTTCTTCTTACTACAACTTAACACTGTTGAAACGTACACTATACAGGACTTTTGCTTGCCAAGTATACATTGCCACTGTACAATTATTTACATTCCAGTTGATACATGCATGTTTAATTCTGCCTATATAGATGTCTATTTTTGTAGATTCTGGACCTATTTATGAGAGTACCTAGTTTTAGGGAGCATCAGTAGGTTCATTGACCGTGACACAGTTGCTACACGATTTGTGAGTCTCATATAGACCTCGGACTACGTATCAGGTTGGCTTCCTGTACGTAAGTGCCGTGCGTTAGGGGTAACTGCTGATAGAAACTTTGTATGCTAGTAGACCTGGCAGTTATTTAGAGGATTTATCATGTCATGGATATGGCCTGCTTAGAGCATGGGGTGGGGAGAACAATAAGTAAAATATTTGGGCTCCTTTGTACTTTTTCCTATACGCCCGGATTCTCCACCGGAGAAATGGGTGATGATGACCACTATATTACTGGCGGCCTCTGCCGTTCAAAAGACGACATGCTTTGAGGCTCTTGATTCTCCAAGAGGGTCACGCCAATCCCATATTTTTAGCCAGATAGCCTACTTGGTGGAAAGTTATTCTCAAACTGCATTCACTTAGACGGATAGGAGACCCATTGGATGTTTATATTTCAGTACTTATTGGCATATTTTTATGTATCTTGTTACGTCCCTCTGAGGATGTCACGACCCGCACCCGGAAAATCGGGCATGAGTCGTGGGTACGTCCAGCCTACGTCGCAGCATCGGCGGTAGAACGCTGTCTAGGTCAACTAACTAAATAATAATCTCACACAAAAATCGGCCATGACCTCTCCAAAAGGAGGGCAACCACACAAACAATATAAACCTGTCAAGATCTCAACTCCAAACGGAGGAGCAAATATCCCAATGATAATCAAGTACTCAATCACGAATCTAAGCACGATAAGATAACACAGAGATCTAACAACTATAAAGTCTAACCAACAACAACTACTACAACAACCACAACATCAAATAATAATACAACAATATCCAAAATAATATACAAACAAGGTCTCAATCTAAAACCGGAGACAAATCCGGTGCTAAAAGCTAATAAAAACAACAACAAAGTCCCAGTGATCCCGGCTACCAACCCGGAAATCACCCCTAAACTAGAGGGTCCCTGTCTGCACCATCGACAGGCTCAGGTCCATAAAACGTCGGACACCAATCCTCCGGATACTCTGAAAAATATGTCCAATCAGGACTGGAGCAAGTACATCTCTAACAGCAGTTCCATTTAAATGATAAAAACTATAAAACAGTTATAGCAAGTAGCAAGAAGAATGAAGCAAGTATAAAATAAGGAAATATGTATAACTGGTGCATAAAGGTAAAGATGCATGGATATCAGAGCAAGATAGTAATAACTGCAAGATACAAGAAATCTACACTAAGAGTAAGTCTGTGCACATGAACGTGTAGTGAGTCCAGCATGAAAAACATGTAGTGAGTCAAGTCCAGAAACATGTAAGTGAGACAAGTTAAGAAATGCATGAGAGTCCAGACTATAAAGAATGAACTCGGTGTCTTTGAAATACTTGTTTCGACATGTAAACGGCTAGGGGTAAGTACGGCTCACCGTGCACTGGGTGCGCGGCTGCTATCATTCCAGATTAGACCAGAGGGAGTGATTCCTGGTGATGCCAGATAGGAATGTTTACATGTCTACTCGAGTATTTCCCCGCCCCGACTAATACAAGTGGATCTAAGACCCGACACGCAAATCAAGATGAGTCCAGTCTGAACATGAATGATGCCTGTAGGTGATGCCAGTAGTGATTCCAGAATAGAGGCCAGAAATATGAAATGTACGTGTCGCAAGTAAATAAATCCAGAAATATCAATCAGTGTCCCGTGTTGTGCCAGAATAATCAGATGATACTATACTAGAAGCTGAATCATAATAATCATCAAATAATGAAAACTATCAGAGAATGTACTCGCCTGACGTCCTGAGCAACTAGCGATCCGAACCGGTGTCGCAAGGACCTAATACGAAAAACAAGATTAAACAGGGTTCTAATGAGTTAAACAGATATAAAATAACTAAAAATAGGCTTCTAGGGTCGTTCTAGGTCAAACGGGTCAAACCGGTGAAATCTGGGTCAAAAAGTCAACTCTGGGTCCAAAAAGTCAACTCTGGGTCAAAACTAGGTCAAAAGTTGACTTTGGCGGTCAACCGAGTCAACTACGGTCAAGTCTGGGTCAAACTAGGGTGCTCTTGAAATTCTAGGTCAAACCGAGATCATTAAGCTAGAAAACTCACAAACTCGCCTCCTTGAGATACCGGGATACCCTCGGTATCCGATACCTCAACCTAGGCTACGCACCCCGCCTAAATCCGCTAAAACCTATGCTAGCACGCGTAAATATATACACATATACATATAAAAATCACTCCAATACTATTCCTAGGCTATTGCTCAAAAACCCCGCTCGAAACTCAATACCTTGGATATCTCAAGGTATTGAGATACCGCTCTAAACTCCTCTAACTAGCTATCTAGCTACTAATTATGCACCTAGTTATTAACCTAGGCTAGGTAATATAGATATCTACCATATATATATATATATCTAAGTAGGTATCTACCTATATACATATATATCCACACACATATATACTCATACCCATTATCTTACCTATACACATAAATATATATATCTATACCTAGATATCTAACTATCTATCTAGCTATGTATATATCTATATATATATATCTATGCATATAGATATGGATATCTAACTATCTATCTAATATTTAGCTATCTATCAATCTATCTATCTATCTAAACATTTACCTATCTATGTTTATGTCTATCTATCAATCTAAGTATCTAACTATCTATCTAATATTTACCTATCTAGAGATATCTATTGATCTATCTAACATATACCTATTTATCTATCTATGCATCTATCTAACTAATTATCTATTTATCTATTTAACTAACTATCTATCTAACAAATCTATAGATACCTATCTATATATCTATCTATTAGTCTATCTATCTATTTATCTCATATATCTATCTATCTAGCTATTTACCTATCTATCTATCTATTTATATATCTATCTATCAACATATATATATATCAATCTCTCTTCCTCCCTCACTAGCCCTCGCTACTCTGGAGCTTGCTGCTGTTGCTAGCGCTGCGTTTGCTGCGGCTGCTACTGCGTATGCTGCTGCCACTGATGCTGGATTTGTTGCTGCAGCTGCTACCTGTTACTGCTGCTGCTGTGCTCTATGCTACTGCTGCTGCTGATTCTGCTGCTGCTGCAGCAGGTTCTGCCCCCCCCCCCTCTCATCTCACATACACACACACACCCCCCTATATATATATACATATATATATACATCTTTATATATATAACTAGATATCTATATATATATTCACACTCATCTACACACTCTAACACACACACTAGCACACTCACACACTAATACACACACACACTCACAACACTATCAACACACACACATAAGCACACACATATATCTATACATATATAAACACACATCTATATATATATACACACATATATATCTACTCTCATATATTTATATATATATACACAGACACACTCACACACTCAAACATAAATACATATACCCTCACACACACTCACACACCCTCACACACACTCTCACACACACTCTCACAAACACACAACCCCACACACAAACACTCCTACATATATATATAAATACATATATACATAAACTGAAACTCATATATATATATATATATATATATATATATATATATAGGCACTCACTCACACTCACACTCACACACACTCACCTACACACTAGCACACACTCACACAAGCACTCACCTACACACATACACTAGCACTCACTAACACACTCACAAACACATAACCACACATATATATATATAAATAGAATATATATATATATATATATATATATATATATATATAGGAACACACACACAAATAAATATATATATAGAGACATATATACACAAACACAACACTACCACAACGATGCACACAACGCTCACAACGCCCCACCTACGCACTCCCAACGACCCCGACACTCACCAACGCCTATAAATATATAAAATATAACTCGAAAAATCTAGCACACACTCCCCGATACTAACCCAACGCGCGCACAAGCCCGAAACGAGAAAACCAAGTCGAAATGGCCGTTCGGTCATTTCGACGAACACGTGGTGCGCGGCTCGGAAAACCTCCTAAAACGCACACCAAACGAACTCGGAATCGGCCCAAAATTTACCCACGCGCTCTACACGATGTCTAGATCCTAGAAAATGTGCTCCCGCGTCGATTCTAGGTCCGTGGCAGAAACGCACACGCACTTAGAATCGGCAACGACGAAAAGCCCCAAATTCGCCCGAAACGCCCGTTTCTTCGCGACGCGGCTTCCCGTGTCCGAACGGAGACACGCACTCACCCTCAAGACACCCGACAACGTCTACCTAGGTCCATCTAACCTAGGGCATCACCCAAAATTGGGCCAAATTCGGATTCCACCCAAAATTGACACAAAACCTAATGTTAAAGTCTCTAAACCCAACCAAACTAGTTCCAACTTCCTCCCACGGGTAGCCTAAGGGTCTAGGAAGGTTCTAAACTATTAATTACACTATATAAAAATAATTACAAGGGGAAAAATTAGGGTTTACCTCTTGGGAGTTGGAATCCCAAGCCAAAATCTCCAAAATGCTCCAAATCCTCCAAATCAAGCTTCCAAGCTCCCAAATCTTGCTCCAACTCCAAATCTAAGCTCTACCCACCTAGGTTGGGGAAGAATGTAGGGTTAGGGTTCACATGAAAGTAAGAAATGGAAGAAGGAAGAGAAGAAAAAGAAGAAAACTTACTTGAAGTGAAAAATTGGAAGAAGAAATGAAGAAGAAGAAGAAGGAGTAGAGAAGAAGAAGAAGTGAAGAAGAAGAAAAGGGGATGGGGGCTGCTGTGTATGCTGCGGGAATGGGGGTTTGGTCGGGTGGGAGCATGAATAAAGGGGTTGCCAAGTTTCCAAATGCCCAAAATACCCCTACATGACTTGGTTTCGGGTTCCGGGTTCCAAAAGCACTCAAACTAGTTCCAAATCTCTCCAACTAACCTCCTAAAAATAAAATAATAAATCTAAGCCCCAAAATAATTCTCACAAGGGTGTGGGCTGGGTCGGACATGGGTCCACTAGGGTCTGACATGGGTCCAGGCTAGCCAAAATCCTAAAACAAACAATAAAAAATATAATACAATCAATAATTAAATATAAATACAATTAAATATAAATAATCCACAATTAACTAAAATAAAAATAAAAATAAAAATACCCGGCTCTGGAAATGGGGTGGTGACAAGCCTATCCTCCTTAGAAAATTTCGTCCTCGAAATTTAAAGTCAATCACACTCTCTCTAGGTCAAACCCCAACAAGCACAGTCAAGAAATTCTACCTAAACAACATACAAGATCAAGGTCCTACTGGTCGTGTTATCACAGTCTTAATCAGGGTCACTAAACTATCTACCACAGCACAAAAAGTCTAACAGGTACTAATAAAGCACACCACAAGGAATGGAAAGGACAGGAAGAAGAAACAAGAGACAGACCTGCTAACCCGACATCCGTAGCATCGGCCTCCTCGACCGTCAACGCATAAGCCCTGCCCTGCTGGGGTGTATCCCTCTGCTGGTGCGGGGCATGATGTTGTGCCACAGATGGCCTAGCTCCAACTCTCTGATCCTGTGCTCCACCCAGTGGAGGTGCAGTGGGGCAATCTCGCATCTGGTGAGCAGCGGATCCACAGAATAAACACACCTTCAGCCTCCTCCTACAAACATCCCAGGTGTGTCCTGCCTTCCTGCAGTAGGCACAAGTGGGCACCCTCTGATCCTGACCCTGTTGCGCTGCCTTCTGCACATAGGGACGCTTAGCTGGTCCCGCACTACCACTGGCACTGCCTGAATCATCCCTGCCTCTCTTGGACTTGAGCTCCAAGTCATCCTCTGCTCTCTGAGTATCTCCTACTATCTGCTCAAAAGTCGCCTCGCGGTCGCTCCTGGTCAAAGACTTGACCGCCATAACCAAGCCCTTGCGAAACTTTCTCGCCTTGGCTGCCTCACTCAAGCCATCTACAAATCTGCCCAGACGGCAGAACTCTGCTGCGTACTCGTCCACTGTCATGTTTCCTTGGACGAGTGCCTCGAACCGGCTCTCCAAAGCACTGAGCGCCACATCTGGGAAAAACTTCTCCTTAAAAAGCCTCTTGAAAGCCTCCCAAGTAAGCCCTGGCGCCGCAATCCTCGTATCTGTGCGATACCATGTCAAGGCGAGGTCGAACATCTGACTGCCCGCTGCCTCTATCTGCATGCTGTCTGGAATCTGCGCCAGCCTGAAGATGCCCTCAATCTGCTCTATCCAGTCATCTGCGTACAGGATCCCTTCTGTACCACGGAACTCCTTGGGCCGCATCCTTTGGAAGTCAATAATACTGCCTGGCCTCGGATGCTGAATCTGATCTGCCTGTGGCTGATTCTGTGCCACCCTATCCACTGCTGTCATGGCCACCTGGTGGGCGTTCTCAATGCCCAGTCTCATCACATCCACCTGACGGTGCTGCGCGTCCATCATCTCCCTGAAGAACGCAAACAACTGCGTGGCATATACTGGAGCAGGAAGTGGTGGAGGAACCACCGGAACGACTGGGGTAGTCCTCGGATCGACAGGTGAAGGAGGATCCCCGAAAGAAGCAGATGCTCCCTCAACCGCAGGAGTGGTGAGTGGAGCGGTAGCAGCTGCCTGAATACGAGCTGGACGAGAGATAGCAGACCTCTCCGAGG
The DNA here is from genome assembly GCA_036927795.1 of Iris macrosiphon. Lineage (NCBI taxonomy): Eukaryota > Viridiplantae > Streptophyta > Magnoliopsida > Asparagales > Iridaceae > Iris > Iris macrosiphon. Next base: position 89,831,444 of record JAYESA010000005.1, read on the forward strand.
CAACTGCTGGAACGGTACGATGGGATCGTGTCTTCGGAGGCATCCTGAACACAGATCAAAAGAAGTCAATACGGCGCAAGATACGATATCATCAAAGAAGGATAGTAATATTTCAAAAGAAACAATTTCAGAATAATTAGATTTGAATTATTCCTAGTCGTGATTGAGTACACTCTCATCCTAGATCCTAGATCCTATAGCAGGCTCGCAGCAGTACAACTAAGTTATTGTACCACCACGACATCGCACTAATTGCGAATCGAGACCTGCATGGGCCGCCACCAAAAACGTGTCACGACCCGCACCCGGAAAATCGGGCATGAGTCATGGGTACGTCCAGCCTACGCCGCAGCATCGGCGGTAGAACGCTGTCTAGGTCAACTAACTAAATAATAATCTCACACAAAAATCGGCCATGACCTCTCCAAAAGGAGGGCAACCACACAAACAATATAAACCTGTCAAGATCTCAACTCCAAACGAAGGAGCAAATATCCCAATGATAATCAAGTACTTAATCACGAATCTAAGCACGATAAGATAACAGAGATCTAACAACTATAAAGTCTAACCAACAACAACTACTACAACAACCACAACATCAAATAATAATACAACAATATCCAAAATAATATACAAACAAGGTCTCAATCTAAAACCGGAGACAAATCCGGTGCTAAAAGCTAATAAAAACAACAACAAAGTCCCAGTGATCCCGACTACCAATCCGGAAATCACCCCTAAACTAGAGGGTCCCTGTCTGCACCATCGACAGGCTCAGGTCCATAAAACGTCGGACACCAATCCTTCGGATACTCTGAAAAATATGTCCAATCAGGACTGGAGCAAGTACATCTCTAACAGCAGTTCCATTTAAATGATAAAAACTATAAAACAGTTATAGCAAGTAGCAAGAAGAATGAAGCAAGTATAAAATAAGGAAATATGTATAACTGGTGCATAAAGGTAAAGATGCATGGATATCAGAGCAAGATAGTAATAACTGCAAGATACAAGAAATCTACACTAAGAGTAAGTCTGTGCACATGAACGTGTAGTGATTCCAGCATGAAAAATATGTAGTGAGTCAAGTCCAGAAACATGTAAGTGAGACAAGTCAAGAAATACATGAGAGTCCAGACTATAAAGAATGAACTCGGTGTCTTTGAAATACTTGTTTCGACATGTAAACGGCTAGGGGTAAGTACGGCTCACCGCGCACTGGGTGCGCGGCTGCTATCATTCCAGATTAGACCAGAGGGAGTGATTCCTGATGATGCCAGATAGGAATATTTACATGTCTACTCGAGTATTTTCCTGCCCCGACTAATACAAGTGGATCCAAGACCCGACACGCAAATCAAGATGAGTCCAGCCTGAACATGAATGATGCCTGTAGGTGATGCCAGTAGTGATTCCAGAATAGAGGCCAGAAATATGAAATATACGTGTCGCAAGTAAATAAATCCAGAAATATCAATCAGTGTCCCGTGTTGTGCCAGAATAATCAGATGATACTATACTAGAAGCTGAATCATAATAATCATCAAATAATGAAAACTATCAGAGAATGTACTCGCCTGACGTCCTGAGCAACTGGCGATCCGAACCGGTGTCGCAAGGACCTAATACGAAAAATAAGGTTAAACATGGTTCTAATGAGTTAAACAGATATAAAATAACTAAAAATAGGCTTCTAGGGTCGTTCTAGGTCAAACGGGTCAAACCGGTGAAATCTGGGTTAAAAAGTCAACTTTGGGTCCAAAAAGTCAACTCTGGGTCAAAACTAGGTCAAAAGTTGACTTTGGCGGTCAACCGAGTCAACTACGGTCAAGTCTGGGTCAAACTAGGGTGCTCCTGAAATTCTAGGTCAAACCGAGGTCATTAAGCTAGAAAACTCACAAACTCGCCTCCTTGAGATACCGGGATACCCTCGGTATCCGATACCTCAACCTAGGCTACGCACCCCGCCTAAACCCGCTAAAACCTATGCTAGCACGCGTAAATATATACACATATACATATAAAAATCACTCCAATACTATTCCTAGGCTATTGCTTAAAAACTCCGCTCGAAACTCAATACCTTGGATATCTCAAGGTATTGAGATACCTCGGTATCTCAAGGTATTGAGATACCGCTCTAAACTCCTCTAACTAGCTATCTAGCTACTAATTATGCACCTAGTTATTAACCTAGGCTAGGTAATATAGATATCTACCATATATATATATATATCTAAGTAGGTATCTACCTATATACATATATATCCACACACATATATACTCATACCCATTATCTTACCTATACACATAAATATATATATATATATATATACCTAGATATCTAACTATCTATCTAGCTATGTATATATCTATATATATATCTATGCATATAGATATGGATATCTAACTATCTATCTAATATTTAGCTATCTATCAATCTATCTATCTATCTAAACATTTACCTATCTATGTTTATGTCTATCTATCAATCTAAGTATCTAACTATCTATCTAATATTTACCTATCTAGAGATATCTATTGATCTATCTAATATATACCTATTTATCTATCTATGCATCTATCTAACTAATTATCTATTTATCTATTTAACTAACTATCTATCTAACAAATCTATAGATACCTATCTATCTATCTATTAGTCTATCTATCTATTTATCTCATATATCTATCTATCTAGCTATTTACCTATCTATCTATCTATTTATATATCTATCTATCAACATATATATATATATATATATCAATCTCTCTTCCTCCCTCACTAGCCCTCGCTACTCTGGAGCTTGCTGCTGTTGCTAGCGCTGCGTTTGCTGCGGCTGCTACTGCGTATGCTGCTGCCACTGATGCTGGATTTGTTGCTGCAGCTGCTACCTGTTACTGCTGCTGCTGTGCTCTATGCTACTGCTGCTGCTGATTCTGCTGCTGCTGCAGCAGGTTCTGCCCCCCCCCCCCCTCTCATCTCACATACACACACACACACCCCTATATATATATATATATATATATATATATATATATATATATATATATATATATATACATACATATATATACATCTATATATATATATAACTAGATATCTATATATATATTCACACTCATCTACACACTCTAACACACACACTAGCACACTCACACACTAATACACACACACACACTCACAACACTATCAACACACACACATAAGCACACACATATATCTATACATATATAAACACACATCTATATATATATACACACATATATATCTACACTCATATATTTATATATATATACACAGACACACTCACACACTCAAACATAAATACATATACCCTCACACACACTCACACTCACACACCCTCACACACACTCTCACACACACTCTCACAAACACACAATCCCACACACAAACACTCCTACATATATATATAAATACATATATACATAAACTGAAACTCATATATATATATATATATATATATATATATATATATATATATATATATATAGGCACTCACCCACACTCACACTCACACTCACACACACTCACCTACACACTAGCACACACTCACACAAGCACTCACCTACACACATACACTAGCACTCACTAACACACTCACAAACACATAACCACAAATATATATATAAATAGAATATATATATATATATATATATATATATATATATATATATATATATATATAGGAACACACACACAAATAAATATATATATAGAGACATATATACACAAACACAACACTACCACAACGATGCACACAACGCTCACAACGCCCCACCTACGCACGCCCAACGACCCCGACACTCACCAACGCCTATAAATATATAAAATATAACTCGAAAACTCTAGCACACACTCCCCGATACTAATCCAACGCGCGCACAAGCCCGAAACGAGGAAACCAAGTCGAAATGGCCGTTCGGTCATTTCGACGAACACGTGGTGCGCGGCTCGGAAAACCTCCTGAAACGCACACCAAACGAACTCGAAATCGGCCCAAAATTTACCCACGTGCTCTACACGATGTCTAGATCCTAGAAAATGTGCTCCCGCGTCGATTCTAGGTCCGTGGCAGAAACGCACACGCACTTAGAATCGGCGACGACGAAAAGCCCCAAATTCGCTCGAAACGCCCGTTTCTCCGCGACGCGGCTTCCCGTGTCCGAACGGAGACACGCACTCACCCTCAAGACACCCGACAACGTCTACCTAGGTCTATCTAACCTAGGGCATCACCCAAAATTGGGCCAAATTCGGATTCCACCCGAAATTGACACAAAACCTAATGTTAAAGTCTCTAAACCCAACCAAACTAGTTCCAACTTTCTCCCACGGGTAGCCTAAGGGTCTAGGAAGGTTCTAAACTATTAATTACACTATATAAAAATAATTACAAGGGAGAAAATTAGGGTTTACCTCTTGGGAGTTGGAATCCCAAGCCAAAATCTCTAAAATGCTCCAAATCCTCCAAATCAAGCTTCCAAGCTCCCAAATCTAGCTCCAACTCCAAATCTAAGCTCTACCCACCTAGGTTGGGGAAGAATGTAGGGTTAGGGTTCACATGAAAGTAAGAAATGGAAGAAGGAAGAGAAGAAAAAGAAGAAAACTTACTTGAAGTGAAAAATTGGAAGAAGAAATGAAGAAGAAGAAGGAGTAGAGAAGAAGAAGAAAAGGGGATGGGGGCTGCTGTGTATGCTGCGGGAATGGGGGTTTGGTTAGGTGGGAGCATGAATAAAGTGGTTGCCAAGTTTCCAAATGCCCAAAATGCCCCTACATGACTTGGTTTCGGGTTCCGGGTTCCAAAAGCACTCAAACTAGTTCCAAATCTCTCCAACTAACCTCCTAAAAATAAAATAATAAATCTAAGCCCCAAAATAATTCTCACAAGGGTGTGTGCTGGGTCGGACATGGGTCCACTAGGGTCTGACATGGGTCCAGGCTAGCCAAAATCCTAAAACAAACAATAAAAAATATAATACAATCAATAATTAAATATAAATACAATTAAATATAAATAATCCACAATTAACTAAATTAAAAATAAAAAAATACCCGGCTCTGGAAATGGGGTGGTGACAGAGGACCTGGTCCCTTTCCAGATATGGACGAGCAGGAGTACCCACAAGAGTACGGACCGGGACCTGACTCCACTTACCAGGATGAGGAGATCTTACCCTCAGAGTATCTGTGATTTTTGTCACTATTTAGAGATTTTGTTGCTACCTCGGGATAGTCATTTTGTAGTGGATTTGTTTTCACCCGATTATACGACTTACTACACAACTTGGGTATTCAGTGATATTTTCAGCTCTTATTTTCTACTGATTATTTGTGCTGTGAATGAGATATAGATTCTGTGAGACTTATTGTGACAGTATATTACCACTGATGGAGTGAATGTTCATATACAGCATACGTGTGTATATGGTTTCCATATATTGGAGTTCGTATACATATGGCTGGACATGTTACGTATTCCTAGTCCTACGTATTTTGGGACTGGGGCGTGACATATTTTTGGTGGTGGCCCATGCAGGTCAAAAATATATTGTCATGGTTACGTAACTGTACCAAACAAGCCTGTGTTTAGGAATAGAGAATAAGGATCTCATCTATACTTGACTAAAACCTCATTCTTCCTTAAGTTTTACGCCAAAAACCCTTTACTCTTATTGGCGTAAAAAGCTAAGCTATGATTACCTACTTAAGCTGCAGGAGATTACCTATTTTTACGCTGTAGTTATGTCTACTTTACGCTGCAGTTATAATAACTGTCAACCACGTTCCAATATTGTTTCTAAAAATTTTGCGTATAAGACGACATGTAAGCCACATAGATAAATATCCAGCGTAAACCAGATGATTCCTGAAACCAGCGTAAATAGTTTGATTAAGCGTAGTGAGCGTATTATCATAGTCTTAGCTTTAGCTTTCTCAGTCATAACCAATTAAGAACCAAATATCGTGCATTAAATGCAGAGATATGCCTCGAGCCCTGTGCAGAAATAGCTTTTTGACTTAGCGTCTGATTTTGTCTCATCTTGAGCGTAAAACTCATTCCTGTAGATAGCGTATGCAGAAGCTCCAACTTTTCTTCTTCATTGGAAGCGTATAAACGACTTTGTATTAAATATATTACTAAACGACGACCTGGGTCTCTGTGTAAAATCATCATTACAGTCGTCATCTCGATCATCGTGTAGTACTTTTGTCAGATGTCAGGATCACTGATTGACTGACAAATTCATCCGAGGAAATACAAAAAGTTTCTCGAAACAACTTTACGCTACAACGTATGTTAGACTTTACGCACGGAAACTTTTACGCAGACTTTTCCCAGACAGTTCTGAAGCCCTATTTTACGCGAACAGTTTTGAAGCTCTATTTTGCTGACTTCTTTGAGTCTCTGTTTTTACGCAGGCAACTCTAACACCTTACGCATCTCTGTTTTACGCGGATATTTCTGAGACCATATTTTACGCCAACAATATTACATCTTTGTTTGAGTTCTGTACTTCTTTTAAACATTGTTGTCACGACCCGCACCTGGTATAGGGGCACGAGAGCGTGGGTACGTCCAGCCTACGCCGCAGCATCGGCGGTAGAACACTGTCTAGGTCACAGTAATACTATATAGCTAAACACCTGTCAATGATATCCATCTCCATAAGGAGGTCAATATACATCTCACAATAATCTCACAAGGTAACTCAATCACAACAACTATAAGGCATGATAAAAGATAAAAGGAAATGACATAGTTAAACACCATGTCTCAAAAATAAAGATAACTCACAGTCTAGCTGTCCAACACAAGTCTCCAATTAAACTTAACATAAGTCTAAACATAAACTGAAATAACCTCCATAAATCTCAAGCATAAATAAATACCATCTAGATAGCTGTAGGCAATGCCTCATCTAGAAGCATGGTCTCCTCTAGGATCTCTGGTGCATAGTCTGTATCTATACCTGGTCCGTAGTGCGTGGTACAGAAATCCTCAAGATTCTCGAGAAAAAATATCCAGTCAGGATTGGAACGAAATACACCTCTAACAGCAGTTCCACATATATTGACAAAAACTATAACACAGTGTAAAGAAATACAAGACAGATATGAACAATTAGCAATAAGATACTGGAATAAAAGAAATGCTTGAATAAGAAATACTGGAACATCATCATCAATATGCATCTAACAATGAATAGAACTACAAGTACACGCAAGAACAAAGAACTGGTATGTAAGTGTGTACAAGAACAATAACTAGAACATGTAGAGATGCTAGATCAATGTACTAGAGATGCATGTCAAGAATATCTAACAAAGTGTGTGAAACATCAGTATATTATGTGATCGGCTTGGGACTATATGACTCATTACATTGATTAGCGGTCATCCCCAACAGGTCAGGCTAACCAGATGTAACAGCGATGAGGCATGTAAGGGTAAGGCTGCACCGACGTGAAATGTGGGTGAGCTAATGTTGCATGTAAGTTGGGTATGATCACATAAACTACTAATACTTCCCCGTTTCCCCAGCTAGCACGATGGATTCCAATCACGACTCCTCGTGACAGGTCTCAATGATGCTAACTCGTGTAAACAATAGTGTCAGAGTCATGTACGCTATACAACAAGAATTATAGAGATAATCAACATAATAGAAACTGTCAGAGAATGTACTCGCGTGTGGTCCTTAGCTGGCAATACCACTGTCTGGGTTCCAAGGTGTCGTCTGAAAGATCCAACAGTCCTATAGACATATCATATAATATAATACTTCATCAGACAATACTCTAGCTCACAATCAACATAATGATCAAGGACTATACTAGGGGTCACGTCTGTAGTTGCTGTACATAACAGACAGTCAATGGTACGATCCTGCCAGTACGTCAGTGTACATATGGCGGTCTACTATCATGCTACATGGTCGCAGGTAGATGTAACTACGGGGTATCCGTGGTCACAATCAAGACATCTCGGACATATGATACATAGGACTTAATATGAACTAATCTCTCATCATACTAATTAATTACACTTATAATAGATATATATATGTATTAAACTAATTGAGCATTATACGGTTCATAGGCATATACATTAATATTCATTAATTATATATATATATATATATATATATATATATATATATATATATATACTTAACAAAATTTATACCATGTATATAATTATTAAAAATATATACTAGGGGATACCTATACACTACTTATACGTATGTATATAGATATTAGCTGAGAACATATTATATATATACCAATATACCAATACGTATGCAAATATGTATATACATACGTCCTTAGTTATATATATTATCATAGGAAATAACGGGAACGTGGACAGGAGCAAACCTGCACATGGCACGATGACGATTACGAGGCGATGGTCACGAACAGGGAAGGCCGGTCGATGTGCGGGGTCTGTCGTCGAACTCCGATCGTCGAGCAGTCAGTCCGCGCGGGAACTCTCGGTCGGCAGCGTCGTCGACTTCAGCGCGGGAACTCCTCGGTCGGCAGCGACGGTCGTCGACTTCAGCGTGGGGTCCAGGCTTCAGCGGCCTGCTCGAGTTCAGCGCGGGGTCCAGGCTTCAGCGTTCAGGCGGCAGCGTTCAGCGTTCAGGCGGCAGCGTTCAGGCGTTCAGGCGAGGAATAGTAAAGTCGGGGGGGGTTGAGATTGTCGGCTGGTGTATTAGGTTTTGGTTGAGAAAGAAATAGGGAAGCAATACTTATGTATATATATATAATCATAGTAGACTTTGGGTTGACCTAGAATTAGGTCTGGTTAAGGCCTTCCTGGGATTGGGCTTTCTCATGGGTATTACAATGGTTGGAATTTCAAATAATAAAGAAATTGCTAGAATGCATTGGTTCGATGGTCTGAGGCCATGGTTCAGGGAAATTGATGTTGTATTACACGCTTCCAAGAATTTATGGAATTTACACCTAAAGAGAATTTGGGTTTATTTACGTATCATCCACGGGATGGATACCTCGATGTACTCTTGCACCAAGGTGTCCAAACAATGAAAAGTTGTACAAGTTCAACTTATGAATCAATTTAATAAAAGTGAATGCAAGTGGGGTTCTAAAATTTAAATGACGGTGAGGTGCACCAAAATAAAATCACAAAAATTGAGAATAATCAATTATTATGCAGTCATTTACTCATTAATTACGAAAAGAAGAAAATACCCCTAATCCAAAAAGTGGGGTGACAGTTGTGTACATCATCTGCAGAGAGATGGATATGCAGAAAGGATGTACTATCACCGATGGTGACACAAACCCTGGAGTCAATAATCAGACTCAAGAAGGAACCTTAACGAATCCTAGACTTTCAGGACCAGATGGACAGATTCACAATCCAGTTCCATCTGACTTTCATGTTCCACCTAATGGGAACCTTCCAGTATCATCGACACCACAGGATGGCCAGGCACAACTATTCCAATTTTTCCATATGATGATACAAGAACAGAGACAACAAGAAGCCGAGCAGAGACAAGAGTTCCTAGTAGCACTTGAAAGGATGGCTGCAAAGACTACTACACCAGCTCAAGCACTAGCTCTAGAATCTCGAGCTAGAGTTGGTTCGGTGAAAGACTTTGTACAGATGGGTCCAAGGCCGTACAAAGGCATTGAGAGTCCAGAAGAAACTACCAATTGGATCACTCACACTCAAAAGTTATTAGAAGCATCGCAGCTACCTACAGAGCTGTGGATGACAGGTGTGAGGACGCTTTTAGATGGTAATGCTCATCACTGGTGGGAATCCATAGAACGTCAGCTAGGTATATACCAGACTTGGGAGCAGTTCTTGGAGTGCTTTGAAAGGAAGTACTTCCCGGACACCGTCAGAGATGCATTATATGACCAGTTTCTCTACCTAGAGCAGGGGAATCGAACAGTGGACGAGTATGATGCTGAGTTTAGTCACCTCAGTAAATATGGAGCTGCTTTGATACCAGATGACTTAGCCAAGGCTAAGAGGTTTCATCGTGGACTGACTAAAGATCTCCAACACTATACTAGCTCCCAGTCCCGAATCTCTTATGCCGAGTTACTGACAGAAGCCAAATTGCAAAAAACCATCAGCAAGGGAAAAAGAAGTTAGCTGAGGACACAACAAGGACACAAAAAGTAGGACCTATTAGACGTCCTTTAGCTCAGCAACAGCAGTACCAACACAGAGCAGGACCATACCAGATTCCAGAGAAGCCTCAATGCAATTATTGTGGGAGACGCGGGCACATCTCAAGGGACTGTCGGGTCCGTTTGGGACAATGCATGAGATGTGGTTCCGGACAGCATATATTAAAAGGACTGTCCTATGCAACAAGAATTGACCCTTCCACTACCAGCACAGAGGCTAGCACTTCCAGCACCCAAGCCAGCCCAACAAATGATGAGACCATGAGCACCTCGACCTCCAACAGCAGGGGGATTCCAGCTAGGACCACCACTACCTACACAGGAGGATCAATTCACGAGGGCTAGACAGGGACAATCCCAGAGGAACGGACAAGCTTTTACAATGGAAGTAGATATAAATCAGGAGATTGATGTCATAGCAGGTATCACTCTTGCTTTTACTTTTTCTGCTACGACATTGTTTGATACGGGAGCCACCAACTCATTCATATCATCTAGTTTTATTGCCAAACACAACATTAACTCTACACTTTTACCTAGTTGTATTAGAATTCTTACCGGAGGAGGAGTTGTACCTATTAGTAGAATTTGTAGATCGTGTCCTATAGTGATACATGGCAGAGAAATGAATGTCCGACTCTTAGTCCTTCCTATGCCTACTTTTGATATTGTGCTTGGAATGGACTGGCTAAGCAAGTACCATGCTTTCTTCGATTGCTTTGGAGGAAGTATTCTTTTTAAAGTACCAGGCCAGCCTGAACTTGAGTTTGCACGAGGATCCACCGAAATCCTTGATGGTATACAGCTCGCGATGGACGATGTTGTCTATCATCCTATTATTTTAGAATTTCCAGACGTCTTTTCAGAAGAATTACCAGGACTACCCCCAGATAGAGACGTAGAATTTTTGATTGAATTAACACCCGGAGCGGCACCTATAGCATCACATATTTATAGACTGGCGAAGAAGGAGATAGATGAACTAAAGACACAATTGAAAAAACTAGAAGAGAGAGGTTTCATCCGACCAAGTGCATCACCCTGGGGAGCCCCAGTATTATTTGTACCAAAGAAGGATAGGTCAGTACGTATGTGCATTGACTATAGAGCATTAAATGCAGTGACTGTGAAGAATAAATATCCACAGCCACGCATTAATGACCTATTTAATTAACTTAGTGGAGCCAAGATGTTCTCAAAGATAGATTTAAGATCGGGATATCACCAGGTGAAAGTACGGAAGGAGGACATCCCGAAGATCACATTCCGAACAAGATATGGGCACTACGAGTTTTTGGTCATGCCATTTGGATTGACCAATGCTCCAGCTATCTTTATGGACTTAATGAATCGAGTCTTCCATCAGTATTTAGACCAGTTCGTGGTTGTCGTCATAGATGATATACTTGTCTATTCGAAGAGCCACGAGGAACACGAGAAGCACTTACGAATTGTTCTAGAGACCTTAAGGAGAGAGCAATTATATGCGAAACTCAGTAAATGTGAGTTCTTCTTGGACAAAGTTTTATTTCTTGGACATGTCGTTACAGGAGATGGTATTTTTGTTGATTCAGAAAAGATCTCGGCAGTTGAGACATGGCATGTTCCTAAATCAGCAGCAGAAGTAAGAAGTTTTCTTGGACTTGTGGGATATTACCAACGGTTCGTGGAGAACTTCTCAAGGATAGCAACACCTATGACTAGGTTGACTTGCAAAGATCAAGAGTTCATATGGACCGACGAATGTCAAGCCGCTTTCGAGGAATTGAAGAAGCGACTGACTACAGCACCAGTATTAACTATTCCATCAGGATCAGGAGGCTATGTGATCTACAGTGACGCATCAGAAAAAGGTTTGGGATACGTATTGATGCAGCATGGCAAGGTGATTGCATATGCATCTAGGCAATTACGAGTACATGATAAGAATTATCCAACTCATGACTTGGAACTTGCAGCCGTTGTATTTTCTCTAAAGTTATGGAGACATTACTTATATGGGGAACGAGTGGAAATATACACAAACCAAAAAAGTCTCAAGTATGTCTTCACACAGAAGGAGTTAAATATGAGGCAACGTCGATGGCTCGAGTTGATGAAAGATTTCGAGATAGAGCTACATTATCATCCAGGCAAGGCTAACGTTGTAGCAGACACGTTAAGCCGGAAACCAGTAGCTTACTTCTTGACAACACAGAAAGAATTATTGAAAGACTTACAAGGTCTTGGCATTGAAGTAATATTTCCTGGAGCAGACGGGACACTAATCAACTTACAAATACAATCATCACTAGTAGAGTGAATCAAGGCAGCATTGCCTACAGACGCCAGATTTAGAAGATTAAAGGAAAGAACAGAGGCCGGGGAGCAGATAGGACTGCGCATCCATAATGATGGGACATTACGATGTGGTGATCGTCTTTATGTTCCAAATAGAGAAATTTGACAAGAGCTGATGGCAGAAGCTCATAGTTCGATATATTCTATTCATCCTGGAGGCACCAAGATGTATCGTGACTTACGACAGTATTTTTGGTGGCATGGAATGAAAAAAGAGATAGCTCGTTTTGTAGCTAAATGTTTGGTGTGTCAACAAGTTGTAACGCCCCGCTCCGCGCCGGCGTTATATATCAAGGTGAGTGGGCAGAACTTCGTTCTCTGATTCTTGCACGCCTTAATAATAACCTGAGTTTTTGCTTGCAATATTTTCTTAAGAGAATGATAGAACCTGCCTTGCATGTTAATGAACGAACTCACCTAGCTTGTCTTTGAAATAATGCCTGCTTAACGAGAATCCTGAATCGCCTGCTTAGAGTGCATGAATATGTTCACTATCGTCTATGCTTCGAGAGAACCATACTGTGCCTGAACGTGTTCAAGTGATAAGTCGGATTGCCCCACAACAATGAGTGTATTCTGATGGTTCGTCTCGTCTGCATACTAGAGTTTATTTGATAGTGTTCCATGCATTCGCACGCGGTCGGACAATGGCTATTGGTGGAGAGCTGAACTGCATGTGCCACGGCTGCTACCATGATAGTGCAAAGCAACCATGAGTCACAGCTGCCTCTAGCATCAGATAAAGAGTCATTGGTATGCTGTTCCACCAGCTGCCGATCCTGAGATACTCGGGGACCGCCCTGCATATAGCTAAGTCATTGTGTTGGCTTGGATAGTGACTGCCCCTAAGAATGTGCATTGTGTGTCTAGCTTTGCATCAGACCCTCGAGTCGCACGAGACACGCTGCGTATACCCTGAAACATGAACGGTTTGCTTGCTTGCATATTCAATATGAAACTCTGTTTCCAAACATGTTTCTAAACAAGTAAATCGACTCTGCTAGAACTGCATGAAACGAACCTAGGTAAAACTAGAAAGATCACTAGTAATGTAATATTTTATAACATGATTACTTAGTGCCTGTTTGAGTGAATGCTTGTTTCTGTTCAGTTGATTTATCTCACCAGTACTTGTATAAAGTGCTGACCCACCAACAGTTTACTTGTTCGCAGGTACTGGATCGTCCGAGGGAGCGATAGGCGTGCCACAGTCCCGAAGACCCGGAATCCTGGTTTCGATTGTTGCCCCGAGAATGCTATCGTATAAGGGGGCATAATGTATGGAACGAACGTGTGCCTTTGCTAAAGGAAACCCAAGTTGCCTCGATTGTCCCGAACACTCAGTTGGCTAATGCATTGTATTGCAACAAGTCCCTTTCCGCTGCTTACTCGATTGATGCGATGATAGCCAACTATCAACTTAAACGATTGGCCTTACACAGGCGCAACCCTAGGCCCGTGCGGCATCACGTCCCCCAAAAGCTCGAACGGGCCATTCGCTTGGCTCCCTTCCTCCCTCGCACCCGCGGGACGGGCGCGGTGATTCGCGTCCGGCGTACTGAGGCACGGTGATACGTGTTCGGTTCGTTAATTCCTGGCTGCACGGGCGTGGGGCAGGGCGGAGCGGCGGCCCGGGCGGAACCGGGGCGTGACAGAATGGTATCAGAGCGGAATCGATTCTCTGGCCCAAACCGTTGCTATGACTCTGAGATATTATCGATATGGTTTTGCAAAGAGCGTTCCATACAATAAGTCCATAGATATTCTCAAAGTGCAAAATGTTTCCTGAACTTGAATTGCTTGACTGTTTCGATTGAGTACGGCGAGGGATGGCACTATCGCTACTCGGGATATCGAGAAGTTTATCCTTGAAGTTTCGAGGACGAAACTTTTTGTTAGTTGGTAAGTATGTAACGCCCCGCTTCGCGCCGGCGTTATATATCAAGGTGAGTGGGCAGAACTTCGTTCTCTGATTCTTGCACGCCTTAATAATAACCTGAGTTTTTGCTTGCAATGTTTTCTTAAGAGAATGATAGAACCTGCCTTGCATGTTAATGAACGAACTCACCTAGCTTGTCTTTGAAACAATGCCTGCTTAACGAGAATCCTGAATCGCCTGCTTAGAGTGCATGAATATGTTCACTATCGTCTATGCTTCGAGAGAACCATACTGTGCCTGAACGTGTTCAAGTGATAAGTCGGATTGCCCCGCAACAATGAGTGTATTTTGATGGTTCGTCTCATCTGCATACTAGAGTTTATTTGATAGTGTTCCATGCATTCGCACGCGGTCGGACAATGGCTATTGGTGGAGAGCTGAACTGCATGTGTCACGGCTGCAACCATGATAGTGCAAAGCAACCATGAGTCACAGCTGCCTCTAGCATCAGATAAAGAGTCATTGGTATGCTGTTCCACCAGCTGCCGATCCTGAGATACTCGGGGACCGCCCTGCATATAGCTAAGTTATTGTGTTGGCTTGGATAGTGACTGCCCCTAAGAATGTGCATTGTGTGTCTAGCTTTGCATCAGACCCTCGAGTCGCACGAGACACGCTGCGCACACCCTGAAACATGAACGGTTTGCTTGCTTGCATATTCAATATGAAACTCTGTTTTCAAACATGTTTCTAAACAAGTAAATCGACTCTGCTAGAACTGCATAAAACGAACCTAGGTAAAACTAGAAAGATTACTAGTAATGTAATATTTTATAACATGATTACTTAGTGCCTGTTTGAGTGAATGCTTATTTCTGTTCAGTTGATTTATCTCACCAGTACTTGTATAAAGTGCTGACCCACCAATAGTTTACTTGTTCGCAGGTACTGGATCGTCCGAGGGAGCGATAGGCGTGCCACAGTCCCGAAGACCCGGAATTCTGGTTTCGATTGTTGCCCCGAGAATGCTATCGTATAAGGGGGCATAATGTATGGAACGAACGTGTGCCTTTGCTAAAGGAAACCCAAGTTGCCTCGATTGTCCCGAACACTTAGTTGGCTAATGCATTGCATTGCAACAAGTCCCTTTCTGCTGCTTACTCGATTGATGCGATGATAGCCAACTATCAACTTAAACGATTGGCCTTACACGGGCGCAACCCCAGGCCCGTGCGGCATCACGTCCCCCGAAAGTTCGAACGGGCCATTCGCTTGGCTCATTTCCTCCCTCGCACCCGCGGGACGGGCGCGGTGATTCGTGTCCGGCGCACCGAGGCACGGTGATACGTGTCCGGTTCGTTAATTCCCGGCCGCACGGGCGTGGGGCAGGGCAGAGCGGCGGCCCGGGCGGGACCGGGGCGTGACACAAGTGAAGGTGGAGCATCAAAGAACAGCAGGGTTATTGCAACCACTCCCGATTCCAGAATAGAAGTGGGAACACATCACCGTGGACTTCGTCACAGGTTTTCCCAAGAGTCCCAATAATAAAGATGCAGTATGGGTAATAGTAGATCGACTCACCAAGTCAGCACATTTCTTACCTTTCAGGGTTGGCCAATCTACAGAAGTTTTGGCTGACTTATATATGAAGCAAATTGTGAGATCTTACGGCGTACCAGTCAGCATTGTATCAGACAGAGATTCGCGCTTTACATCACATTTTTTGAGGAGCATGCAAGAAAGTCTTAGAACTCGTCTGAAATTCAGTACATCTTATCACCCACAAACAGATGGGCAGTCAGAACGTACTATTCAGACATTAGAGGATATGTTGAGGGGCTTGTATGTTGGACTTTGGAGGATCATGGGAGGACCACCTACATCTTGTAGAGTTTTCTTACAACAATAGCTATCAGACAAGCATCCAGATGGCTCTATTTGAAGCATTGTATGGAAGGAAGTATAGATCTCCTGTATGTTGGAGTGATGTGGGAGAACGTCAGATTCTGGGACCAGAGTTAGTAATCAACACAGTTGAAACAGTTAAAAAGATACAAGGACACTTGCGAGCAGCACAAGACAGGCAGAAACAATGGGCAGACCTTCATCGTCGTCCCTTGGAGTTTAAAGAGGGCGATCATGTCTTCTTAAGAATATCACCTACCAGAGGCACTATTCGATTCGGAGGACGTGGCAAGTTGAGTCCAAGGTATATTGGACCATTTGACGTGCTAGAAAAAGTGGGAGAAGTAGCTTATCGACTTGCGCTACCACCTTCACTTGAGGGAATACATGACGTATTTTATGTGTCGTAACTCAGGCGATATGTGGCAGATAGCAGTCATATTCTTGACCATTCGGAGATCACCATTGGGCCTAGCTTGTCTTATCAAGAGCAACCCGTGGGAATTCTCGATCATCGAGAGAAAGTATTGAGGAACAAATCTATTCCCTTGGTCCGCATAGCATGGAAGCATGGCTCGCCAGGAGAATCTACTTGGGAGTGCGAGGATGACATGCGCAAACGTTTTTTGAATCTATTCGCAGTCGAAGGTATAAATTTACTTTGTTAAATTATATCTTATACCATTCTTGACTTCTACCGTGGTTTAGTTTAATTTCGAGGACAAAATTTTTATAAGTTGGGTAGAGTGTAAACCCCCATTTCTGAAAACCAGATTAATTAGTTATTTGTGGTAATTATGAATAGAGAAAATATATTTTATTGAATTTTTATTTAAGATATTATACATCTAAGGGATTTATGAAGCTATTATAAATTTTCCTAATTTATTCCATGTAGGAGACCCGTTGGACAGTTGCTAGATTAGCTGTATACACCAATATAATTTTTTAGTAGAAATTTTTCCATGTATAAAAATGAATATATATATATATATATATATATATATATATATATATATATATATATATATTATTAATAAGAAAAAGAAAGAATAGAAAATAGAATTTCCTTTTTTTATCAAACCCTGCGTAAAACCCGTTTAGCGGAAACCGCGTATACTTCTCCACGCATAAACAGCAGCAGCAGCAGCAGTAAGAAAACCACCGCCTATCTATTTCACCATGCATAAAACTCCTCAGCAGTAGCAAAACACTGCGTAAAACTCCTCCTTTCTCTATGCGTAAAACCAACCCCTGCGTAATTTCCTTTCACCGCGCGTAAAACCCAAACCATAAACCATTAAGAGAAGAAATATCAACAGCAGAAGCAAAACCCAACTTTGCTTTGCTTTACTTTTTCACACGTGTAAGTCTCTCATTCCACCACTCCTTAAAAAACTCCTCAACCGCACACCTAAACCAATAAAAGGAAAACAACAGTGGCAATAGTTTCTTAACCATTAAGTAAATCCCACCGCCTCCTTATTCCTATATATAATTACAAACTCTCAAAACCCTAACCCACTTCTTCTTACTACAACTTAACACTGTTGAAACGTACACTATAGAGGACTTTTGCTTGCCAAGTATACCTTGCCACTGTACAATTATTTACATTCCAGTTGATACATGCATGTTTAATTCTGCCTATATAGATGTTTATTTTTGTAGATTCTGGACCTATTTATGAGACCACCCAGTTTTAGGGAGCATCAGTAGGTTCATTGACCGTGACACAGTTGCTATACGATTTGTGAGTCTCATATAAACCTCGGACTACGTATCAGGTTGGCTCCCTGTACGTAAGTGCCGTGCGTTAGGGGTAACTGCTGATAGAAACTGTGTATGCTAGTAGACCTGGCAGTTATTTAGAGGATTTATCATGTCATGGATATGGCCTGCTTAGAGCATGGGGTGGGGAGAACAATAAGTAAAATATTTGGGCTCCTTTGCACTTTTTCCTGTACGCCCGAATTCTCTACCGGAGAAACGGGTGATGATGACCACTATATATTACTGGCGGCCTCTGCCGTTGAAAAGACGACATGCTTTGAGGCTCCTGATTCTCCAAGAGGGTCACGCCAATCCCATATTTTTAGCCAGATAGCCTACTTGGTGGAAAGTTGTTCTCAATCTGCATTCACTTAGACGGATAGGAGACCCATTGGATGTTTATATTTCAGTACTTATTGGCATATTTTTATGTATCTTGTTACGTCCCTCTGAGGACCTGGTCCCTTTCCAGATATGGACGAGCAGGAGTACCCACAGGAGTATGGACCGGGACCTGACTCCACTTACCAGGATGAGGAGATCTTACCCTCAGAGTATCTGTGATTTTTGTCACTGTTTAGAGATTTTGTTGCAATCTCGGGATAGTCATTTTGTAGTGGATTTGTTTCCACCCGATTATCCGACTTACTACACAACTTGGGTATTCAGTGATATTTTTAGCTCTTATTTTCTACTGATTATTTGTGCTGTAGATGAGATATAGATTTTGTGAGACTTGTTGTGACAGTATATTACCACTAATGGAGTAAATATTCATATACAGCGTACGTGTGTATATGGTTTCCATATATTGGAGTTCGTATACATATGGCTGGGCATGTTACGTATTCCTAGTCCTACGTATTTTAGGACTGGGGCGTGACATAACTAAAATCTAACTAATGTGCCTTGGAATTCAAGTTTATTATGTGATCGGTTTAGGTTGAACACGAATACAATATGGTAACTAGATTACAAGTGTGGTATATAATCGACATATATACGAATATACTGGGGCTTGATCACATAATCAACTCCTATTCCCTCATCCCCAACTAATACCAATGGATCCAATTATGACACGTTACGAATACGAATATGGGCACACTGAATACGAGCAATGTGTGTACACGAATATAAGAACACTGAACATGAGCAGTGTGTGAACACAAAATACAATAAATTAATACCCGGTACACACGATAAAATACATATGGAGTACCCGCTGAACACTATAGGGGATAACATCCCCTAACATGATCCATGTAGTACCAGTCCGTGAAACCACTGTGTCAGAATCAAGTATACAGTTCTAGAACATGAGATATATACACTATTATGAAATAAAAACTAACAGAGAAATGTACTCGCCTGAGGTCCTGAGCAAAGTGTCTCTCTCGATGCCCAAGCTAGTGTCACACAGACATATATATGGTATATGCATCAATACAAGATTTTGGAATACAAATAAGTTAAACTAGTTCAATTCTAGGTCATGAAGTCATTTCTAAGTTAAAACGGTCAAACTAGGTCAACTCTAGGTCAAACTAGTCAAACTTGGTCAAACTAGCTATTTCTAGGTTGTATGAGTCTAGCTCTAGGATATTAGGTCCACACACTATGTAACTAGGCCATACTAGCTATGCTAAGATATTAGGATACCAACAAAGTACCGTATCATAGGATACACAAGTTATTAGATATGAAAATACTAATATATATATATATATATATATATATATATATATATATATATATATATATATATATATATATATATATATATATATATATATATATATAGTACTCTTAGCTAACTAATGCTAACTAGATACCTTGGCTTTGAACCAATGCGGTATCACACCACCTACACATCCATCTTGATACTCAAACCCAATACCTTGAGTATCAACCAATACCTTGACATTACCTTGGTATCACAAGGTAATTCAAACTCAAATATGCAGTTAACTACCCATACACCTAACTACATACTAACATGCATAAACTTATACAATACTCTACTAACTACCTACTAATATATATATATATATATATATATATATATATATATATATATATATATATATATATATATATATATATATATAAATATATATATTAGTAGGTAGTTAATAGAGTACACCTAACTACATACTAACATGCATAAACTTATACAATACTCTACTAACTACCTACTAATATATATATATATATATATATATATATATATATATATATATATATATATATATATATATAACTAACTAACTAACTAACTAGATAACAATATAACTAACTAACTAACTAAACTATCAATGAAACTAACTAAACTATGCTACTGCTGTGCATCCTAGCTGCTCTAGCTGCTGCCCATGCTGCAGTTTCTACTGCAGTTGCTGCCATTGCTACCTTTGTTGCAGCTAGCTGCTCTTGCTGCTGCACATGCTGCTGAATGCATGTTGCTCCTCTTGTTGTTACTGCAGCAACTTCTTGTTGTTGCTGCGATTGTTGTAGCGGCTGCCCTTGCTGTTGTGCTCTGCTGTAATTGATGCTAATGCTGCTGCTCCTCTTGTTGTTGCTGCAGCAGCTGCTCTCGCTGTTGTGCTGCTAAAGCTGATGTTCTTGCTGTGTGCTAAATACTGCTACCTGACCCCCCTCTCACTGAACACATTCTATACCCACACACCCACTCACTCACTTAACCAAAGTACCACACTTAGACACACAAACACACACACACACACACACACACACACACACACACATAATCAACTCATACTCCTCCATCCCCAACTAATACTAATGGATCCAATTATGACACGTTACGAACACGAATATGGGCACACTGAACACGAGCAATGTGTGTACACGAATATAAGAACACTGAACATGAGCAGTGTGAACACAAAATACAATAAATTAATACCCGGTACACACGATGAAATATATGTGGAGTATCCGCTGAACACTATAAGGGATAACATCCCCTGACATGATCCATGTAGTACCAGTCCGTGAAACCACTGTGTCGGAATCAAGTATACAGTTCTAGAATATGAGATATATATACTATTATGAAATAAAAACTAACAGAAAAATGTACTCGCATGAGGTCCTGAGCAAAGTGTCTCTCTCGATGCCCAAGCTAGTGTCACACAGACATATATATGGTATATGCATCAATACAAGGTTTTGGAATAAAAATAAGTTAAACTAGTTCAATTCTAGGTCATAAAGTCACTTCTAAGTTAAAACAGTCAAACTAGGTCAACTCTAGGTCAAACTAGTCAAACTTGGTCAAACTAGCTATTTCTAGGTTGTATGAGTCTAGCTCTAGGATATTAGGTCCACACACTATGTAATTAGGCCATACTAGCTATGCTAAGATATTAGGATACCAACAAAGTACCATATCATAGGATACACAAGTTATTAGATATGAAAATACTATATATATATATATATATATATATATATATATATATATAGTACTCTTAGCTAACTAATGCTAAGTGGATACCTTGGCTTTGAACCAATGCGGTATCACACCACCTACACATCCATCTTGATACTCAAATCCAATACCTTGAGTATCAACCAATACCTTGACATTACCTTGGTATCACAAGGTAATTCAAACTCTAATATGCAGTTAACTACCCATACACCTAACTACATACTAACATGCATAAACTTATACAATACTCTACTAACTACCTACTAATATATATATATATATATATATATATATATATATATATATACTACCCATACACCTAACTACATACTAACATGCATAAACTTATACAATACTCTACTAACTACCTACTAATATATATATATATAATATATATATATATATATATATGTAATCTAGTTATATATATATATATATATGTACATATATATATATATATATATATACATATATATATATATATATATATATATATATACATATATATATATATATATATATATATATATATATATATATATATATTGTCACGCCCCAGTCCCAAAATGCCGAGGGACTGGAGATGCGAGGCAATGGCCAGCAGCACGCACCGATGGATAACCCAATTTAATGGAGCCATCAGGGCGTACTTAAGCTCTAAATAAGGTCTACTACAACAAGTCACACTAATCTCATCCATAAAGATAAAGAAATAACTGTATAATGGAATAGAAATAAGTAGCAACAATAATCACAGCAAGTCAGTCGGAGAAACAACCCGACTTAAGTCTGAATAAACTGGCTCTATAGGCCAGGAACAAGAGTTAAACATGAAATAAATACTGAGTACTGGAACGGACACTCAGGAGAAGTCTTCGGCAGTCACCTCATCTTCGGTGTTCGGTTCTATTCCAGCAATAGCTTCAGCTCCTGTCCCGTATACCTCGGGATACTGCTCCTCAGCTAAACCTGGGGACATAATCCATTCCAGATCCTCAGTGGACATAGCAAGGCACAAAATAAAATAAGCCAAATGAATAAGCAGTGCAATAAATTAATGAACAGCAGGGTAAACTAAGTAACCATCTATGTGATATGCAAATGAGAGCAACACTAGTACTCAGGCTGAGACCGCTACAAGCTCTGTGTCGGGGAGCCGGTAGCAGTAATAACACGTAAAGGGTCTAGCTCTGCTGGAGAGTCTACAACCTCACAATAATAGTAGATATATATGTAGAACAGCCTATAGCCTGTGTGTCTCTCCCCACCCAATGTAATCACGCAAGCCATGACCATAACGTCTCATGTCCATGTCAGCGGGATTATAACTAATGCAATAAGTCATACTGTCTATAAATAAATGTCTCTATCAAGTCATGTATCCTATACAGAATCACCACGAATATCTCAGGAGGATTCTGTCCATGATAGTGTCAAGTGTCCTGGGTTGTAGGGTACTTGATAGGTCAAGTACAAAGTAAGGGGATCGTAAATCCATCTCTAAATGACGAACCCAACACCGCGTACGGTGTCGACACCCGACTATGATCGGACACTAGGTACGTCATACGTTCCCTAGGTTAAGCAGTTTAAATCAGCTTATATGAATTTGCACAAGACATCCAGCAGAGTATTTTTACAGAAAAATATGAAAATAATGACTGCAAGTTTGGCAAGGTGCACTTGCCTGAGGTTTGGATTCCACTTAGGTCCTGGTTTCAGAAATTTCCAGAGATATCTCCGAAAGCTGAAATAAACAGTACCATCACGCTCAGAAGGTGTCAAACAGCTAAGAACGCCTGTCCTTTGTCACGCCCCGGTCCCGCAGGGCCGTTCGTCCTCGCTTTGGTCCCTACGGAACCGACCGTCCTCGCTCGGGCGTGATGCCGTGCAAGCCTAAAGTGCGCTTGCACAAGGCCAAAGCTTTGAACAAGGGCAAGTAAGCTATTTGATACTGAAGCAGCGGCACATATTGCAGAAAAGTAAAGAACACAATGGCATATGAAAATAGGCTCTTTATTGATATTCACAAATGTTACAAGCGGCACATGGCCGAGGTTACAATTCGCTCAAGCACTCTTCTCTCGATTACAATGATACCGTTCCATACATTATGTCCCTTTATACAAAGCAACTCAAAGCAGGCACAACTCGATGCGGCTCCAGGCATCGACTCCAGATTTCCGGTTCCTTGGGATGAGGCACGGCTATCGCTTCCTCGCACGAACGGGCACCTGAAAACAAGCAGACTGTTGGTGGGTCAGCACTTTATGCAAGAACTGGTGAGATAGAACAACTGAACAGAAGCTACACCCCCTGAAACCCACACTACGTAATCATGTGGCAAAATATTGCATTACTAGTGATCTTGCTACTTTTACCTAAGTTCGTTTCATGCTGTTCAGAATTATTAGTCAGATTACATATTTTTGAAAACACAAGTTAGAAACCAGTTTTGCATATTCAAACTATAAGCATACGATTCGGGACAGTGCTCTATCGTGTAGTGCGCAGCATGTATTGTGCATCACAATCTATCTCGTTTGGGCAAAGTTAATCTAGCAGACTGAATATATCGAATCGAGGCAAGCATCTCAAGTAAACTATTATGCACTCAAGCACTTAAGGCAACACATCTATACAAAATGCAATGAAGCTCTATCAGATAAAATCTCGATGAATACTGAAAGACAAGCAGGCTATAGATAAACTCATAATATTTCTTACCCACGGCCGAACGGTTATCCCTGCAGCAGACACACAAGTTAGCCACAATTTGCATAACATAAAGTATACAGTTCTCTAGTTTACTGTTCGTCCCTACATCAAACAGTTAGGTATGCAAGAAGGCTAGCCTAGCATGCGCCCTAACTATATGATGGTCCCCTCATCGGGATTAGCAGTTGGGACGTACAAGCCCATCTCACTAATAGACTTGTCTTTGGTCTACCCAAGAACGTACAAGCCTTGGGTATCTAGATCTCTTCCCGGACCGAACGATCCCCAGTGCCCCAGGAACCGCTCGAGAGATAATCCTTGTGCACAAGTTGTCCTGACCAAATGCATGAATGCAAGCCCTATCAGAAAAATATGCTATCATGCAACTGATGAACCAAGCACACAAGTCTATCTCTTCTTTCTCTTTTCTCAAAACACATTGCCTAATAGCCACACGTAAGGACGTTCAAGCCTCAGGGTGGACTATTAGTTTAGATTCACAAGTTCACGCTACTCACCAAGTTTGTCTTTCACAAGCCAACTATAACACATATTCAAGCAAGCTAACTCTTAAACAAGTAACAAGCAAGAACAGTTCTTATAACTCTAGCATGCAAATTCTATCTCTTGTGGACAAGCATTCTAGTATTCCAGTCTAGCATACGATATAAGTGCAAGCAATCCTTTTTACTCTTGTTATTAGCATGGCAAGGTTCTATCTCGTTTCAGACAAGCATTCTAGTTCTCTTATTAGGCAAGCAAGCAGATTCGTTTTAATGACAAGCTATGTGAGTTCTCTTATTAGCATACTGAGTCGGTTCTATCTTTCTTATGAAACAATCTTATTAAGCAACAAGCATTCAAAAACTCAGATTTATTATTAAGTCGTGCAAGAATCAAGGAATGCAGTTCTGCCCACTCACTTTGATCAATCGATCGGGAACTCTCCGAGAAGACTTCCGTTCGAGCAAGCAAGGCGATCCCACTTTGTACGTAGCGTCGATGCGGAGCAGGGCGCTACATACTTACCCACCAACAAAGAGTTTCGTCCTCGAAACTCAAGAAGAAACTCACGATAACACAGAGCAGCGATAGTCCTCATCCCTCACCTTCCCCAATCAAAACTCAACAAATCCAGAAATCACAAATCACATCTCAAGCAATGAAAATAAATCCAGAAAACTTTTTGCGCGCATCTTTGAGAATATTTACGGACTTATTGTATGGAACGTTTATTGCAACACAATCACAACTCAGAGTCGGAGGCAACGGAATGGGCAAAGAATCGAGTCGCTCTGATACCATTATGTCACGCCCCGGTCCCGCAGGGCCGTTCGTCCTCGCTTTGGTCCCTACGGAACCGACCGTCCTCGCTCGGGCGTGATGCCGTGCAAGCCTAAAGTGCGCTTGCACAAGGCCAAAGCTTTGAACAAGGGCAAGTAAGCTATTCGATACTGAAGCAGCGGCACATATTGCAGAAAAGTAAAGAACACAATGGCATATGAAAATAGGCTCTTTATTGATATTCACAAATGTTACAAGCGGCACATGGCCGAGGTTACAATTCGCTCAAGCACTCTTCTCTCGATTACAATGATACCGTTCCATACATTATGTCCCTTTATACAAAGTAACTCAAAGCAGGCACAACTCGATGCGGCTCCAGGCATCGACTCCAGATTTCCGGTTCCTTGGGATGAGGCACGGCTATCGCTTCCTCGCACGAATGGGCACCTGAAAACAAGCAGACTGTTGGTGGGTCAGCACTTTATGCAAGTACTGGTGAGATAGAACAACTGAACAGAAGCTACACCCCCTGAAACCCACACTACGTAATCATGTGGCAAAATATTGCATTACTAGTGATCTTGCTACTTTTACCTAAGTTCGTTTCATGCTGTTCAGAACTATTAGTCAGATTACATCTTTTTGAAAACACAAGTTAGAAACCAGTTTTGCATATTCAAACTATAAGCATACGATTCGGGACAGTGCTCTATCGTGCAGTGCGCAACATGTATTGTGCATCACAATCTATCTCGTTTGGGCAAAGTTAATCTAGCAGACTGAATATATCGAATCGAGGCAAGCATCTCAAGTAAACTATTATGCACTCAAGCACTTAAGGCAACACATCTATACAAAATGCAATGAAGCTCTATCAGATAAAATCTCGATGAATACTGAAAGACAAGCAGGCTATAGATAAACTCATAATATTTCTTACCCACGGCCGAACGGTTATCCCTGCAGCAGACACACAAGTTAGCCATAATTTGCATAACATAAAGCATACAGTTCTCTAGTTTCCTGTTCGTCCCTGCATCAAACAGTTAGGTATGCAAGAAGGCTAGCCTAGCATGCGCCCTAACTATATGATGGTCCCCTCATCGGGATTAGCAGTTGGGACGTACAAGCCCATCTCACTAATAGACTTGTCTTTGGTCTACCCAAGAACGTACAAGCCTTGGGTATCTAGATCTCTTCCCGGACCGAACGATCCCCAGTGCCCCAGGAACCGCTCGAGAGATAATCCTTGTGCACAAGTTGTCCTGACCAAATGCATGAATGCAAGCCCTATCAGAAAAATATGCTATCATGCAACTGATGAACCAAGCACACAAGTCTATCTCTTCTTTCTCTTTTCTCAAAACACATTGCCTAATAGCCACACGTAAGGACGTTCAAGCCTCAGGGTGGACTATTAGTTTAGATTTACAAGTTCACGCTACTCACCAAGTTTGTCTTTCACAAGCCAACTATAACACATATTCAAGCAAGCTAACTCTTAAACAAGTAACAAGCAAGAACAGTTCTTATAACTCTAGCATGCAAATTCTATCTCTTGTGGACAAGCATTCTAGTATTCCAGTCTAGCATACGATATAAGTGCAAGCAATCCTTTTTACTCTTGTTATTAGCATGGCAAGGTTCTATCTCGTTTCAGACAAGCATTCTAGTTCTCTTATTAGGCAAGCAAGCAGATTCGTTTTAATGACAAGCTATGTGAGTTCTCTTATTAGCATACTGAGTCGGTTCTATCTTTCTTATGAAACAATCTTATTAAGCAACAAGCATTCAAAAACTCAGATTCATTATTAAGTCATGCAAGAATCAAGGAATGCAGTTCTGCCCACTCACTTTGATCAATCGGTCGGGAACTCTCCGAGAAGACTTCCGTTCGAGCAAGCAAGGCGATCCCACTTTGTACGTAGCGTCGATGCGGAGCAGGGCGCTACATCCTTGGGTCCAATTTGGAGACAAGGGCAAAAACGGTAATTTCGGGCCAAAACGGGATCCACCGGTGGGCCCGCTTTGCACCGAAAAACGTGTCAGGGTCAATGGTCTCCAAATTTACCAAACTTAGTGTCAATAGGCCAGGAACGCTGATACGAACCCAACGGAACTTTCAGATTTGAATTCTGATGAGCCGATCACAAAATCGCCCGTCGAGCGGGGCCTGTGGGGCCCACGACACGCGATTTCGTCAATGTTCTCGGAATCGAACCAAACTTGACCCACAGGACCAGCGTATCGCTACGAGTCCGATGGTGCAAGTTTCGTATCGATCTGAGGTGTGTGCACGAAGTTAGGGTGAATTGCAGAAAAGGCGGATACGGGACGATGTTCGCGGATATGCGTTGATTCCGGTGTGCACGCACACCCGAATCCGCTTCCGTGAAATCCCACACATCCGTATCAACGAGGCACACGTATCTGTGAAGACCGCACGCGACCAAGTCGTCCCGTTTGGCGGGGCGCACTCAGTTCCGGGGTGAAACAGGGTCTGGTTTTTCCTGTTTTTGGATCGCGGTGTGCGATCACCACAGGACGCGATGCCCCGAGCGGTTTGTCCGGGCACCGAGAGGGTCATACAGGCTTCGCGTAGAAATTTACGGAATCGAATTCCGAGCTACGAGGAGGAAATTACGAGTACCAGAACAGAGTAGGAAAAATTAGGGTTTACCTCGTGTCCTCGTGTCAATTTGACACTGTGTCCGACACGAAGGGCCATGTCCGGCTAGGGTTCTGGGCTGTCGAACCGGCTGGAGAGGATGGCCGCACCGTGGCCGGCAGGAGGGGCTGAACAGCCGGTCGGGGTCGGCTCCGCCTGGGGAGGGTCGGCTCGGCCTGGGGGTTGCTTGCTGGAGGAGGAGGAGGAAGAGGAAGGACAGCCGGGCGGCGCTGCAGCGGGGTCGGGGCGGCGCTGGAGGAGCTGGGTGGGAGGAGGTGGCTGCGAGGTCACGGCGGGGAGGTCGGCCGGAGTCGGGCGGTGGGTTAGGGTTAGGGTTAGGGGAGAGGAGGATGGAGGAGGCGGTATATATAGGGGGAAAGAGGCGGGGGAGGCGCCGGGGCGTGGCCGGAGAACGCGGGGACGAGGGGGTCGTGGCGCGAGGGCCGCGGGGGTCGCCGACGACGTGGCCGGATCCGTCGCCGGGAAACGCGGAGGGGACGCGGGCTGAGGCGTGGGGGAGAAAGGGTATGCGGGTCGGGTCGGGCGGCGGGCTCCGGGTGAGCGGACCCGCTAAGCCAAGGGGGCTGGGCTGGGTGCTAACGGGCTCGGCCCACTGGGCCGGGCCGGGCCCAAAAACAGAAAAATATTAAATATAACAATAATAATAATAATACTAATAATAATAATTAATTAATTTAAAAAATAGTTTTCAGGCTTTTAAAAATAGGTCTGAGGCTCAATAAAATCCCAGAAAATTACCCTAAGTCCGGTTTTCTATTTTACACCATAAAATCATATTTTTATTTCATTTTAATGTTAGTTATTAGCGATTAAAAATTACAAACTCACTACAGGACCTATATAAATTCTTGAAAAATGTATATTAATCCCAAAATTGATTTTAAAAATATCTGAAAATTTAGGGTGTTTACAATCTACCCCCCTTAAGAGGATTGCGTCCTCGCAATCGAAGGGTAAACTATAAAGGCAAGATTTACAGAATTAAAGAATGCTTAAGTTCTACCTGATTCTGCAAATAAGTGTGGATAACACTGGCGCATAACATCTTCTCGTTCCCAGGTCGATTCGCCAGGAGAGTGCTGTTTCCAAGCTACTCGAACCAGCCTGATTGTCTGCCCTCGCAGTGTCTTCTCGCTGGTGTCGAGTAGACCCACTGGCTGCTCCTCGTATCTCAGGCTAGGTCCCACTAAAATCTCAGAATGATCAACTATATGACTTGGGTCCGTCACATATCTCCTCAGTTGTGAGACGTGGAATACGTCATGCACTCCCTCTAAGGATGGAGGTAATGCAAGACGGTAAGCCACCTCACCAATGCGCTCCAAGATATCAAATGGCCCAATGTACCTTGGGCTTAACTTGCCTCTGCTGCCAAATCTGATAGTACCTCTAGTGGGCGAGATCCTCAAAAATACATGCTCTCCTTCCTTGAACTCCAGGGGTCGTCGGTGTGCATCGGCCCAATGCTTCTGTCTATCCTGGGCTGTACGGAGATGGTTCTGAATCTGTTTTACTTTCTCCACTGTCTCTGTTACCAACTCTGGACCCAGTATTTGACGTTCGCCAACGTCGCTCCAGCATATTGGTGATCTGCACTTTCTTCCGTACAACGCCTCGAAAGGTGCCATCTGAATGCTTGCTTGATAGCTGTTGTTGTAGGAGAACTCCACTAAGTGCAGATGATCTTCCCAAGATCCTCCGAAGTCCAGTATACATGATCGTAGCATATCCTCCAAGATCTGAATTGTGCGCTCTGATTGGCCATCTGTCTGAGGATGATAGGCAGTACTGAACTTGAGCCTGGTGCCGAGACTCTCTTGCATGCTTCGCCAGAAGTGAGATGTAAATCTCGAGTCTTGATCTGATACAATACTAACCGGCACTCCATGTAATTTTACGATCTGACGCATATACATGTCGGCTAGTACTTTCGTGGATTGTCCGACTCTGAACGGCAAGAAGTGAGCCGACTTAGTGAGCCGATCCACGATGACCCATACTGCATCCTTACCACTAGGGCTTCTTGGAAATCCAGTGACGAAGTCCATGGTAATATGCTCCCACTTCCATTCAGGGATGGGAAGCGGCTGCAACATACCTGCAGTCCTTTGGTGCTCGGCCTTCACCTGCTGGCAGACTAAGCATTTTGCCACAAATCGGGCAATCTCCCTTTTCATTCCATGCCACCAGTAATATTTTCTTAGGTCCCGGTACATCTTGGTCCCTCCTGGATGAACAGAGTATATGGAGCTATGCGCTTCTGTCATCAACTCCTGCCTTAATTCTCTATTTGGAACATATAGGCGATTTCCGCACCTTAATGTTTCGTCCTCGTGGATGCGAAGTCCCGTTTGCATGCCTGCTTCGGTTCTCTCTTTCAGCCTTCGGAATCTGGCATCATTAGGCAAAGCTTCCTTGATTCGCTCCACTAGCGATGACTTCACTTCGAGGTTAGCCAGCAAACCATTTTGTCCAGGTAGAACAACCTCTATCTGCAGATCTTGCAAGTCTTGTAATAGCTGAGGCTGCTCCATTAAGAAATAAGCCGAGGGTTTTCTGCTGAGGGCGTCGGCTACAACATTTGCTTTTCCCGGGTGGTACTGCAGATCGATGTCAAAGTCCACCATCAACTCAAGCCAACGCCTTTGCCTCGTATTGAGCTCCTTCTGTGTATAAACATACTTCAAGCTCTTATGATCAGTGAATATCTCGACCTTTTCTCCATACAGATAATGTCTCCAGATCTTCAATGCAAAAATCACTGCAGCTAGCTCTAGGTCGTGCGTTGGGTAGTTCTTCTCGTGGACCTTCAGCTGCCTCGATTCATAAGCGATAACCTTGCCATGTTGCATCACGACACAACCTAGTCCACTACCGGAAGTATCACTATAAACAACAAAACCTCCTGATCCTGAGGGAAGAGTCAAGACTGGTGCTGTTGTTAGACGCCTCTTCAGTTCTTTGAAGGCATTCTGGCATTCTTCCGTCCATATGAACTCCTGATCCTTCCGTGTCAGCTTAGTCATCGGCTCTGCGATCCTTGAAAATTTTTTTACGAACCGCCGGTAATACCCAGCAAGTCCAAGAAAACTTCTCACTTCCGCAACAGAGGTAGGGGTAGGCCAGGTTTCTATAGCAGTGACTTTCTCTGGGCCCACAGACAGTCCTTCACCCGAGATAATATGCCCTAAGAATGGTACCTTGTCCATACAGAACTCACATTTGCTGAGTTTGGCATATAGCTTCTCCCTTCTCAAGGTTTCTAGCACAATCCGGAGGTGTTCTTCGTGCTCTTCGTGGTTCTTGGAGTAGACTAGGATATCATCAATGAATACCACCACGAACTTATCCAAGTACTGATGGAAGACCCCGTTCATCAAACTCATAAATACGGCGGGTGCGTTGGTTAAACCAAACGACATAACTAGGAACTCATAATGTCCATACTTAGTTCTGAAGGCCGTCTTTGGGACATCTTCCTTCTTCACCCTAATCTGGTGATAACCGGATCTAAGGTCAATCTTTGAGAATACCTTAGCACCACTCAATTGGTCAAACAAATCATCAATGCGTGGTAATGGGTACCGGTTCTTAATAGTTACAGCATTAAGGGCTCTGTAATCGATGCACAACCGTACAGATCCGTCCTTCTTGGGTACAAAAAGTATAGGTGCTCCCCATGGTGAAACACTGGGCCGGATAAATCCTTTCTTGTCATGACCCGCACCCGGTGTAAGGGTACTAGTCGGAAACAACGCCCAGCCTACGCCGCAGAATCGGC
Source organism: Iris macrosiphon (assembly GCA_036927795.1). Lineage (NCBI taxonomy): Eukaryota > Viridiplantae > Streptophyta > Magnoliopsida > Asparagales > Iridaceae > Iris > Iris macrosiphon. The sequence continues at coordinate 89,863,482 of JAYESA010000005.1, forward strand.
GGTAGAACGCTGTCTAGATAGTCTATCTAATAATATAATGAACCACCAATAATGATAGTATACTCAATCACAGATCTAAGGTAGAAATGAGCACGAATCAGATAAGAATAGAATAGTCATCAACTCATGAGTTTAAAATAATACATCAATGAGTCTGAAGAGTAACAAAAATAAGCTGGAGACAAATCCAGTACAAAAGAATACTATCATGCTACAAAGCTACACTCCAGGGTCAACTGTCTCAGTTGGGATAAGTCCCTCTTGAGCCAGGGTCTCCGAATCTAAACCCACAACATCCTGGGGTCCATAATAGGTAGGGTACTCCTCAGTGTCATCTGGAAAAATATATCCAGTCAGGAAAGGAGCAGAGTACATCTCTAACAGCAGTTCTAATCCATGATAAAAACTATGTAACAATAAATAGCTGTGGATAAACAAGATGCACAAAATAGATACAAAAGATATATAGACAATAAGGAAATACTGGAAAGAAATACAATAATGAACAATATGCCAATGAAACAATAATACTAATGACTAAGTGTGTGAGTACTAGCTTAACATGTGATCGGCTTGGGCAAGATACAATGCGGCCTGGCTAATCATACATGCGGTGCATGATCAACACTATTCGCTTACCAATACTTTATTCAATAGGGATTTGATCACATATCTATACTAATACTCCCCACCCCCAACTGGTATAATAGATCCAACCACGGTATGCTATGGCACTAGATTCCCCAAAAAGATAGCTAGTCTCCCCGAGAATCGGTGTCTGTACATGTACAAGATAACCAATGAAACAATACTTGCACCATATACACCATATACCAAGGAATAACATCTCATGACGAGATCCGGATATACCAATCCGTGTAACCATAGTGTCGAGAGAAACATGTAAATCTACACTAGATACAACGAACATAGAGGATATCATAAATGAGAAACTATCAGAGAATGTACTCACCTGAAATCCAAAGAACAGTCTCACAGATATCTGACTCGGTGCCTCGAAGACCTAGATATGGAATACCACATTAAAACAAGGTCCCGGAAAGAGAACAAGTCAAACTAGTCAACTCCTAGGTCAATAAATAAATTCTAAGTCAAAAGTCAACTATGGTCAACTCTAAAGTCAACTAAAGTCAAACCAAGGTCAACCTCAAAAGAAATCTATATAAATAATATAGAAATAAAATACAATAATTTAGGAATAAAAATTAGATCCCAAATCATACTCACACAAAGTATACTACTAATACAAATAATATATACCCTAAATAATATATATACAAACCAATATGTATACAAATAACATAATATATTATTACAAATATTATACAAAACACATATATATACACATATATATATATACAATAATAATATATAAAATATAATTTAAAACTGTCAAAGCGTCACTGAAAACAATGAACAAAACAAGATAAAATAAAAACAGGTTTAATAGTGACAGTCTTGACTGTCACTGAAAATTCGTCGCAGAAACTCCATATACAAAACCGCTGCTGTCACAGTTTGCTGACAGTTTCAAACTGTCACAAAAAAATATCGCTGAAAGGTTGCCGCTCAAAACTGCCGCAGCATTAATGACAGATCTGTCATTAATGCTGACCACTGTACAGCGGCTGCTGTTCAGACCAAATAATGACAGTTTTACTGTCATAGAAACCACTGTCACCAAAACAAATAAAAATATAAATATATATATATATATATATATATATAAATATATATATGCAATAATAATCACAATACATATATATAAATAAATAATTATATACTTATATATATATGCACATATAAACTTATAATTAAATACCAATAGTTACAACAGATGCACATATTAATGTTCATATTTTACATGGCTAGAAGCACACCTAAAATATATACATTAATATACAAATAATTACATAATAATTATAAATAATATAATTACACAATTAAACACATAAATATATTTTATAAAATATTTATGTATAATTTATACTATTAACATAAGTACATATATAATTACATGCAAGAAAGCTACATATTATATTTGTACATCATATTAGCACACACAAAAATATATAGATCTATGCTACAATAATTACTATAATAAATACACAAAATAAATATATAATATCTATATATATTTACTAATTATAATTGAAGAATTTAAACCATACATAATTAGATCTATTCAAAAATTCACACAATTGGAGAGTATCACACCGTATCCCACTAGATCTAGGATACGCATGTGACACGAGTCCAACACACAACCAATTGCACCCCGAAGGATACAAACAAATCACAAATAATATTTATGAATAAATCAAAGTGTCAAAAGTAGATCTATGTGTCCGTGTCAAAATACGACATGTTCAAAGCCCCGTGTCGGAGGAAAACCCCCCAAAATGACACGTATCACCAAATAGTTGGGATACGAACCATATGTACCAAATTATGGATATGACACTAGCCCCAAACACATAAGCTCATGTCCAATTGATCTATAGGATCAATTGATACACACAACAAAATGTAAATTCGGAATTCCAACAAAATTAACACAAAAAGCACCATAACTTTCTTCATGGGTCTCCTATGAACATAAAACAAAGTCCTATGGGTAGTACATACATATAGGTTGATTTTACATGATTAAATCTCAGATTTAGAAGCTATTTAAATGGGAAAATCTGAATTATATCTATTGGGAGATGGATTCCCAATGAAACCTCCAATTGAGAAGAACTTGCTTCCAAATTGTAGATCCTTGCTCCTCTTTGTAGATCCTTGCTTCCTTCTTCTAGATCCTTGATTTCTCCTTCTCTAATGGTGAATTGGGAAGAATTTGGAATAAATTTGGTAGGGAATTGGAATGGAAATGGAAGAAATTTGGGAGTGGAAAATTCTAGATCTAGATTTGGAATGAGAATGAGAGGAGAGAGAAATTTCCCCCTCTTTTAATAGGCCGGCCTTGCCTCTCACCTAAGCAATTGTAAAATGTCCAATGTACCCCTTGGGGCCTCTCATGAAGAAATAATTAAGGAAGGAAGCTTCTAGTCTAATCACTTAATTAATTTAATCTATCTCCTTAACTATGGGCTTTCTAAATGGGCCAAATCTAACTATTTAATTCATGTTGGTCCATGGGTCCAAACTACATGTCACGACCCGCACCCGGTTTAGGGGTACGAGTGCGTGGGTACGTCCAGCCTACGCCGCAGCATCGGCGGTAGAATGCTGTCTAGGTCATGTAACTATCTAATCAAACTCACGTGAATATCCAACTCCATAAGGAGACGTGGATATCATAAAATAATGTTAGAAATACACAATCACATAAACTAAAGCACGATGAGATATCAAGGCAAGCAAGAAATACAAGACAAGTCTAACGACAAAAATAATCATACCTGCAATCATTAACTTCCAATCCCCAAGTGTGTCAGAAACCAGTCTACTAAGGTCACAGTCTGGAAAAATATTTTTCCAGTCAGGAAGGAGCAAAGTACATCTCTAAATAGCAGTTCTATATTAATGATATAAACTATGTAGCAGTTCTAGGTGGAAATATACCAGAAGCATGTATAGGTACGAGAAATAAAAGAAATACTGGAAATACTGTAAGTAAATGCAGGAGAAGAAACAATATGTCCATGAGCAAGAACCTATGACTAAGTGTATGAGTACTAGCTTTAACATGTGATCGGCTTGGGAACTTGATCAGGCTGGTTACATGTGATTAGCTATGATTCATGTAAGGTCAGGCTAACCGTTGGTTAGCTATGATGCATGTAGAGGTCAGGCTAATCACACGTAACAGCTATGAAGCATGGAGATGGTCAGGCCACACCCGACGTGAGATGTGGGGTGAGCTATGATGCATGAAAAGTTGGGTATGATCACATATCTATACTAAAATACTCCCCACCCCCGACTGGTATAGTGGATCCAATCATGGTACGCTATGGCACAGGATTCCCTAGGGAGGTAGCAAGTCTCCCCGGGAATCAGTGTCTGTACATGCACAAGATAACAAGGAAACGAGTCTTGTACAAGCTACACCATGAATAAGGAATAACATCTCATGACGAGATCCGTGTATACCAATCCGTGTAACCAGCGTGTCAAGAGCATGGATATTTACACTAGATACAGTGAACATAGGAGATATCATAAATTAGAAACTAATCAGAGAATGTACTCGCCTTGGGTCCTTAGTTGTCAATACCAATGTCCTGTCCCAGAGTATCGTCTGGAGAATCCGACAGTCCTATAACATATAATAATATCATTTGTATCAGATGCTACACTAACACACAATAGAAATACACTGGCCTCAGGGCTATGCCAGGCATGGCTCTAGTCAACTATGGTCATCTAGTAGGGATACGTATATAAATACACATAAGTGTCCCTTAGTAATTGTACAAAATACGTATTTGTGTATATACACTAATAGATGTATATAATTATATATTTTTATACCAAAATACATATTTGTATATATATATATATCAATCAAATATTTCTACATATGTATATTAAAAATTAAAGAATGTACATAATGCCACACTTCTCAAGGTGGTCCCAAATGAAGAAGCAGTTAGCTCCAATGAGTCCGGAGCAGTCCAAATAGCTAGAAACTATATAAAGAAGTCCAAGATCGGAGTTCGCACAAAAATCGAGATAAGGATACCAGGCTAATAGGGGAAAGGGTCGTTTGTTGTGTAATTAGGGTAACACCTTAATTTAATGAAAATCATTTTAAATTTATTTTGAACAATAATTACAATATAAAAGTTTATTTATAAAAATTAGAATTTATGAAAAGCCATCATATATTTTATACCTATAGTAAAATTGGTCACCAGCCCAAATAACAAATTTTGATCTTATTTTTATTATTGAAACTATATTTTTAATTAATAATATAAACCCCCAAAAATTATTATATTTGCATAATCAAAACCCTTTTAATTATAATACATAACTAAATTTTACATATAATAAATAACTAATTTCATACATAAAGAACAATAAAACTAATTATATTTTATTTACTAAACTAGTTACATGAAATTACTAACTGATTAATAATTAATTACTGATTAATAAATGATTAACTGATTAATTATAACTAATATAAATTAACTAATTATATTAACTAAACTGATTAAATAAACTAACTACTGGTTATAATTTAATTACTGATTAACAAATTAATACTGATTAACAAATTAATTACTTAACTAATTGATTAATATAACTAACCTAATTCATTACTCAATCACTCTCTGAATCGATAGCAAAAAGGGGGAAGAGGGAAAGGAAGTCGGGCTTACATTAGGGGTTGCCGGCGTCGGCGCGGTGGGGTCTTGTCACGACCCGCACCCGGAATTTGGGCATGAGTCGTGGGTACGTCCAGCCTACGCCGCAGCATCGGCGGTAGAACGCTGTCTAGGTCACAAACATAGAATATCCTGTCTATAGTCTCAACTCCGTACGGAGGACAATGATAAATAAACCACAATGCTATATTATACTCAATCACAACTATAACATAATGGCACGATGAGAATTGAAAAGAGTTCTAAATAAAAACCAACCACAATAAGTCCAACCCAAATCCTGGGTCTAAATGACCTCACAAAGTCACAAATAAAATAAATACATCTCAGTCTCAGTCTAAAACAATAATGCAGAAAAGTAATCTAAGAACAGGCTGGTAAGTTCTCCTCTAGGATAGGCACCTCCTCTGGGATTTCTGGAGTGAAATCTCCCTCTATTCCTGGGCCGTAATGAGTAGGGCAAAAGTCCTCCAGGTCCTCTGAAAATGTTGTTATCCAGTCAGGATTGGAGCGAAGCACAAGCACTAACAGCAGTTTCATTAAATTGACAAAATCTATAAACAGTGTAAGAGATACAAGATGGAAATAAGAGCTGAACATGTGAGGTACTGGAGAAATGAAATAGACAATAGAGCATCTAGCAATGAGCAATAAATAGTGAATGCTAGAACAAGTGAATCAGAATAAAATAAACATCTAGCTAAGTGTTTGAAATATTAGTTTATCATGTGATCGGCTTGGGACTGGATCAGGCTGGTTATATATGATTAGCTATGATTCTTTTAGGTCAGGCTAACCGCATGGTTAGCTATGGTGCATATAGTGGTCAGGCTAATCATATATAACAGCTATGGAGCATATAAGTGGTCAGGCTGCACCCGACGTGAGAAGTGGGGTGAGCTATGGTACATATAATGTTTGGATATGATCACATAATCTACTAATAGTTCCCTATCCCCCAGCTAGCACGATGGATTCCAATCATGACTCCTCATGATGGGGATCTAGGGTGCTAACTCGTGTATCCACAGTGTCGAAATCAAGTATGTAATACACTACAATTTATAGAAGTAATCAACAATGAAAACTGTCAGAGAATGTACTCGCCTGTGGTCCTGAGCAAGGTGTGAGGATCGATGTCCAAAGTGGGATCAAAATGACCTAATATGGAAATTCAATGTTAATTAATGAATTAAAAGAATAACATGTTTAATAATTTAAAAAACGAGGTTTCTAGGTCATGTCTAAGGTTTACTGGTCAATACTAGTCTAACACTAGCTAATTGTGTCATCCCTAGTTATAAACACTAGGGTGTACTCATAGTACCTCAATCTGGATTCAAATCTAGTTCTAGGGTGATTTCCAGGCTATACTAGTTGAAACTAGGTTGTGACTAGGTTTCTAGGTCCATCTCATGAGTATCTAGATACTAGGTATCATATAGCTATATAGACTATATAGTGAGTCGTAATACTATATATAAGACTTATAAATATACTTGCCTAATATATATAGGATAGTGTTTATATAGTGACTTAACTTATACCTTACTCATATACTTAATACCAAGGACTCGACCTACACATCAATCAACTTAACTAGGATATCTAACTTAACACCTACACACACTGTTCTGCACACAGACACATTCAGTCTGCACACACACAGAAATCTAATTCACAGCCACACTCACTGATGCCTAACACAGTCACCTCACACAGATTTATAATTACCTACACTGCACTGAACACTAGGGACACAGGTATCTACACCTGAACTTAGTATATCAACCCACCTCCAATACCCTTGAATATTATTCACTTTCCTACACTTGGCAGATAGGTTCCTGTTGAAGACCACTGACTGATACATACTGAATTTCTAACATGTACTGATACACACTCAAGGGGACCCAAAACAGAACAACTCACTGAACTTAACCCAAGAACACATGTATCTAACTCACAGGTTTCCTCCCTAATCTGATACACATCTATATACAACCAATGCACAGCCACATACACAGGATCCTGGGAAAATTTCTGAGGCACACACCAACACTTAGACACCTAGGTATCTAACACAGTACACTGAACACACATATACATAATTTAACTAACTACTGACACTAGTTCCTAACTCACAAGTTCTGAGACACATATAGGTTCTACACATTCACACAGTATACAATTTCTGCACACACCTATCTACAGTCACACAAACTGGAATCTGCACAGCAACACAGTCCCATACACTCGACTGCACTGTGCACACAGCCACCCAACTCAGTTAAGGACACAAAAACACCTAGTTTTAGGATACTCACACACAGTCATGAATATCTGCACAGTTTACACAGGTAATGCACAGCCTCTCTAACTCTCTCTCAAATACACACAGAAATTCTAAACAAGGACACACCCTCACACATTAACACAGGTACATATAGATAGGTTCATGCACATAATGAATTTCTGCTCACAGTTCACAAAACTGCACAAACCTGGCCCAACCCCCTTCCTGCTCTCACAAATGAACACACAGTAGTGAAACCCTCCCCCAATCAGATACACACGGGAATCAACCCGACTACACAGTAGAAAAGCCCCCAAATCTACATAACCTGCTCACAATGACATTATATATATATACATCAACAACATAACAGATTAAAATAGATTTAAAACTAAACACAGATCCTACACTAAGACCCAACCCGAATATGCTCCAAAAGAAACCCAAAATACACAGGTTTACAAATCACCCGACTGTGTATAGTAGAAAAACCCTAAATCCTGATGTCTAGACTACACGTAGGGGATGTAATCATGCTTACACGAAGTCCCTAGGATTAGGGTTCCAGAATTTTGGGAAAAACCAAATAAAATTCACCAAAACCCTAGATCTTCTAGGTTTTACCTGCAAAATCCCAAAAATTCGAATCTACACAGCCAGGGGTTCCCTAATGGCCAATAATTGACAAAAAAACAGAGATTAAATGTATAAAATGGGGTTTTACCTGCAGGGAGATGGTTCCCTATGAAAGTTCTTCCTTCCCAAGTTTCTTTGACCCAAGTTTCCCTGATTTCCTTGCTTTGGAGGAGGAGAAAATGGAAGCCCTAGGTTTAATCTCGAAAATGGGGTGGGGAATTGGTTTCTCTTGTGGAGGCTAGGGTTTCCTTTCTCTCTACGTGAAGAATAGCCTAGAAAGAGGCTTCCTTTTTATATTAAAGCAAGTTTAGGGTTTCCATGCATAGCCTTTTGGGTTAAACCCCCTGGCCCTCTCATGTAGAACCTAATAGACTCAGGTTAAGTCAGTCTAGGGTTTCGAAGGTTCACCCTAATTTTTGTATTCTAGGGTTTCACTAGAACTGGGTTTAAAATTAGGGTTTGGTCATTTGGGTCTGTCCTAATGAGTTCTAGGGTTAGACCTAAAACTAAATATTACAAATAATAATATAATTAGTTACAAAACTCAGCAATTAATTAAATTCATAATTATTTAAAATAGCTAAATTACACAAATGCCCTTATATGGAAAAGTGGTAGTGACAAGTCTACCCTCCTAAAAGAAATTTCGTCCTCGAAATTGGACTGAACAGAACAAGAGTGAAATCAGAAAAGGAAATATACCTCAAGTCTGGAAGAGATACGGGTATTGCTCGCGCATCTCGTCCTCTCTCTCCCAGGTCGACTCCCCTGGAGAGTGATGTCTCCATGCTACACGAACCAAAGGAATAGTTTGGTTCCGCAATACCTTCTCTCTGCGGTCCAAGATCTCTACGGGCTGCTCAGGGTAGCTGAGCGTCGGACCAACCTCAATCTCCGAGTGATCAAGTACGTGACTAGGGTCGGCCACGTACCGTCTCAGCTGCGACACGTGGAATACATTATGCACTCCCTCCAATGCAGGCGGCAAGTCTAATCTATACGCCACTGCACCTACCCTTGCTAGGATACCGAAGGGTCCGATGTAGCGTGGGCTAAGCTTTCCGCCTCTACCAAAATGAATCGTTCCACGCGTCGGGGAAATCCGTAGGAATACTAGATCGCCAACCTAAAACAAAACAGTCTCAACATGCAGTCTAAACAAACAAACACAAACCAAAATAACAATCCATACCTGAAACTCAAGGGGTCTACGGTGGCTGTCGGCCCAATGCCGCTGTCTGTCCTGCGCCACTCGCAGTCTGTCTCTGATGAGTTTCACCTTTTCTGCTGCATCCACGACCATTTCTGGTCCTAGCAAGGCTCTCTCTCCAACGTCATCCCACGATAGCGGTGTACGACACCTCCGTCCATAAAGAGCCTCAAATGGTGACATCTCGATGCTGGCCTGGTAGCTGTTGTTGTAAGCGAACTCTACAGATGCAGATGATCCTCCCAAGAACCTCCGAGATCTAGAACGCAAGTGCGTAGCATATCCTCGAGAGTCTGAATAGTCCTCTCAGACTGCCCGTCTGTCTGGGGGTGATATGCGGTACTGAACTTGAGCTGAGTGCCCAAGCTAGCCTGCAGACTCCTCCAGAAGTGGGAAGTGAAATGACTATCTCGATCTGAGACGATGCTCACTGGAACTCCATGAAGCCTAACAATCTGTCGTACGTACATCTCTGCGAGCCTCTCTGTCGACGTGCCCACCCTGAAAGGTAGGAAATGGGCTGATTTGGTCAACCTGTCCACGATGACCCAAATCGCGTCTTTCCCTCCTGGAGAACGTGGAAGCCCTGAAACGAAATCCATGGTCACATGCTCCCACTTCCATTCTGGAATCGGTAAAGGTTGAAGCAAACCACCTGGCCTCTGTCGGTCTGCCTTTACCTGCTGGCACACTAGACATCGGGATACGAAGCGTGCTACCTCGCGCTTCATCCCATACCACCATACGTGCTCCCTCAAGTCTCGATACATCTTGTTGGCACCGGGATGCATCGAGTACTGAGAGCGGTGTGCCTCTTGCAAAACCTCCTCGCGCAGCTCCCCGCTAGGCACACATATCCTCGTGCCGTGCCGTAAGGAACCATCATCTGCGATAGTGAAGTCGTCCGACAATCCCATCTGAACCTGTGCTCTGATACTCCTTAGAGTCTCATCATCGTACTGCGCAGCTCTGATCTTGTCCATCAGCTCGGACTGTATCTGCAATCCCCACATTTGGATCTCAGTACCGGGAACTAACACCTCAATCTCCAAACTCTCCAAATCCGCCAACAAATGCCTATCTGTCGTCAAGTACATAGCCATCGGATACCTGCTCAAGGCATCGGCGACTACGTTGGCCTTCCCTGGATGGTACTGCAATGAGATGTCGAAGTCCTTCATCAACTCCAATCACCTCCTCTGCCTCATGTTCAACTCCTTCTGTGTGAACACGTACTTCAAGCTCTTGTGGTCTGTGAAGATCTCCACACGCTCTCCGTACAAGTAATGTTTCTACAGCTTTAGGGCGAAGATAACTGCTGCTAACTCCAAATCGTGGGTGGGGTAGTTCTTTTCATGAGGGCGTAACTGCCTGGAAGCATAGGCAATTACCTTCCCGTGCTGCTGAAGAACACATCCCAGACCCTTCCCTGAAGCATCACTGTAGATGGTAAAACCACCCGTCCCTGATGGCAACGTCAAAATTGGAGCTGTCGTCAACCTCTTCTTCAGCTCATCAAATGCGGCCTGGCACTCCTCCGTCCAGACAAAATCCACATCCTTCCTAGTCAGTCTGGTCATCGGCGCTGCAATCTTGGAGAAGTCTTGTACAAACCTCCTGTAGTATCCTGCTAGCCCGAGGAAACTCCTGATCTCAGCTACCGAACTGGGGGTAGCCCACGACTCCACTGCCTCGATCTTCTTTGGGTTTACCGAGATTCCGTCACCCGATACCACATGCCCAAGAAATTCTACCTTGTCAAGGAAGAATTCACACTTAGAGAGTTTCCCGTACAACTTCTCCCTCCTGAGAGTCTCTAAGACCAATCTCAGGTGCTCTTCGTGCTCCTCCGGTGTCTTGGAATACACAAGAATATCATCGATGAACACCACCACGAACTTGTCAAGGTACTGGTGGAACACCTTGTTCATCAAGTTCATGAATACTGCCGGTGCATTGGTTAAACCAAATGGCATCACCATGAACTCAAACTGGCCGTATCTGGTTCGAAAAGCTGTCTTTGGCGTGTCTTCTTTCTTCACCTTCACCTGGTGATAGCCTGACCTCAAATCTATCTTTGAAAACACCCTCGCCCCGCTCAACTGATCGAAAAGATCATCTATCCTCGGCAGCGGGTACTTGTTCTTGATAGTGATATTGTTCAAGGCTCTATAATCAATGCACATGCGCACCGTGCCGTCCTTCTTCGGTACGAACAATACCGGAGCTTCCCATGGTGATGAACTGGATTTGATGAAGCCTTTGTCCTGCAGCTCCTCAACTTGCTTTTTCAGCTCTGCCAGCTCGCTATTGTTGACTCTATAAACATGTTGTGAAATGGGCTCCGCTCCTGGAACCAAGTCTATAGAGAATTCAACATCTCTGTCTGGCGGCAAGCCAGGCAACTCTTCTGGAAATACATCCAGGAACTCCGCTATCAGAGGATGTGGTAACTCCTCTTCTTCTGCCCTGGCTCCACAAAATGTGCTCCTGCTCTGTTCCGCTGCTCCTCTGACTACCTCAAACTCCGGCTCTCCTGGTGGTCTAAACAATACTCTGCCTCCATAACAATCTATAGTAGCATGATGCCTACTCAACCAGTCCATTCCGAGTACAATGTCGTACCCTGGAAGTGGCATGACGAGTAAACTCACGCTCAAGTCTCGGCCTCCTACTGACACTCTCCGGTCCTTGCAGTGATCACGAACTAGGATAATACCTCCACCAGTCATGATCTTGTAAGTCCTAGCTAATGGTTCTGTGTCTAAATGATGTCGAAGTGCATATGATACAGACACAAAACTATGGGAAGCGCCAGAGTCGAATAAGGTAAATGCAGGAATACAATCGAGAAGAACCGAACCTGTGATCAAGTCTCCTGCTGGCTCGATCTCCTCGACTGCCATGGCGTATGCTCGCCCCTGGGGTGCACCTCTCTGCTGCTGATGCTGGGCGAACTTCTGATGTTGTGGTGGAAGTGGTCCCCTCTGTTGTTGGCCTCCTGGTGCGGTAGGCACCCTGCCTGGTCCTCTCTGGGCGGCTGCTCCACCCTACCCTGGACGAGTCCGAATGGTAGGGCAATCCCTCAGCTGATGTGTCGTCGATCCGCAGGACAAACATGAGCCCAATCTATGCCTGCAGATCTCTCTAGTATGTTCCATCTTCCCGCAGTACGCACACTGGATGGCGGGCTGAGTCTGCCTCTGCTGCTGTTGTTGCTGGACCTGCCCTCGGGCTGGTGCCTGGTGCTGATAACGCCAAGTTCAATTAAAGCAATAGATACGATATCATCAAGGAAGGACAGTAAAAATTTCTAAAGGAATTAATCATTAAGAGTAGTATTATAAGGATCAGAAATTTCCTAATTATGATTGAGCATATCCTCGGCCTAATTCCTAGTTCCTAAAACAGGCTCATAGTAATGCTCTAAGCGAGCACCACTACGATATCACTCTAATCTGAATCTAAGACTAAGACTACAGACTAGACCTGCATGGGCCACCACTAAAAATGTGTCACGACCCGCACCCGAAATTTGGACATGAGTCGTGGGTACGTCCAGCCTACGCCGCAGCATCGGCGGTAGAACGCTGTCTAGGTCACAAACATAGAATATCCTGTCTATAGTCTCAACTCCGTACGGAGGACAATGATAAATAAACCACAATGCTATATTATACTCAATCACAACTATAACATAATGGCACGATGAGAATTGAAAAGAGTTCTAAATAAAAACCAACCACAATAAGTCCAACCCAAATCCTGGGTCTAAATGACCTCACAAAGTCACAAATAAAATAAATACATCTCAGTCTCAGTCTAAAACAATAATGCAGAAAAGTAATCTAAGAACAGGCTGGTAAGTTCTCCTCTAGGATAGGCACCTCCTCTGGGATTTCTGGAGTGAAATCTCCCTCTATTCCTGGGCCGTAATGAGTAGGGCAAAAGTCCTCCAGGTCCTCTGAAAATATTGTTATCCAGTCAGGATTGGAGCGAAGCACAAGCACTTACAGCAGTTTCATTAAATTGACAAAATCTATAAACAGTGTAAGAGATACAAGATGGAAATAAGAGCTGAACATGTGAGGTACTGGAGAAATAAAATAGACAATAGAGCATCTAGCAATGAGCAATAAATAGTGAATGCTAGAACAAGTGAATCAGAATAAAATAAACATCTAGCTAAGTGTTTGAAATATTAGTTTATCATGTGATCGGCTTGGGACTGGATCAGGCTGGTTATATATGATTAGCTATGATTCTTTTAGGTCAGGCTAACCGCATGGTTAGCTATGGTGCATATAGTGGTCAGGCTAATCATATATAACAGCTGTGGAGCATATAAGTGGTCAGGCTGCACCCGACGTGAGAAGTGGGGTGAGCTATGGTACATATAATGTTTGGATATGATCACATAATCTACTAATAGTTCCCCATCCCCCAGCTAGCACGATGGATTCCAATCACGACTCCTCATGATGGGGATCTAGGGTGCTAACTCGTGTATCCACAGTGTCGGAATCAAGTATGTAATACACTACAATTTATAGAAGTAATCAACAATGAAAACTGTCAGAGAATGTACTCGCCTGTGGTCCTGAGCAAGGTGTGAGGATCGATGTCCAAAGTGGGATCAAAATGACCTAATATGGAAATTCAATGTTAATTAATGAATTAAAAGAATAACATGTTTAACAATTTAAAAAACGAGGTTTCTAGGTCATGTCTAAGGTTTACTGGTCAATACTAGTCTAACACTAGCTAATTGTGTCATCCCTAGTTATAAACACTAGGGTGTACTCATAGTACCTCAATCTGGGTTCAAATCTAGTTCTAGGGTGATTTCCAGGCTATACTAGTTGAAACTAGGTTGTGACTAGGTTTCTAGGTCCATCTCATGAGTATCTAGATACTAGGTATCATATAGCTATATAGACTATATAGTGAGTCGTAATACTATATATAAGACTTATAAATATACTTGCCTAATATATATAGGATAGTGTTTATATAGTGACTTAACTTATACCTTACTCATATACTTAATACCAAGGACTCGACCTACACATCAATCAACTTAACTAGGATATCTAACTTAACACCTACACACACTGTTCTGCACACAGACACATTCAGTCTGCACACACACAGAAATCTAATTCACAGCCACACTCACTGATGCCTAACACAGTCACCTCACACAGATTTATAATTACCTACACTGCACTGAACACTAGGGACACAGGTATCTACACCTGAACTTAGTATATCAACCCACCTCCAATACCCTTGAATATTATTCACTTACCTACACTTGGCAGATAGGTTCCTGTTGAAGACCACTGACTGATACATACTGAATTTCTAACATGTACTGATACACACTCAAGGGGACCCAAAACAGAACAACTCACTGAACTTAACCCAAGAACACATGTATCTAACTCACAGGTTTCCTCCCTAATCTGATACACATCTATATACAACCAATGCACAGCCACATACACAGGATCCTGGGAAAATTTCTGAGGCACACACCAATACTTAGACACCTAGGTATCTAACACAGTACACTGAACACACATATACATAATTTAACTAACTACTGACACTAGTTCCTAACTCACAAGTTCTGAGACACATATAGGTTCTACACATTCACACAGTATACAATTTCTGCACACACCTATCTACAGTCACACAAACTGGAATCTGCACAGCAACACAGTCCCATACACTCGACTGCACTGTGCACACAGCCACCCAACTCAGTTAAGGACACAAAAATACCTAGTTTTGGGATACTCACACACAGTCATGAATATCTGCACAGTTTACACAGGTAATGCACAGCCTCTCTAACTCTCTCTCAAATACACACAGAAATTCTGAACAAGGACACACCCTCACACATTAACACAGGTACATATAGATAGGTTCATGCACATAATGAATTTCTGCTCACAGTTCACAAAACTGCATAGACCTGGCCCAACCCCCTTCCTGCTCTCACAAATGAACACACAGTAGTGAAACCCTCCCCCAATCAGATACACACGGGAATCAACCCGACTACACAGTAGAAAAGCCCCCAAATCTACATAACCTGCTCACAATGACATTATATATATATACATCAACAACATAACAGATTAAAATAGATTTAAAACTAAACACAGATCCTACACTAAGACCCAACCCGAATATGCTCCAAAAGAAACCCAAAATACACAGGTTTACAAATCACCCGACTGTGTACAGTGGAAAAATCCTAAATCCTGATGTCTAGACTACACGTAGGGGATGTAATCATGCTTACACGAAGTCCCTAGGATTAGGGTTCCAGAATTTTGGAAAAAACCAAATAAAATTCACCAAAACCCTAGATCTCCTAGGTTTTACCTGCAAAATTCCAAAAATTCGAATCTACACAGCCAGGGGTTCCCTAATGGCCAATAATTGACAAAAAAACAGAGATTAAATGTATAAAATGGGGTTTTACCTGCAGGGAGATGGTTCCCTATGAAAGTTCTTCCTTCCCAAGTTTCTTTGACCCAAGTTTCCCTGATTTCCTTGCTTTGGAGGAGGAGAAAATGGAAGCCCTAGGTTTAATCTCGAAAATGGGGTGGGGAATTGGTTTCTCTTGTGGAGGCTAGGGTTTCCTTTCTCTCTACGTGAAGAATAGCCTAGAAAGAGGCTTCCTTTTTATATTAAAGCAAGTTTAGGGTTTCCATGCATAGCCTTTTGGGTTAAACCCCCTGGCCCTCTCATGTAGAACCTAATAGACTCAGGTTAAGTCAGTCTAGGGTTTCGAAGGTTCACCCTAATTTTTGTATTCTAGGGTTTCACTAGAACTGGGTTTAAAATTAGGGTTTGGTCATTTGGGTCTGTCCTAATGAGTTCTAGGGTTAGACCTAAAACTAAATATTACAAATAATAATATAATTAGTTACAAAACTCAGTAATTAATTAAATTCATAATTATTTAAAATAGCTAAATTACACAAATGCCCTTATATGGAAAAGTGGTAGTGACAGGTCTCGCCGGGGTCGGCGGATCTGTTGAGGCGGCGGCGGTTCTCGTCCCGAGGAGGAAGTCCCAGTCGCCGGCGACAGCGGGATCTAGGTTAGGTTTGGATTCTGTATGTGTCGGGGTCGTGTCCGGAGCTGGACACGGCGGTTGATGTACTGCACAGAGGGGTGGACGTGTCCGGGTGTTGGACACAGGGTTGGGTGTTTGCTGTGGTGGAGGTGGATGTGTCCGGGTGTGTCGGACACGAAAATTTGGTTGTAATATTGTAAATCTGGACACAGGAAAGGAATGGATACGGTGGGACACCCGGGGTCGGACCCGAGGCCAATCACGGCTGACACGGTAATGCTGGACACACGGACACGAGCACACAATCAATGGTGATGGCTTGTTGGCTTGTGGGAAATTGTGAGGGCTAGCTAGGGTTTCTAGGGAATGGTGTGAATGAGACTTTAAATAGGCAAAGAGGGTGTGGGATGAAGGGTGCGGATTGGCCCAATAATGAATGGCCAGGATTATATAAATGGGTTTTTCATGTGAAAAAAAATGAGGGTGTAAATGGGAGACGGTAAACTGGTAAATTAATAGAAAAATATAATTTAAGAAAAAAGTTTTAAGAGGCTTCCGATTAGCTACTAATTAAACTCATTTTCAAAACCCTAGAAAATATGTAATTTATTTATTTACTATCCCAAATGGATTTCAAATTTTATTATGAAGAAAACAACTAGTCCTTTAAATAATTTTATCAAACAAATGATTTTATGATTTCAAGCCAATAAACATTTGAAGCTAGAGAAATATAATATTATTATTTATTTATTTATTTTGTAATACATCGACATTTAGGAAAAATAATTTTTATAAAAGATTTTAAATTACCTTCTAAAATCAAACTTTGCTCAAAACCAAATACAAGAATTCAAGGAGAAAATATTTTATAAACTGGATATTTAAAATAAATAAAAATCTAATTATTTCGGAAATTAGGAAATCGGAGGTTACAAGTCTACCCACCTTAGAAAAATTTTGTCCTCGAAATTTAAGATCCTCAATAATTGCATTTACACATTGTATCATTTCTATCAAAATTTAAATTTCAAACCAACTAATCATGAAGTAATTCCATATTGCTATTTCACAACCTTTCAAGATTTTATAACATCCTATTCCTGAAAATCTTCAAGTTTAAAAATCAAATTCCAATTTTTATCATAATCTCCTCCAAATTTAAGTTCGTATCTAAATACTCAAGGATTTTAATATCCAATCCTCCAATTGAATTCCAATCAATGTATATTTATAACATTTAAAAATCTGTATCCCAAAATTTAAATTTTAAACACTAATCCATCAATCATCTTACTCCTCTAACTCAAATTCAATTGATGCTTATTCAATTCTAAATTCTCCTCCGAGAATTGAATTCGACACCATTCCATTAACGATTTTTATTTCCTGATTTCCTTTTTCCTTAAAGACTCATTGATGCGATTCTTTCAAAATCTTCAATGCAACATTCATAATATAACGATAATTTTCCAAAATTTCTCAAATTTTTTTTTATAACCAATTCCATCATATCAAGACCTCCCTAAAATTAATAATTCCTCAAATTTTTGCCCTGTGACTTTCTTAATTCTCCCTTTAAGTTAATGTTTATCCTCGAATTTCAATCAAACCTCGATTCTCGCAAAATCAATGATCCATCAACTCTGTTATAACAACCCCTAAATTCTTTATTTAAATTAATGTTCATCCACAAATTTAATCCTCTTGTCTCTTTTTGTTAGTCATAACCTTGTCATAGATCTTTGCTATGGTCAAAGCCCTAATGATCATGGTTTTAAGAAAACTCTACCTACAGCCGTGCAATTTAAGAAAAATATCTAGGTCATGTGTCTTTTGTCATGGTATTTCAGTCTCTGTTAAGGTGTACTACTAGTTATATTTTAACAAGAAAATCATGAATACAAACTACAGTATTAGGAAAACAATCAATCGAAAGATGGAAGAAGGAATCATTAGGAGGGAAAGAAAGAACCTGCTAACATATTTCTTGCGGTATCTGCTATCTCTAACAAACACTTAACTCTAGCACATTCACTAACTAATTCCTATTCATGTACACTGGTACCCATATCAACTAATCATTAATCCACAAAATCCATGAATATATCCGTATTGCACAAACCTGTCTATAAATGCCAAAATCTGATGTCAAGAATCTCTAATATAACCATGATTCAATAATGCATCCAAGTTGATACCTCTATCTCTTTAGTACTATACCCTCTGTCAGTTCCCGTTCCTACTACCATTGTCCATACTATTTCCTCATCGCTCCAGTGCACACCAAGCGTAACACCATACTAAGTGCTAACCCTTTTTAATACAAATCTAGATGGACACCCAAGTCAGTCTGCGGTGTCATCTCAAATCCTGCTCAAGTTATCAGATCCTTACACATGTATATTATCTAATCATATATTAATATTCATATCTCTCATCTACTATAAAATTAATCCTCAAAATAATCGTCAAGGTTTAACTTCTCGATCAACTTAAAAATAATTGCATATACCTCCTCAAAATCAGATACTCTAATATCGAAAAAATTTAATCACTTTTAAAATCCCTATAGCTTTGTCCATGTTTATTGAATTGAATTCGAATACTCAAAATTTTAATAACATAAAATCTTAACTCCTCTAAATTCTTAAAAATTAAAATCTATTCCCACTCTTCAAATTATAAATTTAAATCCTCAAGTATACATATAGATACTCCCAGTCTCTAATACTCAAGGTCCACACAAATACACCAATTATCTACAACCTCAACTGTGTACTGAAATTTGTACTGTCCGGATTACTTGCAATATCGCTTCCAATATTCCAAGTTATCATCACACATTTTCTTCAATGATTTTAATTCATGTCAACTGGTATATCATCTAATTATCATCACACCGAGTGCTTACTGTTACTAGCACCATTTTCAATAATCCTTGATATAAAATCATTGGCACTCTTGGTATTATATTACTAGCTTCATTAATGAATCATCTCATCAAGCTCATTAGAACTCATGTTTACCTGTACCTTCTATAATACTCATGTTTCTTTACTCTCATGGGCAGGCATATGGTTCTATATCTCGATTGATGTATAAGCATATCTCTTAATCCTTTTACAGTCTGTTAAACTAATTTGTGATACACTTCACAACTTCCATTACTAATCCTGATATTTCTCTACTTATGACATCTCATTAAACCCTTTATGCATATACATTTCTTTACCTTCAACATTTTCGATATCAATCATCAAATTGAACATCATGCTCCATACATCCTTAACACAATTTCTGGATACTTAATCGTTTACATAGATCACTCAATTACATAATCATGATTATCCAGGACGGGTAATTGGCTCTGATACTAACTCTGAGAACTATCACTGATACTCTATACTCTCCTTAACTCTCAGTCTCTAATGACACTTATCCAAGAACTATTGGTACAAGGTGCTATGCTAAGGGCTAACTCTAGATTAAAGCCTACTGCTCACATGTCCAACTAAGAAACACTTACAAACTCACAAGTCACACTCAGTCAAACTAATACAAGACACAACCAAAATTGCAAGTCACTAATTATCACACTAACAAGGATCCTTAAAGAATTAAGGCTCAAAAGAACTGGGTTAAGGACTGAAGGTATCTTTACTGCTAGTAAAAGAAAGAAGCGATGGAACAAAGTCCTAGAATAACATAAATAGATAAGTCTTGAGATGATACTTTAAGAACCAATTTAAGATATAACCTGATAATCATACACGTCTGTCTGAAATCATGACACTCAGAATCCTCGCCACGCCAGTAAGCATAGATGCGATAAACGACAGGTTCCGTAACTAAGGTATGCAACCCTACAATCATGTCATCTAGAATCCTCGCCACGCCAACCGGTATGGCTGCGAGAAACTCTAAATCTCATAACTAAAGTATGTACATCCAAGTTAGGTTCCTACGTTCTCGTCACGATAGCTAATATGGCTGCGATAAACTCTAGGTTCCATAACCAAAGTAGATGTTTTACCTTTCTCACTGTCCTCATCAATATATGTCTGTCATGCCCCAGTCCCAAATACGTAGGACTAGGAACACGTAAGCATGCCAGCCGCATGGATATGGCAACTCCAATATATGGAAACCATAACCCATACGTACGCTGTAATATGAATATAAACTCACATGTGGTATAAATAATGTCACAAGTCACAGATATGCTAATCTCATCCACACCACAAGTCATAGAAAAGAAATACTAACTAGAATAAGGAGTCTGAAATATCTAAAATAATAGTCGGGTGGAGACAAATCTACTACCAATGACTATATCCAAAACTAAAATGAGAGAGGAGTATAAAGTCTCCAATGTAAAATAATATGAAGACAAAAGTGCATCAGCTAAAAGAATCCATCGCCAGATAATCAACAATGCTCAGAAGGTAAGATCTCCTCTACAGAAAATAATGCGTCAGGTCCAGGTCCGTACTCCTGCAAATACTCAAGAGCAGATATACCTGGCAGAGGACCAGGTCCTCAGAGGGACGTAACAAGATACAGAAAATACGAGCCAATTTGAATACAGTAAACATGCATATAATTTGAAAATAAATAAGTACGCTGTACAAGACAATCTATATGAATGCAAGTGAGGACAACTTTTCGACGTATGGGCAAGGGTAGGCTACTCGATCTAATCCTCACAACCTCATGCTCGTCCATGAACATCATCAGCCGACATACCTCGGGGGTAGCGACCCTCGGACTCCATCAATCGACATACCTCGGGGGTAGCGACCATCGGACACGACCCACCATAGTGCGTGCTAGTGACTACAGTGTTACCAGAGTGGTTAAAAGCCCATACGCCTAATAATTGTCCTCTATGATACTAAGTGTCAAGTGTGTGTCAACATATCTAATATATAGTAATGACTGAAAGGAAAACTACACATGCAAGAACTATACAGAAATAAAATAAATGAACAGAAATATAAATAGCATGCAAAGTACTGTAAACAATTTGGCAAGGTATCTTGCCTGGCAAGAAGGCTGCAAAATGTAGTGTCCCAATGTCAACACCAAGAGTCAGAAGCTACGGCCTCAGAATGAACGTCTCCGGATGCTGAAATAAACATCACCAACGTTTCCAGAATAAGCAAAATAGCTAAAAAGCACATCCCTTTCGTCCAATTTGGACACATGGGCAAAACGCTAATTTTGGGCAAAAGTGGGGTCCACGTGTGGCCCACTTTGTACCGAAAAGCGTGCTGAGGGTAACAGTCTCTAAATGGGACAAACTATGGGTCAAACAACTCTAAATGTCAATACGAATCCAACGGTATATCCAAATGTGGATTCCGATAGGCCGAACACAATTTGGTCCAAAAAGTCAACTGTGGGCCCGCCAATTGGCGATCTGGTCAACCGTCTCAGAAATGCGTGAAAATTGGGTCACAGGACCAGCGCATTACCACGAGTCCAGTGGCGCAAGTTCCGTCGCATTCTGACAACCGTGCACAAAATACACGCGAGTTCCACAAAAGTGGCGACACGGGATGTGTCCGCGGATACGGCCTGATTCCGGCGCGCACACGCGTCCAAATCAGTCCCCACAAATTTTCACGTATCCCGTTATGCTGTGTGCACCATTTGGTATACTTGGCACACGGCGGGGCGGTCCCGTTTGGCGGGGCGCGCTCCGATCTCCAACTTTTGGAAAACCGGAAAAAGTGGGTGCGCGCAGTTTTGTGACGAATATATTTCTGTCCACAGCGACTAATAGCACAAAGTTATAATACAGAAAATAAACTAGGTCATCTAATCTACAGGTATCAAAAAGAATCATTGAATTCGGATCTCTGTGGTGGGAGATACGAACTCGACAATATGGGTGGTCATTCTGGAATTCTGCGATTGCAGAATTCTGTCTGCTCGCGCTGACTTGGGCGCTGTTTTTCACCTAGGGGCTCACGTTTTCCGAGGTAGGCTATAAAACAAATATTTAAGAGGGTTGAGGGAAGATCATACCTATGAAAACGGAACAGCGTTTGGTCGAGCGAGTCAACGGGAATTCACGCCGGAGCGAAGGTGCCTCGAGTGGGAGGCTGCAGTTCGCGATGTCGGCGTCGACGAGATGGTTGGATGGCTTGGGAAGGCTTCTCTGGCTGCGGTGACGGCTCTAGATGGGAAGAGGAAGTCTGGGAATATTAGGTTAGGGTTTTGGAGAGTTTATTATATATATATATATATATGCTATATATTAAGAGAGAGAGGGGGGTGAAGTGGGCGGTCGGGTGAATAAAAAAAAAGGGTCGGGTGAATGGTTAAGTCATTAAGGGGGCGGCCTCTGGGAACTCACTAAGTTGCTGAGACACGAAGAAATTGCCAATTGCTTTGCTATAATACTGGAAAGTAGCAGCATAGTTAATACTTTTATTATATTATTATTATAAGTATTATTAAATTAATTCTTTTTCTTTCTTTTCTTTTCCTTTCTTTCTTTCTTTATAAAATATATATACATATATATATATTTGTATATACATATATATATATATATATATATATACTCATGAGAAAAAATTTATAGATTAGGGTATTGCACATCGTTAGGCTAGCAACTGCTCAAGGGGTCTCCTACATGGAATAAATTCCGAAAAATTCCTGATGGTCCCATAAGTCATCTAAGTGCCCGAATACCTAAAATAAAAATTATTAAAAATCTATTTCTCCTATTTAGCACATAATTACCATAATTAAATTATTAATTAATAAAAAAATAAATAAATACGGTTTTTAGAAATAGGGGTTTTACATTCTACCCAACTTACAAAAATTTCGTCCTCGAAATTGACACTAACCCATATTCATAATGATAACTATAACTATTACACTACATTGGTATCTAGTAGGACTCCTAAAACTCATGGTCTGTCATTCTAACACTTTCTCATCTATTGTCCATACACTATTCTATCATCCTCTAACTTGTCTACACTACCCAACTTACAAGAATTCTACTAGTAGCCACATTCTTTGAAGCTATTGACTAGATTGTAAGGCAATTATATTTATTGGGTCGAGAATCTTGGGATACCTGTCTAGAATCTCATAACTATGACTTTTTCCATAACCGTCAAGTATCATAGTCTAATACTGCCTCGCCACCTGGCCAGTATGGCTGCAAGTAATTCGACTACTCTACCATAATCGTCTGGCGGCAACTGTCGCTACCTTGCCAGCGATTTGTCATAGTCATCAGTTCGTAACAAGTGCCTTCAACTCTTTCCTAGGCATAGTCTAAGTTTTAGGGAACACTTAAGGTCTTGACTAACTATTAGGGGTATGATCCGCCTTAAATGATCTAACAATTACTACTATGCTACATGGTGCTACTTAAGGGTTAAACTACTAAAGAATACATATATTGCTATAGTGCATATATATATTAAGAACTCATCCTTAGTTATCAAGCATTACTAACACATTTATGTTTAACTAACAAAATAGGGGTGAGGTTGATATCAAACAATTCGTAATGGCACGAAAGATATGACTATGATAGGAAGAGTTACGCACGAGATAATGAATGAATATAAAAGGAGAAAATGAGTCACCCAAGAGGGCAAGATAAGGATAGGGAAAGAATACTACTACTGCTACTCACGTCATCCATTAGCATCGCGTGTATGCCATCTGGGTAAAATAGAAATATATCCTTATAACTGCTAGACTACCATATATATAATTCTACAGCTATTTGTGCATCTAAGATCTTGTGTCACAATGGGGTTATGAGTATGCAAAGACAATTATAACTAAAAGGTCGTACCTGTATCTACGGCTTCCTGTGTCTGCTCTCCCATACTTGTCATAATGAGTGCTTGGCCTTGTCCTTGGTTATTCAACTGGGGTCTAGTCCCCTCCATTTGTGCAGACTGTAGAAGCAGTGGTGGGTCCCTTTGGTCTTCTATACTTGAGGGTGTATGTGGTGTTCCTGATTCTAATGCCATAGGTCTCTGGTTCTGTTTAGGACATTCTCGGGCTTGATGGTGACTTGATCCACATAACATGCACAATTCCAATCGACGATGACAGTCTCTTAGAATATGACCTGTCCTACCACAATAGTGACAAGTACGGAGCTCCTTGGTTGGATATGGTGTAGTACTATCTGATTGCTAGCGTGTCAAAGGGTGTCGAATGGGTCCTCCTTGCTGTATCCTTACTGGTCCTTGGTGACTTCTCTGTTGAATTCCGTTTTCCTTGCTGATGGCCTCCTGGATCCTGGCCTCTGTCAATAGCTCGGCATAAGAGATCCGGGACTGGGAGCTAGTGTAGTGCTGGAGCTCCTGAGTCAGCCCGCGGTGAAACCTCTTAGCCTTCTCCAAGTTATTAGGTATTAGGACTGTGCCATACTTACTGAGACGACTAAATTCTGCGTCATACTCATCAACCGTCTTGTCCCCTTGCTCTAGATGGAGAAACTGATCGTACAATGCGTCTCTTACAGTATCCGGGAAGTACTTCCTCTCAAAGCATTCCAAAAATTGTTCCCAAGTCTGACGCGTACCCAACTGGTGCTCCATTGATTCCCACCAGTGATGCGCGTTGCCTTCTAACTGAGTCCTCACGCCTATCATCCATAGGTCAGAAGGTAATTGTGATGCCTCTAACAACTTCTTGGTATTGGCAATCCAGTTCGTGGTCTCCTCTGGGCTCTCATTACCCTTATATGGCTTAGGGCCCATCTGCACAAAGTCCTTGACTGAACCAACCCGAGCTTGTGGTACTGAAACTAGTGCCTTGGTTGGTTTAGGGGCTAGTGCAGCCATTCTCTCAAGTGCTGCCAGAAATTCTAGCCTTTGCTCTGTTGTTTGCTGCCTCTGCTCTGCTGTTTGCTGCCTCTGTTCTTGCATTATCATCTGGAAGAGTTGGAACAGCTGCGCTTGGCCATCTTGAGGTGCTAGTGGAGCTGGGAAAGTCCCATTAGGTATCGTGGAAGGGGTTGGTGGGATTGGATTGCTAGTCGGTCCATCAGGTCCGGGAAGAAGAGGTGTCGTTGAGGTCACTCCTAGTGGTTGGTCGTCGTCCCCTGGAGACGTGTTGTCCCCGGTGGCGGCATGCCCGTTATGCAAATTCATCTCTCTGCAAGAGATGGACGAAGGATTAAGAAGAGTACATGAATCAAGCAGGATGCAAGAACTTAAGTAGGAAATGTTGGAGGGAAGGTAAGCTATAGTCAAGTGTGGATGAGATCTAAAATTCTAATCCTATGTGCAGGCCCGCTCGGTACAGTGATGTAACCGAAACGGCTAACTCGACCTGCATGGGCCACCACAAAAACATGTCACGCCCCAGTCCCAAATACGTAGGACTAGGAACACGTAAGCATGCCAGCCGCATGGATATGGCAACTCCAATATATGGAAACCATAACCCATACGTACGCTGTAATATGAATATAAACTCACATGTGGTATAAATAATGTCACAAGTCACAGATATGCTAATCTCATCCACACCACAAGTCATAGAAAAGAAATACTAACTAGAATAAGGAGTCTGAAATATCTAAAATAATAGTCGGGTGGAGACAAATCTACTACCAATGACTATATCCAAAACTAAAATGAGAGAGGAGTATAAAGTCTCCAATGTAAAATAATATGAAGACAAAAGTGCATCAGCTAAAAGAATCCATCGCCAGATAATCAACAATGCTCAGAAGGTAAGATCTCCTCTACAGAAAATAATGCGTCAGGTCCAGGTCCGTACTCCTGCAAATACTCAAGAGCAGATATACCTGGCAGAGGACCAGGTCCTCAGAGGGACGTAACAAGATACAGAAAATACGAGCCAATTTGAATACAGTAAACATGCATATAATTTGAAAATAAATAAGTACGCTGTACAAGACAATCTATATGAATACAAGTGAGGACAACTTTTCGACGTATGGGCAAGGGTAGGCTACTCGATCTAATCCTCACAACCTCACGCTCGTCCATGAACATCATCAGCCGACATACCTCGGGGGTAGCGACCCTCGGACTCCATCAATTGACATACCTCGGGGGTAGCGACCATCGGACACGACCCACCATAGTGCGTGCTAGTGACTACGGTGTTACCAGAGTGGTTAAAAGCCCATACGCCTAATAATTGTCCTCTATGATACTAAGTGTCAAGTGTGTGTCAACATATCTAATATATAGTAATGACTGAAAGAAAAACTACACATGCAAGAACTATACAGAAATAAAATAAATGAACAGAAATATAAATAGCATGCAAAGTACTGTAAACAATTTGGCAAGGTATCTTGCCTGGCAAGAAGGCTGCAAAATGTAGTGTCCCAATGTCAACACCAAGAGTCAGAAGCTACGATCTCAGAATGAACGTCTCCGGATGCTGAAATAAACATCACCAACATTTTCAGAATAAGCAAAATAGCTAAAAAGCATATCCCTTTCGTCCAATTTGGACACATGGGCAAAACGGTAATTTCGGGCAAAAGTGGGGTCCACGTGTGGCCCACTTTGCACTGAAAAGCGTACTGAGGGTAACAGTCTCTAAATGGGACAAACTATGGGTCAAACAACTCTAAATGTCAATACGAACCCAACGGTATGTCCAACTGTGGATTCCGATGGGCCGAACACAATTTGGTCCAAAAAGTCAACTGTGGGCCCGCCAATTAGCGATCTGGTCAACCGTCTCAGAAATGCGTGAAAATTGGGTCACAGGACCAGCGCGTTACCACGAGTCCAGTGGCGCAAGTTCCGTCGCATTCTGACAACCGTGCACAAAATACACGCGAGTTCCACAAAAGTGGCGACACGGGATGTGTCCGCGGATACGGCCTAATTCCGGCGCGCACACGCGTCCAAATCAGTCTCCACGAATTTTCACGTGTCCCGTTATGCTGTGTGCACCATTTGGTACACTTGGCACATGGCGGGGCGGTCCCGTTTGGCGGGACGCGTTCCGATCTCCAACTTTTGGAAAACCGGAAAAAGTGGGTGCGCGCAGTTTTGTGACGAATATATTTCTGTCCACAGCGACTAATAGCACAAAGTTATAATACAGAAAATAAACTAGGTCATCTAATCTACAGGTATCAAAAAGAATCATCGAATTCGGATCTCTGTGGTGGGAGATACGAACTCGACAATATGGGTGGTCATTCTGGAATTCTACGATTGCAGAAATCTGTCTGCTCGCGCTGACTTGGGCGCTGTTTTTCACCTAGGGGCTCACATTTTCCGAGGTAGGCTATAAAACAAATATTTGAGAGGGTTGAGGGAAGATCATACCTATGAAAACGGAACAGCGTTTGGTCGAGCGAGTCAACGGAAATTCATGCCGGAGCGAAGGTGCCTCGAGTGGGAGGCTGCAGTTCGCGATGTCGGCGTCGACGAGATGGTTGGATGGCTTGGGGAGGCTTCTCTGGCTGCGGTGACGGCTCTAGATGGGAAGAGGAAGTCTGGGAATATTAGGTTAGGGTTTTGGAGAGTTTATTATATATATATATATATATATGCTATATATTAAGAGAGAGAGGGGGGTGAAGTGGGCGGTCGGGTGAATGAAAAAAAAGGGTCGGGTGAATGGTTAAGTCATTAAGGGGGCGGCCTCTGGGAACTCACTAAGTTGCTGAGACACGAAGAAATTGCCAATTGCTTTGCTATAATACTGGAAAGTAGCAGCATAGTTAATACTTTTATTATATTATTATTATAAGTATTATTAAATTAATTCTTTTTCTTTCTTTTCTTTTCCTTTCTTTCTTTCTTTATAAAATATATATACATATATATATATTTGTATATACATATATATATATATACTCATGAGAAAAAATTTATAGATTAGGGTATTGCACATCGTTAGGCTAGCAACTGCTCAAGGGGTCTCCTACATGGAATAAATTCCAAAAAATTCCTGATGGTCCCATAAGTCATCTAAGTGCCCGAATACCTAAAATAAAAATTATTAAAAATCTATTTCTCCTATTTAGCACATAATTACCATAATTAAATTATTAATTAATAAAAAATAAATAAATACGGTTTTTAGAAATAGGGGTTTTACAATGTCATCAGATGATACCATAAATTCTAGTCCGTAAAATTCATCTCAATATGAAATCAACTCAACAACGATACCAGGAATTAAAGTTAACAACTGGTCAACAAGAATCAAACTCAATATCAACGAGTGAGGACGGACGGAAACAAGGGCGAAGGAATTAAATTGGAAATTATAATAAGATTCTCATGGGGTCATCCCAGGAAATCTCTCAAGAATTTGTGATTGAGTATCCTCTTTCATCCTAGTATCCTATGTCCTATATTCTATAGCAGGCACGTAGTAGTACAACTATGACGTCGCACTACTACGACATCGCACCACTAGCGAAGTCTGACCTGCATGGGCCACCACTAAAAATGTGTCATGACCCGCACCCGGTTTAGGGGCATGAGTGCGTGGGTACGTCCAGCCTACGCCGCAGCATCGGCGGTAGAACGCTGTCTAGGTCATGTAACTATCTAATCAAACTCACGTGAATACCCAACTCCATAAGGAGACGTGGATATCATAAAATAATGTTAGAAATACTCAATCACATAAACTAAAGTACGATGAGATATCAAGGCAAGAAAGAAATACAAGACAAGTCTAACGACAAAAATAATTATACCTGCAATCATTAACTTCCAATCCCCAAGTGTGTCAGAAACCAGTCTACTAAGGCCACAGTCTGGAAAAATATTTTTCCAGTCAGGAAGGAGCAAAGTACATCTCTAAATAGCAGTTCTATATTAATGATATAAACTATGTAGCAGTTCTAGGTGGAAATATACCAGAAGCATGTATAGGTACGAGAAATAAAAGAAATACTGGAAATACTGTAAGTAAATGCAGGAGAAGAAACAATATGTCCATGAGCAAGAACCTATGACTAAGTGTATGAGTACTAGCTTTAACATGTGATCGACTTGGGAACTTGATCAGGCTGGTTACATGTGATTAGCTATGATTCATGTAAGGTCAGGCTAACCGTTGGTTAGCTATGATGCATGTAGAGGTCAGGCTAATCACACGTAGATGGTCAGGCCGCACCCGACGTGAGATGTGGGGTGAGCTATGATGCATGAAAAGTTGGGTATGATCACATATCTATACTAAAATACTCCCCACCCCCGACTGGTATAGTGGATCCAATCATGGTACGCTATGGCACGGGATTCCCTAGGGAGGTAGCAAGTCTCCCCGGGAATCAGTGTCTGTACATGCACAAGATAACAAGGAAACGAGTCTTGTACAAGCTACACCATGAATAAGGAATAACATCTCATGACGAGATCCGTGTATACCAATCCGTGTAACCAGCGTGTCAAGAGCATGGATATTTATACTAGATACAGTGAACATAGGAGATATCATAAATTAGAAACTAATCAGAGAATGTACTCGCCTTGGGTCCTTAGCTGTCAATACCAATGTCCTGTCCCAGAGTATCGTTTGGAGAATCCGGCAGTCCTATAACATATAATAATATTACTTGTATCAGATGCTACACTAACACACAATAGAAATACACTGGCCTCAGGGCTATGCCAGGCATGGCTCTAGTCAACTATGGTCATCTAGTAGGGATACGTTTATAAATACACATAAGTGTCCCTTAGTAATTGTACAAAATACGTATTTGTGTATATACAATAATAGATGTATATAATTATATATTTTTATACCAAAATACATATTTGTATATATATATATCAATCAAATATTTCTACATATGTATATTAAAAATTAAAGAATGTACATAATGCCACACTTCTCAAGGTGGTCCCAAATGAAGAAGCAGTTAGCTCCAATGAGTCCGGAGCAGTCCAAATAGCTAGAAACTATATAAAGAAGTCCAAGATCGGAGTTCGCACGAAAATCGAGATAAGGATACCAGGCTAATAGGGGAAATGGTCGTTTGTTGTGTAATTAGGGTAACACCTTAATTTAATGAAAATCATTTTGAATTTATTTTGAACAATAATTACAATATAAAAGTTTATTTATAAAAATTAGAATTTATGAAAAGCCATCATATATTTTATACCTATAGTAAAATTGGTCACCAGCCCAAATAACAAATTTTGATCTTATTTTTATTATTGAAACTATATTTTTAATTAATAATATAAACCCCCAAAAATTATTATATTTGCATAATCAAAACCCTTTTAATTATAATACATAACTAAATTTTACATATAATAAATAACTAATTTCATACATAAAGAACAATAAAACTAATTATATTTTATTTACTAAACTAGTTACATGAAATTACTCACAGTTCACAAAACTGCACAGACCTGGCCCAACCCCCTTCCTGCTCTCACAAATGAACACACAGTAGTGAAACCCTCCCCCAATCAGATACACACGGGAATCAACCCGACTACACAGTAGAAAAGCCCCCAAATCTACATAACCTGCTCACAATGACATTATATATATATACATCAACAACATAACAGATTAAAATAGATTTAAAACTAAACACAGATCCTACACTAAGACCCAACCCGAATATGCTCCAAAAGAAACCCAAAATACACAGGTTTACAAATCACCCGACTGTGTACAGTGGAAAAACCCTAAATCCTGATGTCTAGACTACACGTAGGGGATGTAATCATGCTTACACGAAGTCCCTAGGATTAGGGTTCCAGAATTTTGGGAAAAACCAAATAAAATTCACCAAAACCCTAGATCTCCTAGGTTTTACCTGCAAAATCCCAAAAATTCGAATCTACACAGCCAGGGGTTCCCTAATGGCCAATAATTGACAAAAAAACAGAGATTAAATGTATAAAATGGGGTTTTACCTGCAGGGAGATGGTTCCCTATGAAAGTTCTTCCTTCCCAAGTTTCTTTGACCCAAGTTTCCCTGATTTCCTTGCTTTGGAGGAGGAGAAAATGGAAGCCCTAGGTTTAATCTCGAAAATGGGGTGGGGAATTGGTTTCTCTTGTGGAGGCTAGGGTTTCCTTTCTCTCTACGTGAAGAATAGCCTAGAAAGAGGCTTCCTTTTTATATTAAAGCAAGTTTAGGGTTTCCATGCATAGCCTTTTGGGTTAAACCCCCTGGCCCTCTCATGTAGAACCTAATAGACTCAGGTTAAGTCAGTCTAGGGTTTCGAAGGTTCACCCTAATTTTTGTATTCTAGGGTTTCACTAGAACTGGGTTTAAAATTAGGGTTTGGTCATTTGGGTCTGTCCTAATGAGTTCTAGGGTTAGACCTAAAACTAAATATTACAAATAATAATATAATTAGTTACAAAACTCAGCAATTAATTAAATTTATAATTATTTAAAATAGCTAAATTACACAAATGCCCTTATATGGAAAAGTGGTAGTGACAGGTCTCGCCGGGGTCGGCGGATCTGTTGAGGCGGCGGCGGTTCTCGTCCCGAGGAGGAAGTCCCAGTCGCCGGCGACAGTGGGATCTAGGTTAGGTTTGGATTCTGTATGTGTCGGGGTCGTGTCCGGAGCTGGACACGGCGGTTAATGTACTGCACAGAGGGGTGGACGTGTCCGGGTGTTGGACACAGGGTTGGGTGTTTGCTGTGGTGGAGGTGGATGTGTCCGGGTGTGTCGGACACGAAAATTTAGTTGTAATATTGTAAATCTGGACACAGGAAAGGAATGGATACGGTGGGACACCCGGGGTCGGACCCGAGGCCAATCACGGCTGACACGGTAATGCTGGACACACGGACACGAGCACACAATCAATGGTGATGGCTTGTTGGCTTGTGGGAAATTGTGAGGGCTAGCTAGGGTTTCTAGGGAATGGTGTGAATGAGACTTTAAATAGGCAAAGAGGGTGTGGGATGAAGGGTGCGGATTGGCCCAATAATGAATGGCCAGGATTATATAAATGGGTTTTTCATGTGGAAAAAAATGAGGGTGTAAATGGGAGACGGTAAACTGGTAAATTAATAGAAAAATATAATTTAAGAAAAAAGTTTTAAGAGGCTTCCGATTAGCTACTAATTAAACTCATTTTCAAAACCCTAAAAAATATGTAATTTATTTATTTACTATCCCAAATGGATTTCAAATTTTATTATGAAGAAAACAACTAGTCCTTTAAATAATTTTATCAAACAAATGATTTTATGATTTCAAACCAATAAACATTTGAAGCTAGAGAAATATAATATTATTATTTATTTATTTATTTTGTAATACATCGACATTTAGGAAAAATAATTTTTATAAAAGATTTTAAATTACCTTCTAAAATCAAACTTTGCTCAAAACCAAATACAAGAATTCAAGGAGAAAATATTTTATAAACTGGATATTTAAAATAAATAAAAATCTAATTATTTCAGAAATTAGGAAATCGGAGGTTACACTACACTAGTTGGATCTACTAAAATAAGTCCAAAATAATTAAATAACATCCAACAATAATTAAATAATACAACAAAAATTATTTACCATGTACAATATTTATTTAAATAGGAAATTACTAAAATATCCTTTTTCCTAAAATGTGGTAGTGACAAGTCTACCCTCCTTAAAATAATTTCGTCCTCGAAATTCAAAGACGAAAACTACCCCCAGAAAAATACAGAACAGAACTAAAGAATCACAACTAACTAATGAACAGAACATAACAATGAACAGAACATAACTAGAAATAACATACCTCAAGGTACAAACAAATATGGATAACGCTCTCGCATGTCATCCTCTCTCTCCCAGGTAGACTCCCCCGGAGAGTGATGCCTCCATGCGACACGCACCAAAGGAATAGTCTGGTTCCTCAGCACCTTCTTTCTCCGATCCAGAATCTCAACTGGCTGCTCTGGATAGCTAAGAGTAGGGCCCACCTCTATCTCCGAGTGATCCAATACATGACTAGGATCTGCCACGTATCGTCTCAACTGCGACACATGAAATACGTTGTGCACTCCCTCCAATGCAGGTGGCAAGTCTAGTCTATAAGCAACTGCACCGACCCTCTCTAGAATAGAGAAAGGTCCGAATCGCGGACTAAGCTTTCCGCCTCCACCGAAGCGAATCGTGCCTCATGTCGGAGAAATCCTCAGAAATACCAAACCACCCACCTAGAACAAAACACCATCTTAAGAACTTAATCTATAACAAACAAAAACAAGCACAAACAAAATCTAAACTATACCTCAAACTCCAAAGGTCTCCGATGGCTATCGGTCCAATGCCGCTGTCTGTCCTGCGCCACTCGAAGTCTGTCTCTGATCAAATGAACCTTCTCTGCTGCATCCACAACCATCTCTGGCCCAAGCAAAATTCTCTCTCCAACATCGTCCCAAGACAAAGGAGTACGACACCTCCGACCATATACAGCTTCAAAAGGTGACATCTCTATACTGGCCTGGTAACTGTTATTGTAAGCAAACTCTACCAAATGGAGATGATCCTCCCAAGAACCCCCGAAATCTAGTACACAAGTGCGCAACATATCCTCAAGAGTCTGGATAGTCCTCTCTGACTGCCCATCTGTCTGGGGATGATATGCAGTACTGAACTTGAGCTGAGTGCCCAAACTCTCCTGCAAACTCCTCCAGAAATGAGAAGTGAAACGACTATCTCGATCTGAGACTATGCTGACGGGAACTCCGTTTATCCTAACGATCTGCCTCACATACATCTCTGCCAGCTTCTCCGTTGACAAACCCACTTTGAAAGGCAAAAAATGGGCCGACTTCGTCAATCTATCAACAATGACCCAAATCACGTCTTTCCCTCCTGGAGATCGTGGAAGTCCGGACACAAAATCCATAGTAATGTGTTCCCACTTCCACTCTGGAATGGGTAATGGCTGAAGTAACCCTCCTGGCCTCTGTCTCTCGGCTTTCACCTGCTGGCACACTAAGCATCTGGATACAAACTGTGCCACTTCCCTCTTCATGCCATACCACCACACACTCTCTCGCATATCCTGATACATCTTGTTAGCACCTGGATGTATGGAATACTGAGAGCGATGCGCTTCCTGCAATACCTCCTCGCGCAACTCCCCACTAGGCACACACAATCTAACTCCATGCCTCAAGGATCCATCCTCTGCAATAGTGAAATCATCCTCCAATCCTGCTCTCACCTGAGCTCTGATACTCCTCAAAGATACATCATCATACTGTGCTGCCTTGATCCTGTCCATCAAATCTGAGTGTATCTGCAATCCCCACATCTACATAGCACAACCAGGAACAATCACCTCAATGCCCAAGCTCTCCAAGTCCTCCAACAGATATCGATCCTGCGTCAAGAACATAGCTACCGGATACCTGCTCAAAGCATCGGCAACTACATTGGCTTTCCCAGGATGATATTGCAAAAAGATATCAAAATCCTTCATCAATTCCAACCACCGACGCTGCCTCATGTTC
Organism: Iris macrosiphon; assembly: GCA_036927795.1. Taxonomy (NCBI): domain Eukaryota; kingdom Viridiplantae; phylum Streptophyta; class Magnoliopsida; order Asparagales; family Iridaceae; genus Iris; species Iris macrosiphon. The sequence goes on from JAYESA010000005.1 coordinate 89,898,564, forward strand.
AACTCCTTCTGCGTGAAAATATACTTCAAGCTTTTGTGGTCTGTGAAGATCTCCACACGCTCTCCGTACAAATAATGTTTCCACAACTTCAGGGCGAATATGACAGCTGCCAACTCCAAATCATGGGTAGGATAGTTCTTTTCATGAGGACACAATTGCCTGGATGCATAGGCAATCACTTTCCTATGCTACTGAAGAACACAGCCTAAACCCTTCCCCGATGCATCACTATAAATAGTGAAACCTCAGGACCCTGATGGCAACGTCAAAATAGGAGCAGACGTCAGCCTCTTCTTCAACTCCTCAAAAGCAACCTGATAATCCTCCGTCCAAACAAACTCCACATCCTTCCTTGTGAGTCTGGTCATCGGCTCGGCAATCCTCGAAAAATCTTGCACAAACTTCCTGTAATAGCCTGCCAATTCCAAGAAACTCCTGATCTCTGCTACTGAACTCGGAGTCTTCCAAGATTCCACTGCTGAAATCTTCTTCGGATCCACTGAAATACCATCACCAGTCACAACATGCCCCAAGAATTCTACCTTGTCCAAGAAAAACTCACATTTAGACAACTTCCCATACAGCTTCTCCTTCCTCAGCACATCCAGCACAATCCTCAAATGCTCCTCCGGTGTCCTCGAGTATATGAGTATGTCGTCGATGAACACCACCACGAACTTGTCAAGGTACTGGTGGAACACCTTGTTTATCAAGTTCATAAATACCGCCGGTGCATTAGTCAAACCAAACGGCATCACCATAAACTCGTACTGACCATACCGAGTTCTAAAAGCAGTCTTCGATATGTCCTCCGGCTTCACCTTCACTTGATGGTAGCCTGATCTCAAATCTATCTTAGAAAACACCTTCGCACCACTCAACTGATCAAATAGATCATCAATCCGTGGCAAAGGATACTTATTCTTGATAGTGAGATTATTCAAAGCCCTGTAATCAATGCACATACGCACCGATCCATCCTTCTTCGGTACAAACAATACCGGGGCTCCCCATGGTGAAGAACTCGATATGATAAACCCCTTATCCTGCAATTCGTCCACCTGCTTCTTCAACTCGACCAGCTCGCTGTTGTTTACTCTATAGATATGTTGCAAAATTGGTTCTACACCTGGCACCAAGTCTATAGAAAATTCAACATCTCGATCTGGTGGCAATCCTGGCAATTCCTCAGGAAACACATCCAAGAATTCTGCTATCAACGGATGTGGCAACTCCTTGTCTTCTACCATAGCTCCACAAATAATGCCTTCTTCCTGCTCCGCAGCTCCTCTAGTAAACTCGAACTCTGGCTCTCCTGGCGAACCAAACAAAACTCTACCTCCTCTACAGTCTATGCTAGCACGGTGCCTACTCAACCAATCTATCCCAAGTACAATGTCATAGCTTGGAAGTGGCATTACAAGTAGACACGCACTCAACTCCCGGCCTCCCAGAGTAACTCTTCGATCCTTGCAAATATCATTAACCAGGATAATGCCTCCCCCGGTCATGATCTTGCAAGTCCTAAGCAAAGACTCAGCTACCAAACCATGCTTCAGAGCAAAAGAAACAGATACAAAACTATGGGAAGCACCACTATCAAACAAAGCTAAAGCTGGAATAGAATCAAGAAGAATAGAACCTGCGATAACATCTCCGGTGGGTTCCTCCTCTTCGACGGTCATAGTAAACGCTCGTCCCTGCCGAGCACCTCCCTGCTGTTGATGCTGGACAAAACGTTGCTGCTGTATTGGAAGCGGTCCCCTCGACTGTGCTGCAGGTGGTCTCGTCTGTGTCCTCGGAGCTGGAGCTGCTCCTTGAACTGCACGACGAGGACACTCCCTTGATTGATGCCCTTCAGTACCACAATACAAACAAACTCCTAGCCTCCTCCTGCAAACTTCCCAAATGTGGCCGGGCTTCTTGCAGAAGTTGCATGGGGCCTGCTGTAACTGCCTCTGCTGCTGAGGTGCCTGGTGAAAAGGTGCTCTAGCTGGAGTCTGGTTCTGCTGTGGCTGCTGGAAAGGTCTGGACTGGAAATGAGAATGTTTGGCAGATACTGCACTGCCGTTGGCCCCCAGAAAAGAATCACAGTCTCTCTTGGTCTTCAAACCCAGATCCCGCTCAACCTTGCGTGCCTCCGCAAGTATCTCCGAGTATGTCTCATAAAAAGATGGAATGAGAATCTTCACCTCCCAGTTTAGACCCTCTCGGAAACGAATAGCTCGAACCTCCGGCTCCCTCACCAAGTACTCTGCAAATCGGCTCAACCTACCGAACTCCGCAGCGTATTCCTCCACAGACATGCTTCCCTGAATGAGACTCTCAAATTGTCTCCCCAAGTCAAGCCTGTCTATCCGAGCGAAAAACTTCTTCTTGAAAAGGTCCTTGAATACCTCCCAAGATTGTCCTGCGTCAACTAGAACCGGCTCATTCCTGAACCAAGTGCGAGCGACGTCGAACAGTTGAAGTCCTACCGCCTCAACCTTCAGATCTTCAGAAATACGGGACACCCTCATAAGACGCTCAATGTCCTCGAGCCAATCATCAGCATAGACGATGCCCTCCGTCCCTTTGAAAACCCTAGGCTCCAGTTTCTTGAAGTCCTGAATGTTGCCTGGCCGAAGCTGAGCAACTTGAGGAACAACCTGCTGCTGGATCGGAACTCCTCTCTCAATTACAGCACGAGCAAGCTGATGAGCACTCTCGATGCCCTGCCGTAGAATGTCAGTCTGCCTCTGATGTGCCTCTGACTGAGCCCTCTGTGCCTCGAGCATCTCACGAAACAGTGTAAACATCTATGACGCCTCTGCTGGCACAGGAGGTGGAGGTGGAAGCCCCTCAGATACAGCTGGTACAGTCCTCTGAGTAGGTGGTGGACCTCCGAAAGCAGCTGACACTCCAATCACCGGAGAAGTGACTGGTGCAGGCCCTCGGGATGTCGCAGACCTCTCAGAAGCTGCTCTCCCCTGCTGTGATCTAGTCTTAGGCGGCATCCTGAGACAAAGCGAAAGAAAGAATCAATATGGCACAAGATGTAAGACATCAAGGAAAGGACAGTTTAAGAGATCAAGTATCAATATCAAAGGAGAATAGTTGAATCAAAAGAATTTTCCTAGATGTGATTGAGTATCTCAGCCTATATCCTATATCCTATTGCAGGCTCGCAGTAGTACAACTAAGTTGTCGCACTACCACGATATCACATACTTGTGAAGCTAGACCTGCATGGGCCACCACCAAAAACGTGTCACGACCCGCACCTGGTGTAAGGGTACTAGTCGGAAACAACGCCCAGCCTACGCCGCAGAATCGGCGGTAGAACGCTGTCTAGATAGTCTATCTAACAATATAATGAACCACCAATAATGATAGTATACTCAATCACAGATCTAAGATAGAAATGAGCACAAATCAGATAAGAATAGAATAGTCATCAACTCATGAGTTTAAAATAATACATCAATGAGTCTGATGAGTAACAAAAATAAGCTGGAGACAAATCCAGTACAAAAGAATACTATCATGCTACAAAGCTACACTCCAGGGTCAACTGTCTCAGTTGGGATAAGTCCCTCTTGAGCCAGGGTCTCTGAATCTAAACCCACAACATCCTGGGGTCCATAATAGGTAGGGTACTCCTCAGTGTCATCTGGAAAAATATATCCAGTCAGGAAAGGAGCAGAGTACATCTCTAACAGCAGTTCTAATCCATGATAAAAACTATGTAACAGTAAATAGCTGTGGATAAACAAGATGCACAAAATAGATACAAGAGATATATAGACAATAAGGAAATACTGGAAAGAAATACAATAATGAACAATATGCCAATGAAATAATAATACTAATGACTAAGTGTGTGAGTACTAGCTTAACATGTGATCGGCTTGGGCAAGATACAATGCGGCCTGGCTAATCATACGTGCGGTGCATGATCAACACTATTCGCTTACCAATACTTTATTCAATAGGGATTTGATCACATATCTATACTAATACTCTCCACCCCCAACTGGTATAATAGATCCAACCACGGTATGCTATGGCACTAGATTCCCCAAGAAGATAGCTAGTCTCCCCGAGAATCGGTGTCTGTACATGTACAAGATAACCAATGAAACAATACTTGCACCATATACACCATATACCAAGGAATAACATCTCATGACGAGATCTGGATATACCAATCCGTGTAACCATAGTGTCGAGAGAAACATGTAAATCTACACTAGATACAACGAACATAGAGGATATCATTAATGAGAAACTATCAGAGAATGTACTCGCCTGAAATCCAAAGAACAGTCTCACAGATGTCTGACTCGGTGCCTCGAAGACCTAGATATGAAATACCATATTAAAACAAGGTCCCGGAAAGAGAACAAGTCAAAATAGTCAACTCCTAGGTCAATAAATAAATTCTAAGTCAAAAGTCAACTATGGTCAACTCTAAAGTCAACTAAAGTCAAACCAAGGTCAACCTCACAAGAAATCTATATAAATAATATAGAAATAAAATACAACAATTTAGGAATAAAAATTAGATCCCAAATCATACTCACACAAAGTATACTACTAATACAAATAATATATACCCTAAAATAATATATATACAAACCAATATGTATACAAATAACATAATATATTATTACAAATATTATACAAAACACATATATATACACACATATATATATACAAAAATAATATATAAAATATAATTTAAAACTGTCAAAGCGTCACTGAAAACAATGAACAAAACAAGATAAAATAAAAACAGGTTTAATAGTGACAGTCTTGACTGTCACTGAAAATTCGTCGCAGAAACTCCATATACAAAACCGCTGCTGTCACAGTTTGCTGACAGTTTCAAACTGTCACAAAAAAATGTCGCTGAAAGGTTGCCGCTCAAAACTGCCGCAGCATTAATGACAGATCTGTCATTAATGCTGACCACTGTACAGCGGCTGCTGTTCAGACCAAATAATGACACAATTGGAGAGTATCACACCGTATCCCACTAGATCTAGGATACGCATGTGACACGAGTCCAACACACAACCAATTGTACCCCGAAGGATACAAACAAATCACAAATAATATTTATGAATAAATCAAAGTGTCAAAAGTAGATCTATGTGTCCGTGTCAAAATACGACATGTTAAAAGCCCCGTGTCGGAGGAAAAACCCCCAAAATAACACGTATCACCAAATAGTTGGGATACGAACCACATGTACCAAATTATGGACACGACACTAGCCCCAAACATATAAGCTCATGTCCAATTGATCTATAGGATAAATTGATACACACAACAAAATATAAATTCGGAATTCCAACAAAATTAATACAAAAAGCACCATAACTTTCTCCATGGGTCTCCTATGAACACAAAACAAAGTCCTATGGGTAGTACATACATATAGGTTGATTTTACATGATTAAATCTCAGATTTAGAAGCTATTTAAATGGGAAAATCTGAATTATACCTATTGGGAGATGGATTCCCAATGAAACCTCCAATTGAGAAGAACTTGCTTCCAAATTGTAGATCCTTGCTCCTCTTTGTAGATCCTTGCTTCCTTCTTCTAGATTCTTGCTTTCTCCTTCTCTAATGGTGAATTGGGAAGAATTTGGAATGAATTTGGTAGGGAATTGGAATGGAAATGGAAGAAATTTGGGAGTGGAAAATTCTAGATCTAGATTTGGAATGAGAATGAGAGGAGAGAGAAATTTCCCCCCTCTTTTAATAGTCCGGCCTTGCCCCTCTCTCAAGCAATTGTAAAATATCCAATGTACCCCTTGGGGCCTCTCATGAAGAAATAATTAAGGAAGGAAGCTTCTAGTCTAATCACTTAATTAATTTAATCAATCTCCTTAACTATGGGCTTTCTAAATGGGCCAAATCTAACTATTTAATTCATGTTGGTCCATGGGTCCAAACTACACTAGTTGGATCTACTAAAATAAGTCCAAAATAATAAATAACATCCAACAACAATTAAATAATACAACAAAAATTATTTACCATGTACAATATTTATTTAAATAGGAAATTACTAAAATATCTTTTTTCCTAAAATGTGGTAGTGACATTTCTCCAGAAGGTCGTCAACTTGTGTTTTCAGCTCCACTAACTCCTTAGGTGCTAGCCGATATACCGATGAAGTGATAGGTTCGGCTCCTGGAGTTAGGTCTATTGTGAATTCTATCTCCCGATCAGGTGGTAAACCTGGAAGATCGTCGGGAAACACATCCACAAATTCCATTATGACTCTTGGGTAACTTGAATCTTCTTCTACAGTCAATACCCTAAGAGTTGGCTGGACCCCTTGTTCTACAGCTCCTCGTAGAAATTCAAACTCAGGAAGGCTAGGGGGTCTAAATATCACTTTTCCAAGCCGGCAATCCAGTGTTGCATGGTACTGACTTAACCAGTCCATACCAAGTACAACATCATAATCAGGCATAGAAAAGATCAGGAATTGGGCTCGCATCTCTCGGCCACAGACTACTACCGAACATGATCTACAAGTATCACTAACCGGGATAATTCCACCTCCCGTTAGAATTCTCTTCATCTTCGAGAGAGGTGCGGTAGCTATTCTATGTGTGGCTACGAAGCTAGCAGCAATAAATGAATGCGAAGCTCCAGAATCAAATAATGCTACAACAGGAATTGAAGCTACTAATATGGTACCTGCTATCACTTCGCCTGCAGTAGCTTCCTCAGTGACTGCTAGTGCATATGCCTGACCTCGTCCCTGAGCGGGACCCCTTTGCTGACGAGCTTGTTGGAACAATACTGCCTGAGGTGGTAGAGGTGGCCTGGCTCCTCCAGGCCCTGTCTGTGTTGCTCCCCTAGCTGGAAGAGCTGTAGGTGGAGCTGGTCGATTCGGAACTCTCTCTCGACGTTCCGAGCAGTCCTTTGAGAAGTGTTGTCCAGATCAACAAACCAGGCAGAGTCCCAGCTTGCGTCGACATTCCTTTTCAATATGTCCTACCTTGCTGCAGTAATGGCAAGTAGGCAGGTTCTTAGTTGCTGCTCTTGGAGGCGGGCTCTTCTGGGGCCGTTTAGCAGATTCCCCTGGTGATGACTTGGACGGTGCAGAGGAGAAGGGATGTTTCAGGCTTGATTCCCTCCGAGTAACGCGCTCCAGCCGACGTGCTACAGCTAGGACGTCGGTGTAAGAGGTGGGCGCGACCGATCCGATTAACTTCTGAAGCTCGAACCTGAGCCCATCAAAGAATTTCTCCGCCTTCTCCTCTTCAGTGGGAATTAGCGAAGGGGCGAAGCGGCTCAGGCGAATGAATTCGGCGTTATATTCCTCCACCGTTATGTTGCCCTGGATCAGGCGGTTGAATCTGTCTCGGAGTTCTGACCGAGCCACAGCAGGGATGTACATTTCCTGGAAGAGTCTGGAGAACTCCTCCCAGGTAACCTAATCATGTCCGAGCCTTTTTTCTTCGGACAACCACCAATGATGAGCGTTGTCCGTCAGTTGCATCCTGACGGCAGTCATCTATTTGTCCCTTGGTAGTTCGGCGGCCTCCAACTGATGCTGTGTGTTTGTAAGCTATTCATGTACTTCAGTTGGTCCTTCCTTGCCCGAGAAGGTACGGGACTTAAGTTGGCGGAAATCCGTGATGGATCCCGTCGCTGGCCGCCTATTTGGTGGATTTGCATGTTCCAATGCTGCGACCAGGCTGTTCTTTAGGTTCTCGGCCTCTCGGCGTTGGGCCTCCTACTGGGTCAGCTGTTGGGCCTGCATCATTGCGTAGAACATCTGGAACATTTGCTGGCCGTCCATTGCCTGTCCTGGGGGAAAGGCAGGCATCGTAGGAGGGAACTGGGGAGGAGGCGGGATGTCATCACGCCTGAACCTGGAACTTGGCTGGCCAGTTTGATTGCTCTGGGAGGATTGTCCTCTGGTATCTGGCGTTGTTCCAGCTTCACAGGTAAACCCTGCTTCAGTCGGTGTACCCAAGGGGGTCTCGTCACCACTTCTGGGATCCATAACTCTGCACCAAAAGAAAATAATGAGAACGCACAGAGGAATCAAAACATGATGCAATTCAAGCAATTAAATTGAATTCGACATAGAGTTCAGAAACGATTCAATCAATGGATGAGATCCTATAACCTATCTTATTGCAGGCCTGTCCGGTCCCTAAGTTGAAACCGAACAATTTAGTTATGACCTGCATGGGCCACCACAAAAACCATGTCACGCCCCAGTCCCAAAATGCCGAGGGACTGGAGATGCGAGGCAATGGCCAGCAGCACGCACCGATGGATAACCCAATTTAATAGAGCCATCAGGGCGTACTTAAGCTGTAAATAAGGTCTACTACAATAAGTCATACTAATCTCATCCATAAAGATAAAGAAATAACTGCATAATGGAATGGAAATAAGTAGCAACAATAATCACAGCAAGTCAGTCGGAGAAACAACCCGACTTAAGTCTGAATAAACTGGCTCTATAGGCCAGGAACAAGAGTTAAACATGAAATAAATACTGAGTACTGGAACGAGCACTCAGGAGAAGTCTTCGGCAGTCACCTCATCTTCGGTGTTCGGTTCTATTCCAGCAATAGCTTCAGCTCCTGTCCCGTATACCTCGGGATACTGCTCCTCAGCTAAACCTGGGGACATAATCCATTCCAGGTCCTCAGTGGACATAGCAAGGCACAAAATAAAACAAGCCAAATAAATAAGCAGTATAATAAATTAATGAACAGCAGGGTAAACTAAGTAACCATCTATGTGATATGCAAATGAGAGCAACACTAGTACTCAGGCTGAGACCGCTACAAGCTCTGTGTCGGGGAGCCGGTAGCAGTAATAACACGTAAAGGGTCTAGCTCTGCTGGAGAGTCTACAACCTCACAATAATAGTAGATATATATGTAAAACAGCCTGTAGCCTGTGTGTCTCTCCTCACCCAATGTAATCACGCAAGCCATGACCATAACGTCTCATGTCCATGTCAGCGGGATTATAACTAATACAACAAGTCATACTGTCTATAAATAAATGTCTCTATCAAGTCCTGTATCCTATACAGAATCACCACGAATATCTTAGGAGGATTCTTTCCATGATAGTGTCAAGTGTCCTGGGTTGTAGGGTACTTGATAGGTCAAGTACAAAGTAAGGGGATCGTAAATCCATCTCTAAATGACGAACCCAATACCGCGTACAGTGTCGGCACCCGTCTATGATCGGATACTAGGTACGTCATACGTTCCCTAGGTTAAGCAGTTTAAATCAGTTTATATGAATTTGCACAAGACATCCAGCAGAGTATTTTTACAGAAAAATATGAAATTAATGACTGCAAGTTTGGCAAGGTGCACTTGCCTGAGGTTTGGATTCCACTTAGGTCCTGGTTTCGGAAATTTCTAGAGATGTCTTCGAAAGCTGAAATAAACAGTACCATCATGCTCAGAAGGTGTCAAACAGCTAGAACGCCTGTCCTTGGATCCAATTTGGAGACAAGGGCAAAAACGGTAATTTCGGACCAAAACGGGGTCCACCGGTGGGCCCACTTTGCACCGAAAAATGTGTCAGGGTCAATGGACTCCAAATTCATAAAACTTAGTGTCAACAGGTCAGGAACGCTGATACGAACCCAACAGAACTTTCAGATTTGAATTCCGATGAGCCGATCACAAAATCGCCCGTCGAACGGGGTCTGTGGGGCCCACGACACGCGATTTCGTCAACGTTCTCGGAATCGAACCAAACTTGACCCACAGGACCAGCGTATCGCTACGAGTCCGATGGCACAAGTTTCGTATCGATCTGACGTGTGTGCACGAAGTTAGGGTGAATTGCAGAAAAGGCAGATACGGGATGATGTCCGCGGATACGTGTTGATTCCGGTGTGCACGCACACCCGAATCCGCTTCCGCGAAATCCCACACATCCGTATCAACGAGGCGCATGTATCTGTGAAGACCGCACGCGACCAAGTCGTCCCGTTTGGCGGGGCGCACTCAGTTTTGGGGTAAAACAGGGTCTGGTTTTTCCTATTTTTGGATCGCGGTGTGCGATCACCACAGGACGCGATGCCCCGAGCGGTTTGTCCGGGCACCGAGAGGGTCATACAGGCTTCGCGTAGAAATTTACGGAATCGAATTCCGATCTACGAGGAGAAAATTACAAGTACCAGAATAGAGTAGGAAAAGTTAGGGTTTACCTCGTGTCCTCGTGTCAATTTGACACTGTGTCCGACACGAAGGGCCGTGTCCGGCTAGGGTTCTGGGCTGTCGAACCGGCTGGAGAGGATGGCCGCACCGTGGCCGGCCGGAGGGGCTGAAAAGCCGGTCGGGGTCGGCTCCGCCTAGGGAGGGTCGGCTAGGCCTGGGGGTTGCTTGCTGGAGGAGGAGGAGGAAGAGGAAGGGCAGCCGGGCGGCGCTGCAACGGGGTCGGGGCGGAGCTGGAGGAGCTGGGTGGGAGGAGGTGGCGGCGAGGTCACGGCGGGGAGGTCGGCCGGAGTCGGGCGGTGGGTTAGGGTTAGGGTTAGGGGAGAGGAGGATGGAGGAGGCGGTATATATAGGGGGAAAGAGGCGGGGGAGGCGCCGGGGCGTGGCCGGAGAACGCGGGGACGAGGGGGTCGTGGCGCGAGGGCCGCGGGGGTCGCCGACGACGTGGCAGGATCCGTCGCCGGGAAACGCGGAGGGAACGCGGGCTGAGGCGTGGGGGAGAAAGGGTATGCGGGTCGGGTCGGGCGGCGGGCTCCGGGTGAGCGGACCCGCCCGACCCGCTAAGCCAAGGGGGCTGGGCTGGGTGCTAACGGGCTCGGCCCACTGGGCCGGGCCGGGCCCAAAAACAGAAAAATATTAAATATAAGAATAAGAATAATAATAATAATAATAATAATAATAATAATAATAATAATAATAATAATAATAATAATTAATTTAAAAAATAGTTTTCAGGCTTTTAAAAATAGGTCTGAGGCCCAATAAAATCCCAGAAAATTATCCTAAGTTCGGTTTTCTATTTTACACCATAAAATCATATTTTTATTTTATTTTAATGTTAGTTATTAGCAATTAAAAATTACAAACTCACTACAGGACCTATGTAAATTCTTGAAAAATGCATATTAATCCCAAAATTGATTTTAAAAATATCTGAAAATTTAGGGTGTTTACATATATACTAGTTTTATATATATATATATATATATATATATATATATATATATATATATATATATATATATAACTAACTAGATAATAATATAACTAACTAACTAACTAAACTATCAATGAAACTAACTAAACTATGCTACTGCTGTGCATCCTAGCTGCTCTAGCTGCTGCCCATGCTGCAGTTGCTACTGCAGTTGCTGCCATTTCTACCTTTGTTGCAGCTAGCTGCTCTTGCTGCTGCACATGCTGCTGAATGCATGTTGCTCCTCTTGTTGTTGCTGCAGCAACTTCTTGTTGTTGCTGCGATTGTTGTAGCGGCTGCCCTTGCTGTTGTGCTCTGCTGCAGTTGATGCTAATGCTGCTGCTCCTCTTGTTGTTGCTGCAGCAGCTGCTCTCGCTGTTGTGCTGCTGAAGCTCATGTTCTTGCTGTGTGCTAAATACTGCTACCTGACCCCCCTCTCACTGAACACATTCTACACTCACACACCCACTCACTCACTTAACCAAAGTACCACACTTAGACACACACACACACACACATATATATATATATATCATATAACAATATAATTATAATATTCTAATAGCTATTACCAATTTATATTGAATCTAAATGCAAGGAACAAACACGTGGAGTGCACCGCACTCGTATCACACACATTCTATGATACGCTTGCGATACGGCTCCACCATACAGCCAAACATATTCTGAAGGACACGAACAAGTCTAAAATTATAATTATGAATAATACGAAGAACTAACTACTCAACTACGTGCCCGTGTTAAAATGTGACATGCTCAACTTCCCGTATCGAAGGAAAATTTTTAAGTTAACCCGTATCTTCAAATTGTCGGATACGGCCTACACGTATCCAATTATGGACACGATACTAGTCACACACAATCAAACATATGTCAATTTGGTCTAATTTACTTATTGACAAACATAAGATATGCCAATCTCAAAATTGACACAAAATACCACATAACTTTCTCCACAAGCCTCCTGTGAACCTAATTCCAATTTCTATGGGTAGTCTTAGTATATGTGGTGGTTCCTAATAATTAAATTATAGATTTAGAGTCTAATTAGAGATAGAGAAAAAATTGAATTGTACCTATTGGGAGATGAATTCCCAATAAAATTCCCAAATTAAGTGAAAAGAGCCTCCAACTTGTAGATCATTGCTCCTCTTGTAGATCCTTGTTTTCTCCTTGTAGATTCTTATTCTAATAGCCTCTAATGAAGAATATAAAAGAAATTGGAAAGAAATTTGAGTAGAAATTGGTGTGGAAATGAAGAATTTGGAAGATGAAAAATTCTAGATCTAGATTTGGAACGACAAATGAGAAGAGAGAGTCTCTCTCCTCCCTATGGTGGCCGGCCCTTGCCCCTCCTCCAAGCTACTATAAAAAGTCTAAAATATCCCTTGGGGCTTGTCATGAAGAAATAATTAAGGAGAGAAGGTTCTAGTTTAATTGGTTTCACTAATTAATTCATCCTCCTAATGAATGGGCTTACTATTGGACTTAATTCTAACTAGAATTAAATGTTAGTCCATGGATCTAAACTAAACTAGTTAGGTCCACTAACATAAGTCCAAAATAAATCTAACATCTACAATAAATAAATAATACAATAATTAATATTTATAACATATACAATATTTAATATTATATTCCTAAAAATATAATTACCCATGCCAAATTACCAAACTATCCTTAGTGGAAAAAGTGAGGGTGACAGGTTCCTACATACGACTCCGGTAAACCCACAAGGTACATTTACTTCGACATAAGAAAAATGACAAAATAGTTCAAGCATAAATTAGACGAAGGCGGCTTCACAAGAGTTTACAAAGGAGAGCTCCCGAATGGCATTTCCGTCACGGAGAAGACGCTGAGGGAAGCCGACGGTAGTCGTTGCGGAGAGGAGGATTTCGTAAACGAAGTAGCTACCAATGGAAGAATCCATCATGTCAACGTGGTTCATCTGCTGGGATTTTTCTTTGAAGGAACAAGGTACCCGCTCGTCTATGTGTTCATGCCGAACGAATCGCTGGAGAAGTTCATCTTCTCGAAAGAAGTAAAAAACTGATGAGCATGGTCAAACTGCACGAAATTGCTGTCGGCATGGCTCGGGGAGTCGAGTAATTGTACCAGGGCTATGATCAGAGAATTTTTTACTTTGATATCAAGCCACATAATATTTTGTTGGACCAGAATTTGAATCCGAAGGTTTCAGACTTTGGTCTCGTGAAGCTCTACTTGAGAGAGGACAACAGTGTTACGTCCCAGTACCGAAATACGGAGACGGGCATGGCCAGCTATCCTATACAAGATACTATACGTCGTACGGCGATCACGGATGTAATAAGACAAGGGGGTGCATGCTACAATCAAGTATCCTATGGTCAAGAACTTCTATGTCTCAATCATTCAAATAAGAAACAGTAAACATAGAGCATGTATGATAAAACAATAAGGCGTCCCAAACGCTTTCTCAAAATATTCTAGAGATCAGCTGTGCAAAATAAGAAGCTGAAAGAGTATCAAAAGTATATTACAGTGATCAACTGCAGTCTGATTTAATATAATTATGTAAGGAGACTAATGTCCAGACGTGCCGGCTAACAGGTGCCGGTGGCTAAACGCCCAAAGAAGTAAATGTACAATGACGAACATGGAAGAAAAAACCCACTCGTTATCCTCTGCAACCATGTTCCTGGTATGCACCATGAGTTGGGAGATAGTAGGTTGAATCATCGGGTGTTGGCTCGAAACCTGGCCATACAAAACCAGTGGGATTAGACCCTCAAATAGCAAGTACCACAAAGAAAGCACGAAATAGAGAAAAAATTTAAGAAAATAATTATATAATAATACATAGGTTCAGTGTCGTAACTTAGTTCCATAGCATATCCTAGCGCAAAGGTCCAACCCTACAACCAAACAAGGACAAGGGTTGAACCATCACACTATGATAGTCTATTTCTTTAGGCTACTAACCGAATAATACAATCACAACCAAGTCCATTTCCTTATATCGACCAATCACTTGTACGACTTGCTATTTATGGAGTCTAAGGTTATCTAAAAAATAATGTATAATAGGTATTCTCAGATCACGTCAGTGTCGAACATGAGCTAACTGAGCCAAATAAGAAATATACTGGCACTTCAGGATGCACCAGTTCCCCGTAGGGCTACTGTGCTAAAATATGGTATTAGCGGTTCCAATGTTCCTATAGTAAAATAGTGGCTCAATATTATTTATAATAGGTCAGATATTGCACTCCACTAAGGCAGTTGATATGCAGTATATGTGGTGTCCAGCCCACAGCGCACTTAGAATGAATCTCTATGGGAAGGTTCGTTTGCATGATTTCGGGATACCGTTCCCTCCAAATGTTACTACCACTTTTAGTTACATAATTAGCCCTATATTGTGTTCGAAATCTCAAGGCGTGGTCACATGAAATTTTTTCTTAAGATGTCATACAAGGTACGGGCACGCTAGATACGAATCAATGGAAGTTCAATCTGGATTCACCTGAGCATGTATGCAACATTCAATCAACCAATATCCTAGCCACACTTTGGTAGTTGACTCGTATCTCATGTCCGTGTTGGAGAAAAAATATACATTTATAATATCGCGTATTCAGGAATTTTGGAGGCATTCTCGATGCACAACCCAAATATAAATTACTAAACACGTGACACGGTATATCGCACATCGGTACACATCCGATCATATGCACTTTCAGGCGATAATTTGTATCAGCACGGATATAATATTCGAGTCCAATTACTAATTTTATATTGGGTCACATGAATCAATATCATATTGTAACATGAAGCTTATGCCATGCACATAGCCGGTTAGTCACTATCCACTTAGTCTGGTTCATACTGAAATCTCAGTTCAACTTATGCCATGTTCATTGCCAATCTTAGCTCATAGTCATGTCTGGCACGAGGTCTGGTTACTAAATCCATTCTTTCTTAGAATCATAACACAAGTATTAACCCAATTATAAATCATAAAAGAATAAGAAAATATTCAATCAAACAATCAAGGTTGCATGGTTCTCTAGGCCGCATGGGAAGTCCTGGCCGCATATGAAGTCAGAGATTTAGAAATGACTTGGATTTTGGTTGACCACGTTGGAGGTATCATTGTGATTTGTAAGACGAGAACCCTTGAGATTTTTGCAAGTAGCTTGTTCGAATTTACTATCACTAAGTTTGGTTGAATGCATATGTTTGAGGGATACCTTGAACGTGTGTAAGATACAAGACTCAATAATATGTTGAACTCGAGTGCAAAGACTTCACTATTGCTAAGTTGGTTGACATACATATGTTTGAGGGACGCCTTGAATATGTGCACGATCCAGTATCGCGATATGCTGATCTTTAATACTAGTGCAAGTGAATGTGTTAGATTCACATAAACGAGTATATTGACTTGAATAAGTTTGCCTCGGTCTTAGATCATCATTCAAGATGGATCATACCATACCCTGCATTAAGTGATATGTTCCGCGCTAAGGCACAATAAAGACCGAGTCAGAGCTTGGATTAAATGATAGAGTTATTCAATAAGACAGACCCAACACACACGCGATATGGATTACTATGCTTGAGATAGATTCAATAGTATACGATAAAATGGTTTGTGCTTAGGAAGTCTCGAGGATGAGACTTTTCTGAGTGGTATATAATATAATGACCCGTTCCGATCAAGTGGATAGCCGATTTAAACGGCGTTAGTAGAATAATTCGACCCGCTTTGCTCAGCGAGAAGACTTGCTTGAGGCAAAGGATTTCAGATTTGTCCCTTCAGGAGTTCAGACTTAGACTTTCAAAGGCTTGCTCAGAGTATCCCTCGACCGAGACAAATTATCGCTAAGGTGGGTGGCTACGATGAACTTGTCTTTGCCTAGCTTGCACACTAAAAAATATGGACGATACATGCTAGTCGCTAGGTGAATCATCATTTGCATGCTAATAAAGAATACAATGCACCTAGCTAAGAGAATAATTATATCTTGTATTGCTTGTGTTAGAACATGGAAATAAAACTTGTCTTATAACATGGACACTCGCATGCTACCTTAGCTTCATGCAAGTAGACCCCGCTATGCCTCGAGTAGATTATTATATACTCTTCGTAGTGCACTGCTTCATTTATTTACACTGGGTGCCTTATGGATTATGTTGCTCGATATGTCCCTGTACGGCTCCACTCCTCACAGTACCCCTTAGACTCATTCTAACGTAAATCCTTATGTTTCATATAAATGCATGCTTTTCTGCTTACATTATAACGTGTACTGTTTGTCTTGTTTAAATGATTGTCACATAAGTTCATGCCACAATCAAGCAACATGATTTGTGTCTTACATTCATCTAATTCATCGGAAGACTATCTAATAGTCGTTCCGTACAAATATGAACCTGAAAGTATCTGGGACCGTTGGGTTGCCAAGGCATCTCCGAACTAGGGGATTGTACCATGTCAAGTTTAACTCTGAACGAGAATCATGTCAAGTAAAGCAAGAATCACAGCTCATGGAGCATACTCATTTAGAACAATAATCAAAAATTAACATGTCGTGTCATGAATTCCGTGAATCTGAGACCCAAGACTTGCATGTCACAGACAACTTGTGCAAAAGGTATTTCAATCTGTTCCTGCGGACGATCTCTGGGGTACTGGGGCCGATCAGATCTGGACGGAACATATGTTAGTCTGTCTGTTCGGGCATGATGGCGTGTAGCACCTCGTGAACTATTCGTTCACGCCATTCTCGCTCTTAGACTAAGTAGTAATTTGTTCGGGCAGGATGGATGTGATGTCTCGTTCCTTTAGTCGTATACCATTCTCGCTCTTGACTATAATCCATCCTTTATGGCTATGCCAGTGACTCATGTTCATATAGATAAGTTATCCTCGCTTAGCGGCAATCCTCGTGCGAGTCATTGCATCGCACCTAGTAATCTAAAATACCTGAACAAATATGAGTATTATATAATTGAATACTTGAACAATCTTCTGCAACACTTCTGGATAATCCGTGTAACTCGTGCACCTGAAACAGAACCTCATTCACGACACTCGTGTTTGCCTATACAATTTTTCGTAGATTTTATCAATATATATATATATATATATATATATATATACTTGTGCTTGGTTTAACTTGGTTTACCTTAGACAGGAAAGGACGGATGGTAAGTTGGTAAGTATCGCCATGTTACTTATATTTTGCATGACGTACCGCCGTGTTAGACCTTTCATTATGCCATAAAACTGATCCTAAGGCAAGACTAGAAAGATAACTTAATAGATGGTTCACGGAACCTATATAACGTGTTTGGATTTGTCGAGCGGGCGAGAAGCCTCCCCACCAGTGCATTCATGTACTGATAACCCACCAGATTGCTTGCAGGATGCGGAATAACCTCGTTCGGTGCGGAAACTCCTTCGTTCGTGCTAAGGCATGGAGTTCGCTTTGGAGCCTTGGAGCGTTGCGTCCGAAGCTGAAGCACATATCCAAGACATAATATTAGAACATCGCCTATGTATCAGTTCATGTTATAAACCACTTGGCACGCTTTTATTGTTTCGAGAGAGAGGGTTTGAGCGACTTGTAATCTCGGCCTAGCGCCGCTTGTAATACTGAATCAATATCAATATAGTGCTTATTTTACTTTCATACTTGTGTTATTCAATGCTTCCGCTAATGACAACTCTGTGAACTTGTTACTAATCGCTTGTTCATTTCTTATTCCGCTACATTCGGACTATCTGTGCGACTCTGTGACTTAGTTATTTTACCGCATGTTCTGATTTATGGCCTTGCACGGGCGCAGAATAGCTCGTAAGACATTACGTCCAGATAGGAACGATCGCCCTGTGGGAGAGCTGATGCGGTGATTCGCGCCTAGCGGGGATAGCCGAATCCTGCGGGAGATCGGGACATGACAGAAGAAGATGTTGGCTTATATATGGTAGGGTTGAGGGTTGAACCAAGGGTTCTCATGACTTGAATCAACCCACAAAATGAATCATGAACCAGGTTAAACCAAAGAATGGGTTTAGCCACCATGCACATGCAACCATGCTAAAATTAAAAATATATTCCAAATAGGTATATCGGGAACGGAGAGTGAAACAACGCCGCTGTGACTATAGCTAGGGGAACGATGGACTTTGCTGCACCCGAGATTTACTTGGAAAACTTCGGTACCGTGTCCAATAAATCAGACGTCTACAGTTTCAGGATGTTATTGTTGGAGATGGCCAACGGAAGGAAAAAATGTACATTATGGATTTTACTCCAACTTGGTTGGCAAAATATTGGCATTTGTGAAAATTTTTTTTGCCAACTTTGTTGGTGGAATGTTGGCAATATGATTTTTTGTTATTTGGCTCCAACCATGTTGGCGAAAGGTTTTTGTTTTGCCAATTTCTGTAAATTTATTTCTTTTCAACTAATTTTTTCAAATATATTTTCTCTAGAGCAATTTTTTTATTCTAATTGAAATTGTATTTTAAGAAAAAATTACAGTTATTTAGTAATAGGGTCTCATATAAAATACAATTTTACGATTTTTGTCTCCAAAGTGTCCGACATTAGAGTTTAGGTCTTAAAATCACTGTTCATACGTGGACAGTGATTTTAAGACCCATATACTAACACCGGACACTTTAGAGACCCAAATCCTAATATCATATATTATATGAGATCCTACTACTAAATAACCCAAAAAATTATCCTAGTTGGTATATTTTTTATGTAGAAATTGTACACACACAAAATATTTTTCAATAATTTTTAATTTCTATCCTAAGTAAAATTAATAATTTAGTTTGAAAGTAGGGTCCAATATTAACTTTTATGAGAGATAAAAAAATTGAGAGTTCAGAAATCCTTATAGAAATATTCCATACTACATCAACGCTACGTAGGATGAAAATTAGGGTAGCTGTTAGAAGGCAAAAAATTCTAAAAAAAAATTATACCATAGAAATAGGGGAGACATAAACCCCAATTGAAGATGGCTTAATATTTGGTATAGCAATAAATAGAGCAATTAATGCAATAAAAGTTTAAATACATATATCAATCCTTGAAGCAATTATTTAATTTGCTGCAATTTTATTACTAGAGCAAATGCTACAAATGATTTATATTTATAGGCAATCACGTAACCTCTAGTTTATTAGAGGAAAAATATAAAAATAATCTCCCTTGTTATTGAAGACTAAGCTTGTAATTGTTTAGTGGATTTTTTTTTTAAAAGTCGCCAAAGTGTGTTGATAACTACTTATAAAAAAAAATCCTTCAACTTTTCTCCCCTTGACAATATTATTTCATCTATTGTCAAATGGTGTTTCTCTTGTGACTCTAAAAAGAGAGTATAATAGTTGTCAAAAATAAAAATAATTTTATAACGTGGGTTATTAAAGGGTTGGATTTTTACTTTGTATTTTAGTCCCATATTAGTTAGAGATCAGTATTACACCTTCATTGGGTTGTATAAATAAGGCATTTGCCTTCCACTATATGATTACACTAATAAGAGATATTCTTTCATATTTTCTTCTTCCTTCTTCTATGTTTATTCTAGCACGTTATCATCACGAAGCTCTAACGGGAGAAAATAAGCGAGAGCATCTCAGTGAAGCCGCCATTTGTGGATTCTCCACTTCGATAATAGGTATGGTTATTTATATTTTTTTTTTGCATATGCATACCCCAGGCGCAGCCTGATATTGATGTTTATACATCTCTTGGCATATTGCTAGGACAAAAAGAATATTTTTTATCCATTCATCTCACTTCTTTTAGTTAACTCTGATAGCACTCTGATGTTAATCGCATATAGATCTCTCGGAAAGAACGCTGAAGTTATTCTTTATTTATTTATTTATTTATTTATTTATTTCTTTTATATATGTTAATACATTCAGATCATAACCATCAGAGATCTGATGACCATGAATATGAATTGTTTGAACAATATATATATAAGACTTCTGGAACATTATTGTTCGAAGCATACCATATGTAGTATTTTTGAAAGACTTCTTGAACATAATCATTGTTCGAAGCATACCATGAATATCTAGTATTTGGTATTTACTTACGACTTCTGGAACATCATTGTTCGAAGCATACCATGAACAAGATTTGTTTGGTATAAATAGACTTCTAAAATATTATTGTTTGAAGCATACACCATGAACATGAATTGTTTGGTGATTTACCAAATTCTTATGTTAACTTATTATTATTGATCTTATACAGCAATATGTCGAGCCTCAAAAATCATGATTTCAAGCCTCTAAACTTAGAAGGCCAGAACTTTCTCAACTGGAGATTGGATGCTGAATTGCACCTTTAAGCCAAAAGCTTAGGTGATGTAATTATGGTTGATAAGCCAATATCTGCACAAGATAAAGCGAATGCTTTAATTTTACTAAGACATCATATTCATGATGATCTCAAGGCTGAGTACTTAACAGACAAGGACCCTTTGGTGCTATAGAATTCCCTAGTTGAGAGATATGATCACCAAAAAATGATCATACTACCAAGTGTACTCCATGAATGGCTCAATCTATGTTTCCAAGATTATAAGACAGTTGCAGCCTATAATTGAGCTATGTTCATGATTAGTTCATAATTGAAGTTATATGGTGAAGAAGTGACAGAGCATTCCATGCTAGAGAAAATATTCACCATATTTTATGTGACTAATATGACCCTAAAACAGACGTATAGGGAGAGGAATTTTAAGAAGTATTTTGAACTTATTGTTGTCTTACTCGTGGCCGAGAAAAATAATAAGTTATTAATCAAAAACGACACTAGTAGACCAATTGGGTCTGCACCAATTCTAGCTGAAGTGAATGCCACTAGTACTCGAAAAAATATGACCAATACTAGGGGTCGAGGAAATCACAGAGGTAGAGGGCATGGATGTCGTGGAAGCCAAATAAATGGCTACAATTTGGGTACAATAAACGATACACAGTTCAAAAATAAGGGATTTAATCCTCAAAAAAATAATACCCAAATTCCCAATCCAGCTGCCCTAACTAATATTTGCAAACGTTATGGAAGAGTTGGTCATTGGATGTGAAACTGTCACACCTCACAAAATAAAGTGGACGAGTATGAAGCCTCAAAGGGTGTGAAGACTAATCTCAAGGAGGGTACAAGACACATAAATTTTAATGATTTCTTCCAAGATAAGGATAGAAATATAATTTCGGAAGACCATTTCAACGCCATGATAGACGAAGTTAATGAATAGTTATTGTATGCTTATCTAAGTTTATTTACCTTCCACTTTAAATAAATTGGTCATTATATGATCAATAGTCTAGGTAGTTTACTTTTTTTGAAGCAGTTTTATTTAGATTTAGATCAAGTTATAATAATTGGCAATATGCCAAGTTTAACCATTTAATATCATATTAATATATTGTTAGTTTTTGGTTTTGAAAGGTATGGACAATGATGATGGAATATGCTTGATAGATAGTGCAATAACTCATACTATATTGAAAACTAGGAAGTTTTTCACAACACATGCCTCAAATACTGCCAAGGTGACCACCATTGCTGGACTTGTACAGATTATAGAAGGTTATTGTAAGGTCGATGTTGGGTTGCCAAATGAAACACACTTAGTCATTCAAAATACATTATTCTCTAGTAGATCTAATAAAAATCTACTCAGCTTTAGAGATATTCGAATGAACGGATTTTATGTTGAAACCATGAACGATGATAGCAAAGAGTATCTTTGTATCACCTCTAATATTGGAAGCAATAAGCTCACATTAGAAAAGTACAAGTTAATCTCCTCGAGGTTATATCAAACTACTCTGAAGATAGTAGAATCTTACCCCATTACTAGCAAAAGGCTAAAGGATCCAAGGAATCTAATCCTTTGGCATGAAAGATTGGGTAATCGAAGATCGACTATGTTGAGAAAGGTCATCAACAATACCAATAGGCATAATTTATCATACCAAAGTCTTTCCTTTCCTACTGAATATTTGTATGTATCTTGTTCACAGGGTAAACTCATTACAAGACCTTCACTTCTCAAAATAGCTTCTAAATCACCACCATTCCTTCAGAGAATACAAGGTGATATTTGTGGACCAATTGATCATGCTAGCAAATCTTTCATGTATTTTATGGTTCTAATAGATGCTTCTAATCGATGGTCAAATATTTTTTTTACTCTCATCTAGAAATTTTGCATTCTCCAAGCTACTTTCTCAGTTGATTAAGCTTAAGACTCATTTTTCTGACCAACATGTTAGAATGATTTGACTTGATAATGCAGCTGAGTTTACTTCCCGTACTTTTGATGATTATTGTGCTTCTATAGGAATAGAAGTTATACATTATGTGCCTCATGTTCATACCCAAAATGGTTTACCAGAGTCCTTGATTAAGCATTTTCAGCACATAGCAAGGACTTTACTCCTACAATCAAACTTACTCATTTCAGCTTGGGGACATGTCATATTACATGCTGCTAAATTGATTATTATTAGGCCAATTGCATATCATAAATTTTTACTATCACAACTTGTGACAGGCCATCAATCTAACATCTCTCATTTGCGTAAATTTGGTTGTGTTGTTTATGTTCATATTCTTTCTCCTCGACGATCTAAAATGGGACCTCAGCGCCGTTTAGAAATTTATATTGGTTTTGATTCGCCCTCAATTATTAGATATTTGGAACCTTTAAATGGTGATATTTTTACTGCTAGATTCGCAGACTACCATTTTGATGTGACTAAATTCCCACCATTAGGGAAAGATAAGAAAGAAAAGAATGTTCTTACCACCACAAATAAATTGCATAAATTATCGTGGGATAATCCTACTGTCTCATCTAGATCCTCATACTAATCAATGTGAAACTGAGGTACGAAGGATATTGCATCTACAGAAAATTACAAATCAAATATCAGATGCATTTACTGATGCAGCTAAAGTGATTAAATCTCATGTTCCCGCTACAAATACGCCAGCTCGAATTGATATCCCCATAGGAAAAATAGCAGAGTGGCTAATGAATCTACTACACGCCAGAAGCGTGTTAGACCTATAGGTTTGAAGGATTTAGTCCCTAGAAAGAAAAAATGCCCAAGTAACGCTCTTAAGGAGGTTACACATAACGCTTAAGAAGAGGTTATGAATGACAGATTCATACTCTCTGAAAACCCAGACGAAGTTATTGTCTTAGAAAAGACGCAAACCTATGAGGAGGCTCAAGTACCTGAAAGCAAAGAGATCTCTATGTTTTATACATATACAAGAAATGTATGAGATCGCAAAGATATAAAAATAGATGAGATTTTCTCATTCTCAGTAGCTACTGAAATATCTAAGGGCATTGATGATACTGAACCACGTAGCATCGATGAATGTCGACAAAGAAAAGATTGGCAAAAATGGAAGGATGTTATTCAAGCAGAATTGGATTCCCTTAATAAACGTGGAGTGTTCAGACCTATAATACAAACACCAAAATATGTCATATCGGTAGGTTACACGTGAGTGTTTATAAGAAAGCGAAATAAAAAGAATAAAATCGCTCGATTTAAGGCACGATTAGTGGCACAAGGATTTTCTCAGAGACCTGTGATTGATTATGAAGAGACATATTCTTCCGTAATGGATGCAACAACGTTCCGTTATTTGATAAGTCTGACAGTTGAGAAAAAGCTGGACATGAGACTTATGGATATTTTAACAGCCTATCTATATGGTGATTTAGATAGCGATATCTATATGAAAATCCTAGATGGATTTAACCTACCCAGCTCAAAAGCTAAGAACATGCATTATATAAAGCTAAGATGTTCATTGTACGGTTTGAAATAATTTGGAAGGATGTGGTACAACTGTCTTAGTGAATATATGAAAATGGAGGGATATGAGAATAATCCTATATGCCCATGTGTCTTCATAAAGAAATATAAGGAGGGTTTAGCTATAGTTGTAGTATATGTCGATGACATAAACTTGAATGGGACAAGACACGAAATCAATGAGACTGCAAACTATCTGAAAAAGGAGTTCGAGATAAAAGATCTCGGAGACACCAAATATTATCGCGGATTACAAATTGAGCATTGCACTAATAGAATTTTAGTGCATCAATCCAAATACACATAAAATATATTAAAACAGTTCAATATGGATAAAGTTTATCCCCTTAGCACTCCAATGGTTGTTCGATCTTTAGATATCAATAAAGATCCATATCGTCCTAAGGACGACAATGAAATGGTGCTAAAACCCGAAGTACCATACCTTAGTGCCATTGGGGCATTAATGTATCTATCACAATGTACAAGGCTAGACATATCATTCTCTGTCAATATGTTGGCTAGTTATAGCTCGACGCCAACTCGCAGATATTGGAATAACATTAA
The DNA here is from genome assembly GCA_036927795.1 of Iris macrosiphon. Classification (NCBI taxonomy): domain Eukaryota; kingdom Viridiplantae; phylum Streptophyta; class Magnoliopsida; order Asparagales; family Iridaceae; genus Iris; species Iris macrosiphon. Next base: position 89,923,232 of record JAYESA010000005.1, read on the forward strand.
ACATGTGATGAGATATCTTCGTGGAACTACCGACATGGGATTATTTTATATTTGTGGTTTATCTGACATCGCGAATCTAGTTGACTTTGCAGATTCAGGTTATTTATCTGATCCCCAAAAAGGTCGTTCACAAACTGGATATGTGTTTCTTAATAGCAATGCAGCTATTTCTTGGCGTTCAACAAAACAACCAATGGTTGCTACATCCTGAAATCACTCAAAAATATTGTCTCTCCATGAAGCAAGTAGAGAATGTATTTGGCTGAGATCGTTGATTCAACACATTCGTAGCTCCTGTCACATTTTTCCTACCACAAACATTCCAACTGTTATTCATGAAGATAATGCAGCATATATTGCACAAATTCAAGGTGGATTCATTAAAGGAGACAGGACCAAGCACATCTCACAAAATTTTTTTTATACTCATGAGCTTCAGAAGAACTTTGATATTGACGTCAAACAAGTTCGCTCAAGTGATAATCTTACAGACTTGTTCACCAAATCGTTGCCAAAGTCAACTTTTCAGAAACTAGTTCATGGAATTGGAATGCGACATCTTCATCAGTTGACTGTTCAGGATCAACATCATCAGGGGGAGTGATTGTTTTCAGGGGAAGGTACATTTTGTATGGACTATAACGCGTTGTACTCTTTTTTTCCTAGTCATGGATTTTTTTCATTGAATTTTTTCTGACAAAGTTTTATTGAGGCAACATTAAGCGTGTCCAACATCTATCTAAGTCATCCTAAAGATTGTACTCTTTTCTTTCGCACAAGTTTTGTCCTAATGGATTTTTCTGGCAAAGTTTTAACGAGACAATAGGCTTAGAGATGGTGGTCATCCAAAGGGGGGGGTGTTATAATGTAGGTTACTAAATGGTTGTATTTCACTTTTTATTTTAGTCCCACATTGATTAGAGATTAGTATTACATATTCATTGTGTTGTATAAATAAGACATATGTCTTTCACTATGTGATTACTCTAATAAGATATTTTCTTTCATATTTTTTTTTATTTGTTTTCTACGTTTATTCTAACAAATAAAAAATTATTAGACATTTTTATTATGGTTTTCGTAAAGTTGTAAGTAGAGGCAGACCCAAAAGAAAAGGAAAAAAAAAAAAACTAAATTTGGTGTAAGGATCCCTTTGGCAATAAAAAAACTATTATTTTTTTCTGGGAAACTACGTCCTAGTTTACATGCACAAATTTGTTTGACAACCGAAGTTCACATTTGGAGGTCAATGCCACGTCAGCATATATTTGGTTTCCTCTCAAACCATTGCAAGTTATGTATGTTTAATATAATTATTTTCTTGACATTCTTGTCATCGACAGAGAGTGGATTGTTAGGTGTTGGAAATGATTTTGCTTCAATGGATGAGAAATGGGTGAGAAATGAGAGGTGGAGGAGCTCCTTATTCCCAACAAGCAAGTCTTGTCTACGACAGATTTTGTTGACTCCTTTAATAATTGTACCTTCCACTTTACATGATAATATGTTTATATTCGTTTGGTCTTTTGATAAGGACACTAAAAATTTTACTAAAGACTAGTCCAAAATTGGAACTAGTTCATTAATGAACAAAGTTTACTCACACGAGCCCATTAGTTTACTCATACTAGTCCAAACTTGAAACCCTCCTTCCAAACCCTCCAAATCCCACCGGAGCCCTCCCTCCTCCCGCCGGAGCCGTTCTCCTCGACTTCGTCCTCCTCCTCCTTGTCGATGGCTCCTAAAGTCTCGAAAGAATCAAGGTACAATTCTTCCTTCTCCTTGTTCTATAGCATTTACAAAAAAATTCAAAATTTTTAAAAATTCCTATTGCATTTCTAAATTTTTGAGTGATTTTCTATCCATTCTTCAAATGAGGGCATACAAGTCCTAAATGTAGCTTATGATGTAGTTTAGACGTTTACTTGGACGGTCGTACCCGATTTTAGGACATACAATGTCGACAATCGTCGAAAGTATCGAGCAGTATCGGGCGGGACTGTAAAAATTTCTACAGTCCCATATAGATTTAGGATTGTAGAAAATTCTAGTCCTATATAAATTAAGGATTGTAGAAATTTCTACAATCCTAAATTTATAAAGGACTGTAAAAATTTCAACAGTCCTAAAAAATTAGGACTGTTGAAATTTCTGCAGTCCTGTATATGTATAGGACTGTAGAAATTTTTACAGTCCTGAATGTTAAATTAATTTAGGATGTTAAATAAAATTTTATTTTTTATCTTATAGTCATGACCCTCGAAAGGGCATTATGGATGAATATATCATCAGAAGACGCCATACTGCGTCGATGCGTAAGGAACACAATGTTTCGTGTACTATTGAACCCGGTGTCACTATCCGCGACCCCGAGGCACGCCCTGAAGTTAGGAAACGTCGATTGACGAAGAAGACTGTCACTCGTTCGAAGAGACGTGCTCCTCCTAGTTCTTCTGGTTCTTCTTCCTCCTCCAATGAGGATATGCCAAATGTCCCAAATCGACCTACTGATGGTTCAGGACCTTCTCAGCCTGCAGATAGTCCTGTCGAGAGTCTCCCACAAATCCTCGAAAACTGGGCTACTGATGGTTCAGGACCTTCTGAGCAGCCAGATAGTTTAGTCGAGACTCGTCCAAACGGTTACTTTATGTTACCGTCGATCGAAAACCATATTGCATACCAAATATGGAACAATCCGGTAAGTACATTACGTTATGATAATTTTATATATAGTTGTAAGTTCAATGTTCATCCAATTATTTATAGATAAGTACATTTTACATAGAGGTATAACTTCATCCAATTGTTTACTTTTCAGGAGAGTTCTCGTATGTTGACGGTGATCAACCACGAAAAAAAATGCAATACATGGAGGTATGAATTATTGGGAGACGATGTGAAGGCAAAAATCAGTCAAATCTGTTTATAATATTTGGGTAGCTACTCATATACGACGGTGGATAATGCACTGATATCAGCATTTGTAGAACGATGGCATCCAGAAACCAACACTTTCCATCTACCCAATGGGGAGTTGACGATTACCCTTGATGACGTCCATCATATATTGGGACTTAGGGTTGATGGTCTAGTCATAATGAATCAAACTTTTGATGAGTCAAGCATCAACTTTTACGACCATATTGTGGATTATGTATTAGGGTGTCTGGGAGTTGATGCCACTAGTTTTACCACTCTTCGAGAATTCAAGAAGTCCTACGGACTTCCTCTAAAATATTTGGAGGAGATATTCGCTGATCCGGACCCCGAAATGGATAATAGCGATAATGTGGCCCGCGGATATATGCAGTTCATCTTAGGGGCTGTCGGCATTACGGATAAGTCTGGAACGTCCATACATGCCAAATATCTCCTCAATTTGGACAACATAGACACGGTGGAAGAAATATCTTGGGAAAGCGGTATACTAGCATACCTTTACCGCGAGCTTGGTGCGGCATCCCGCGTGGGTTCGAAGACAATATCTGGATGCCAGACTCTACTCCATGTATAAATATATCTTTGTCAACTTGTATACATAATTTAAAATTTTGTTGTTAATTTTTGGACTAATAAATTTTTTAACCTGGTTACGTGAAGGCATGGATATACGAGCACTTTCCAACCCTGCAGCGGGCTAAACTGAACCAAAGGTATGACGAGAACCTTCCTAGAATGTGCCGATGGAAGCCAACTAAGAAAGATGCCAAACGTTCTCACACATTGGCCGCCCTACGGAATACGCTCGAAGATATGACGACAGAAGAGGTGAATTGAGACCTAATTTTTTAATGTTTGGTAGTAATTAACTACGTTATGCTAAATGACGTTATGCTAAATTTTATGCGGTGCAGATTGTTTGGGATCCATACCGTAATTTGCGACAAACTAGTCGTCCATTGCAACCAGTCGCTTTATATCACGGTCTTATAAGTTGTCATAAAATCGAGGAGGCTTATATGCCGGATAGAGTGCTCCGTCAGTTTGGCTATGTACAAACTGTCCCAAAGAACACTTTGAAAATGATAACTGCTCCGCGAGGTACCAAACCGCTAAACTATATTCCTACGGCGTTCAACTGGGTCTCGGACTTCTTCACCGAGTGGCAACGCCACGTTATTAGAGACACTGAACGGCAAGCAGTAGTAAATATGATGGAATATAGCGACGACTACCTCGCCTACTACGATGGTGTCGGATGTAACGCCCCTCTCCGCGCCGGCGTTATGTATCAAGGTGAGTGGGCAGAACTTCGTTCTCTGATTCTTGCACGCCTTAATAAATAACCTGAGTTTTTGCTTGCAATGTTTTCTTAAGAGAATGATAAGAACCTGCCTTGCATGTTAATGAACGAACTCACCTAGCTTGTCTTGAATCAATAAGTCTGCTAAACGAGAATCCTGATGGCTTGCTTAGAGTGCATGAACATGTTCACTATCGTCTATGCTTCGAGAGAACCATACTGTGCCTGAATGTGTTCAAGTGACAAGTCGGATTTGCCCCGCAACAAGGATTTGCGTTATGATGGTTCGTCTCGTCTGCATACTAGAGTTTATTTGATAGTGATCCATGCATTCGCACGCGGTCGGATAATGGCTTTTGGTGCAGAGCTGAACTGCATGTGTCACGGCTGCTACAGAGATAGTGCAAAGCAACCATGAGTCACAGCTGCCATTAGCATCAGATAAAAGAGTCATTGGTATGCTGTTCCCCCAGCTGCCGATCCTGAGATACTCGGGGACCGCCATTCATATAGCTAAGTCATTGTGTTGGCTTGGATAGAGGACTGCCCCTAAGAATGTGCATTGTGTGTCTAGCTTTGCATCTGACCCTCGAGTCGCACGAGACACGCTGCGCACACCCTGAAACATGAACGGTTTGCTTGCCTGCTTAGTATATGAAACTCTGTTTCCAAACATGTTTCTAAACAAGTAAATCGACTCTGCTAGAACTGCATGAAACGAACCTAGGTAAAATTAGAAAGATCACTAGTAATGTAATGTTTTATAACATGATTACTTAGTGCCTGTTTGAGTGAATGCTTGTTTCTGTTCAGTTGATTTATCTCACCAGTACTTGTATAAAGTGCTGACCCACCAACAGTTTACTTGTTCGCAGGTACTGGATCGTCCGAGGAAGCGATAGGCGTGCTACAGTCCCGAAGACCCGGAATCCTGGTTTCGATTGTTGCCCCGAGAATGCTATCGTATAAGGGGGCATAATGTATGGAACGAACGTGTGCCTTTGCTAAAGGAAACCCAAGTTGCCTCGATTGTCCCGAACACTCAGTTGGCTAATGCATTGCATTGCAACAAGTCCCTTTCCGCTGCTTACTCGATTGATGCGAGGATAGCCAACTATCAACTTAAACGATTGGCCTTGCACGGGCGTAACCCCAGGCCCGTGCGGCATCACGTCCCCCGAAGGCTCGAACGGGCCATTCGCTTGGCTCCCTTCCTCCCTCGCACCCGCGGGACGGGCGCGGTGATTCGCGTCCGGCGCGTCGAGGCACGGTGATTCGTGCCCGGTTCGTTAATTCCTGACCGCACGGGGCGGGGCAGGGCGGAGCGGCGGCCCGGGCGGGGCCGGGGCGTGACAGAATGGTATCAGAGCGGAATCGATTCTTTGGACCAAACCGTTGCTATGACTCTGAGATATTATCGATATGGTTTTGCAAAGAACGTTCCATACAATAAGTCCATAGATATTCTCAAAGTGCAAAACATTTCCTGAACTTGAATTGCTTGATTGTTTCGATTGAGTACGGCGAGGGACGGCTCTATCGCTACTCGGGATATCGAGAAGTTTATCCTTGAAGTTTCGAGGACAAAACTTTTTGTTGGTTGGTAAGTATGTAACGCCCCACTCCGCGCCGGCGTTATGTATCAAGGTGAGTGGGCAGAACTTCGTTCTCTGATTCTTGCACGCCTTAATAAATAACCTAAGTTTTTGCTTGCAATGTTTTCTTAAGAGAATGATAAGAACCTGCCTTGCATGTTAATGAACGAACTCACCTAGCTTGTCTTGAATCAATAAGTCTGCTAAACGAGAATCCTGATCGCTTGCTTAGAGTGCATGAACATGTTCACTATCGTCTATGCTTCGAGAGAACCATACTGTGCCTGAATGTGTTCAAGTGATAAGTCGGATTTGCCCCGCAACAAGGATTTGCGTTATGATGGTTCGTCTCGTCTGCATACTAGAGTTTATTTGATAGTGATCCATGCATTCGCACGTGGTCGGACAATGGCTTTTGGTGCAGAGCTGAACTGCATGTGTCACGGCTGCTACAGAGATAGTATAAAGCAACCATGAGTCACAGCTGCCATTAGCATCAGATAAAAGAGTCATTGGTATGTTGTTCCCCCAGCTGCCGATCCTGAGATACTCGGGGACCGCCATTCATATAGCTAAGTCATTGTATTGGCTTGGATAGAGGACTGCCCCTAAGAATGTGCATTGTGTGTCTAGCTTTGCATCTGACCCTCGAGTCGCACGAGACACGCTGCGCACACCCTGAAACATGAACGGTTTGCTTGCCTGCTTAGTATATGAAACTCTGTTTCCAAACATGTTTCTAAACAAGTAAATCGACTCTGCTAGAACTGCATGAAACGAACCTAGGTAAAACTAGAAAGATCACTAGTAATGTAATGTTTTATAACATGATTACTTAGTGCCTGTTTGAGTGAATGCTTGTTTCTGTTCAGTTGATTTATCTCACCAGTACTTGTATAAAGTGCTGACCCACCAACAGTTTACTTATTCGCAGGTACTGGATCGTCCGAGGAAGCGATAGGCGTGCTACAGTCCCGAAGACCCGGAATCCTGGTTTCGATTGTTGCCCCGAGAATGCTATCGTATAAGGGGGCATAATGTATGGAACGAACGTGTGCCTTTGCTAAAGGAAACCCAAGTTGCCTCGATTGTCCCGAACACTCAGTTGGCTAATGCATTGCATTGCAACAAGTCCCTTTCCGCTGCTTACTCGATTGATGCGAGGATAGCCAACTATCAACTTAAACGATTGGCCTTGCACGGGCGCAACCCCAGGCCCGTGCGGCATCACGTCCCCCGAAGGCTCGAACGGGCCATTCGCTTGGCTCCCTTCCTCCCTCGCACCCGCGGGACGGGCGCGGTAATTTGCGTCCGGCGCACCGAGGCACGGTGATTCGTGCCCGGTTCGTTAATTCCCGACCGTACGGGGCGGGGCAGGGCGGAGCGGCGGCCCGGGCGGGGCCGGGGCGTGACATCGGACTACCTACCTTGTTCCAACGCGGAGGCGATATTTTGCGTGTACCTTCAGATCTTCCTGCCAAATCGGTCTTGTATACTGTATTGGCCAAGATGGTGAGCCAACTTCTTCACTTTCAGTTTGATATTTGTAAATGTTTATAACATAACAAAAAATTTTAATTCTCATAAATAGGCTAGGAAAGTGAAGAAGTTGGGAAGAAGCCTCGTAAGTTGCCAGGGTTCGAATTATATGGCAATCAATAACGAACTACAACAAATCGACAACGCTGAAGATTTTTCTTTCTTGGAAAATAGAGAGCAACGTACAAAGAGGCGACATGAAGTTTAGGCCCCGTTTGAAGACTTGTAAAACTTTCAATGAATTTGAGTTTTGAGACATGTAAAAGTTTTAAGTTTGAATTTTACTTGTAAAACTTTGAATGAATTTGCTACAATTCGTACTTTGAATATTTGTGTTCTAAGTTTGCTACAATTTGAAAATTTGCTACAATTGCTACATACATATAATTTGTGTTCTAAGTTTGCTACATACATACAGTTGTCAAATGTGCAGATTTTGATAGTGGAGATAGTTTAGGACTGTCAAACTTTTGACAGTCCTACTTTCTTCTAGGACTGTCAAAATCTGCACAGTCCTAAACTTACATATAACTGTCCAGAGACAGTGGGTAAAGTTTAGGATTGTCAAAATTTTGACAGTCCTACTTTCTTCTAGGACTGTCAAAATTTTGACAGTCCTAAACTTACATATAACTGTCCAAAGACAGTGGATAAAGTTTAGGACTGTCAAAATTTTGACAGTCCTAAACTTACATATAACTGTCCAAAGACAGTGGATAAAGTTTAGGACTGTCAAAATTTTGACAGTCCTACTTTCTTCTAGGACTGTCAAAATTTTGACAGTCCTAAACTTATATATAACTGTCCAAAGACAGTGGATAAAGTTTAGGACTGTCAAAATTCCAAAGACAGTGGATAAAGTTTAGGACTGTCAAAATTTTGACAGTCCTAGTATCTTCCAGGACTGATAATTTTGACAGTCCTAAACTTACATATAACTGTCCACAGACAGTGGATAAAGTTTAGGACTGTCAAAATTTTGACAGTCCTATTATCTTCCAGGACTGTCATAATTTTGACAGTCCTAAACTTACATATAACTGTCCACAGACAGTGGATAAAGTTTAGGACTGTCAAAATTTTAACAGCCCTACTTTCTTCTAGGACTGTCAAAATTTTGACAGTCCTAATTTCCTGACAGTTTTACATATAATTTTGACAGTCCTAGTATCGATTAGTATCAATGCACAACATACAGTCAAAATCGATTAGTATCAATGCACAACATACAGTCCTAGGGTTTAGATAACTTCTTTCATTGCACAACATACACACAACATACAGTTCAATATACAGTTAAACATACATGGCTCTTTGCACAACATACATTTCAATATACAGTATCAATCGATTAGAATATCAAAGTAGTCGTTCAACATGATTTTTGGATCCTCCATCTTCATCATCTTCTTATAGGCAGCCATTGCATCCGTGTAGGGTGTCGTCCATGCGATCGCTTCCTCTGGTGCGTGTTTATACCAAAGCGTAGAAGGTGGCAGAATATGAGAGTGACCGATCAATCTTGGGATGACGAAGTGTTATCCGACAAGCCCTATCGAACATAGATTGGATACTCCGTGTTCGGCCGGGGGAGCACACATTGGAAAGAAAGTATTGTTAATGCCTTGTGAGATAATTACAATAGGTATCTTATACCTATTAGAGAATACGTAAGCAGCAAGCAGGACATCCATGTAATGGTCCGGTAACTGTTTCCGTACAAGGTAAGCTTGCCAACAAATCTCCAACAATTTCTTCGCCGAGTATCTGCCTATAGAAGGGTAGTCGAGACTCCAACTCCTCGTACAGCTCTTCCCTAACCTGTCTCCATTCTGTTTCAACTGAATAGCCTAGTTGTCTTGCTAGTGCATGATATCCACAATGGCCATCCTTAGGAACATCAACAATAGACCAAATGAAATCCCGTATCTCAGGTAGAAAATTTTTAATGTATAGACTATATGAATCAGAAAAGTTATCTAAACCCTCCGTCGTGACTACATCGTTCGTTTTCTGTTTCTTCCCCTTCGTATAGTAAGCTTACTCTTTTTCTGCAGAAATATCACCCTTTCGATTACAAACTTTGCCTCCAAACTGCGTTCAATATGTTCAAACAAGGATGGATCTCTCTTAGTTGACTCCTTCTCCTTCTTTTTTGCTCTACTCTTTCTTGAGTGTGGTATTCCCTTAGGAGTTCAAACAATATATGGCTCTTGCAATCGAATTATTGCCGGGACTGCAATTTCTTGGATTTTAACCTCAATAGATCTTCTCTCCGGTTCTGATGCGACACACCACCTTGCGTGCAGGAGTTTCACTTGTGGCAAAGAAAAGAAATCATCTTGAACTTCCACCGTCGACATTATCAACAGCTGTCTCCAATGTTGATCAACAACATCTATTGGAATATGTATAGATTCACGATGATATTCGTTAATCTCATGTGCACAAGGAAGTCTGAGTGATTGTCGATATGAACAACTGCAAACCTCGGGATCTTAACCAACCGACTTTGACCTACCAATCTCCTCAAACAATAGGCCCAAGGCCTTGTGAGATACTACATGGATTAAACCATCCAAGAGGTGTTCATGCTTATATTCATGCTTTGCAATATTGAGGCTCATCTCAAATGATGCTACAATCTCGTTCACCGTGGAAATAATTATCAAATGAATCGATTGCCAAACGGAGACAAAATTACCGACCGATGACCGTAGATATCTTTTTAAACTTGAGTGTGATCCTTCGACCCGGTTCGTAGTGATTGTGCCATAATCCTTCACCATGTTCGTCCATGCTATAATTACCGTCCACATTTTCAAATTTTCTCTTGCATTGAGCTTGGATATTTCGATTTATATGCCAAGTGCATAGTAGTCTATGCGCATGAGGAAATACAATATCCATAGCATTTATCAGCGCATATTCTCTGTCAGTAACAAAAACAGAGAGCTCTTTGTAACCTGTGTAAAGGGATTGTAGTTTCCTCAACGCCCATGTGTAATCCTCTACTGTCTCACTCTTCATAAAACAAAAAGCGACTGTAAATATTTTTCCCGTAGACATAAACCCAACAACGTGAAAAAGAGACATCTTGAACTTGTTGGTCTTATATGTACAATCAAGGATCAACACGTCTGCGAAGGACCGAGCCAAGTGTGTGCAATCAGGATGAGCCCAAAACAACGAAAGGAGTTCATTAGTTTGTGGATGTCTTCTATGGTACTCCACGTAGTGATGCTCCCCAAGCAACTTCAATACTTGCTGCATCGCCATTCTTCCTTTCATACTATTACATTTTGCTCTGGCCAAACTATTATAGATGGTCCTCATGGTAGACTTGTTCCCATCTTCTTTTTGTCGCATGATAGAATAAATTTGTTTCGGTGCAACTCCGGAAAGGAACAATTCTTCAACCAACTTTCTCTCATCCTCCGTCAACCGTGCCACGTAGGCATGACCCGTAAGTATCCCTGGAATAAGATGATTGTGTCTTCCATTCTTTACTTCGATTATCCGCTTCACATCTTCTACTTTTACAATCAACACCTTAAATATACAACCACATTTTCTCGTCCTAACATTTTTCTTAGGGATTTTTTTTCAATAACACTCTTTTTTTATGATGCTCCCTAAACACACCTCCTCTTTCGCACCCCAGCTCTACATATTTTCGGCTCGGCCGAGATCTGATGGATCTTGCAATGACAATTACTATGTTATGTCATCTTCCAACTTCTCTGCACTAATCTAATGCTTCTTCCTGGGTTACAAATTGAATATCCATTGAGAATATATCATCCACATCAACCCCAATAGCAGGATGTACCACAATATCTGTACAAGGTTGGTCCTATAACCAATATAAAATAATATAAAATTTAATAAATTCATATAATTGGCACTTCAAATAATTTAGTCTTTAAGATCCAAGACTGTCACTATTTTGACAGTCCTATTAGTATATAGGACTGTCAAAATTATGACAGTCCTACTTTTATATAGGACTGTCGAAATTCTGACAGTCCTACTTTTATATAGGACTGTCGAAATTCTGACAGTCCTGTATTTATATAGGACTGTCGAATTATTGACAGTCCTATATTTATATAGGACTATCTAATTTTATACGGTCCTTACACGATGACTGTGGAAATAGGGTTATCGTTTTACGTACCGTACGTGCTTCGGAACAACTGAATGTTCTTCGGAACGTCCGGAGTGCATATTTAATGGATTGAATGATCCAAATTCGTTATCGAAGATATTTTCATGCATTGTTCCTACAATAGTAAAAAAAAACTAAATTTTTTTGTGACAATCGTAAAACTTATTTATCGTATGTTATCGAAGACATACCGGAAGAATATTCGTTGAACAATCACCAAAGCAAAATTCTCTTCCACTTGGGACCACAACTATCAATTTCCAAATTTAGGTTTTGACTTGGAGAATGAGAGTTTCTTCAAGTGAAGGTGAAAAGTCTAAAATAGAATTTTTTTTCACTTATATCGCTTGGTGTGGGCTAGCCCTAAGTAACTTTAAGAGTGGCAAACTTGTAATTTTGGGAAAAATTACATTGGGCTAGCCCCAAGTAATATGGGTAGTGCCCTTATCAAAAGCCTTCTTTTGTTATAGTTTATTACTCTGATGATGTCATTTTTACACAGCCATTATATAATTCTGTTTATTCAGTATATACATGCTACTAATTGTATTTACATTACTTCTTTGTCATTTTATCCATTCAATTTGTATAAGTAGTTTACTTGAATTATATTATTACTTTGATGATGAATACATTACTGGGTGTATCACGTCCCAGTTCTAAAAAATGTAGGATTAGAATACGTGACAATAACCAGCTACGCATCAAATAGACTCTAGTCCAACTCGAATACGTATATGTTGTTTAGAGGCAAGTCTAATTTTAACAAGATAGTCCAACTATATTTAATTCCACAAAATATAATCTCACGTGGGAATCAAGTACATTCATGTTGATTATACAATAATACACTGTCAGCCCCCTTTCTTGGTACACTTTGGTGCAGATTGTCCTTGGCGCACTTTGGCGCATATTGTTTGCTAGCCCGGCCATTGTTTAGACCGGACCCAAGAATTGTGGAGAGAGTGGGTTTGGTTTGGTTGGTGGCATGTGTGGCTTAGATGAGTTTGAGTGATCCAACGGTCGATATCGCAAACCTAAACCTATATATTCCCATTTCACTCTCTCTGCTCATTATTTTCTCTCTCTTAGGCTTTCTCTCTCCCTCCGTAGGCAAGTACATCTTGCACAAGAGAAGAACCATGGATGTATGCATGCTTTAGTTCTTAATTTTTTTCCTATTTATTTCTAGCTTATATTGTTGGGACCGAGTACCCATTTATTTTTAATACTTGTTATTCTTGATTTCCTTCGTTGGAATTACATAGACATGAGTTTGGGTCTATAGGTTCACTTTTATTTTTCTGGAATTTGATCTCCTAAAACTTTGTGTTTTATAAAACTAATTAGCTCATAGTGTAGAGCACCATAATATTTATGTAACTTTGCTTTTGACCGTGCTTGATTTCGAGTCCAGCTAAGTTCAATACTGAAACTTGATGCAATACGTATACCAAGATGGCTGACTAGAGAAGAAGAACAATGCTTTGTGAAGAGTATGCAAGAGAACCCCTTTAGCGTAGAAATACGTATATTTTACTTTGGGCGCATTGGTGTGTTGTCCCAACTCTTCATGGTACTAATCATACTGTACTCAGTCTCCTAACAAAAGTGCGCCAATCACACTCCTTGAGTCAGTGGCACACTTTTGAGGGAAACCCAGTTGGCGCACTTTGGTGCGTATTCAATCAAAATTCTCTCTGGGAAACCAAGAGAAAGTGTGCTACGGTCAATCAATGCACTTTCTTCGCACTTGGCAATCTTGCACACTTTTTCTATGTTTCGTCAGCCGGCGCACTTTTCTTATGTTTAGCTGCTCGCGCACTTTCTTCCCTCTTCGTTTCCTTAGGAATGAAGCTTTGGTTGGTTTCTCAATTTCTGTATTATTAATTTATGTGCTCCTCGACTGACGAGTTTCTCGACTGCCGAGAACTCGGATTGTGTGTTTTGTCTTGTAGCTAGCTTGCTCGTGCACTTTCCTTGAAAGCGTGCTTTATTCTTGCCCGCGCACTTTTGTCAAGTTCGTCGTGTTGGTCAACTTGACAAAGTGTGCCACCCTTTGTAGCTCCCGTACTTTCTTGTGAAAGTGCGCCAACCTTGTTTCTATGAGTTTGTATGCCAACATTGTTTCTGTGAGTTTGTGCGTCAACCGTGTTTCTGTAATTTTGTGCGCCAACCTTGCTTCTGTGTGTTTGTGTGCCAACTTGCTTTGTGCACCTACTGTTTCTGGCGCACGTTGGGCCCTTTGCTTGGTTTAACATTTGCGTTGGTTGAATGATTGTGAGGATGTGGATGACTTGTATATGGACCTAATGACCTAGTCATTATCCGCCATTGCAAGTTTTGAACGTTGAAATAACAAACAAAGAAGTATACAGAGATCCTAAACAGAAAATCTAAGTACAATATTTTGATCTGGGTAGTGACGGTGGAGCTTGAGCGCGACAATGTCTCTTTTACTCCATTGACGGTCTGATAAGGGAATGAAGATGCTCTCTTCTCTTCTCTCTCCTAAGCTTGTGTGCACATACGTAGCTGGCCGGGGGGTTATAGGGTATGCTACCCATGCTATTTATAGTCATCCTACTGACGGACTATAGTTGACGCATATGCCTCTATTTAGTAGCTGCATAGGACTCTTTCAACAGAATGCGGTTGGAACTGTAGTCGCATGCTACGTACAGGCTGCCACGTAGTCTTAGTTATGATATGTTGTTGAAAAGATCTCAGGGTTGTTTACTTGCGTGACTAGGTCAGCTGGACACATAGTCAGCACTGTTTGTACGAGAAATCATCTTCGGTTGTAACAACAAGATCCTACAAGTTGAGAGACACTTAATATATTGGCCGCATATCTTCGTGGCCGCATACGTGCTCTCATTTAGCCTTGATTGTTTGGACACTCTGGCCGCACGATATTGTGCCCGCATACGTGCTTTCGTTTGGCCTTGGTTGAATGGATACTCTGACCGCATGATGACGAGTCTGCATGGGCATATAGTCGCATATGAATGGGCACATGGTGTGGCACATCTGTCAAGGCTATCAATGAGTTGATATAACCTTTTTCCTTTCCTGAGCCGTCGTCTTCATGAATCTTGATGCGTCTCAGTGCGATGAGTGATGTGTCAAAGTCTGACAGTCATCGAATGCTATGTCAGGGGGGGTATGTAAACCTCCTGATTTTTCTAGAATTTTTAAAATAGATTTTCACAATTTTTCTGGAATTTTTTGAGATTTTTAATTAATTAAAACTAAGGTATTTTGAAATTAAATAATTTTTAAATGATGTTAAATAATATTAAAATATTATAAAAATAATATTTTTAGGTGTAAAATGAAAAATTAGACATAGGGTAATTTTCCGGGAATTTATTGGACCCCGAAAATATTTTTAAAACCCTAAAAACTAAGTTTATAATAAACCAAATTAAACCCTAGAATAAACCCGATTTAATTGAACCAAACCAACCCGAACCGGACCCGGTCTAGTTGAACCGGGCCCAACCTTAGCGGGTCGGGTCGGATCCAAATCCGACCCGAAATCCGAAACCCAACCCGCCTGCTACAGGACCCTTCCCTGTAACCGACCCCGACGAATCCTTTCGTCTTCCCTCCGCCGGCCGACCCGTCGTGGCGCCTCGCCTCCCAGCCGCTCCGGCTTCCCGTAACCGCCACCGTATCGCCTCCGCAACGGCCGCTGTTCCTCCTCCTCCCTCTCGCCTCTATATAAACCTCCCCTCTCTCAGCCCCGAACAGCTCCAGCGAGTTCCTCCGCTGTCATTTCCCTCTCTCCACCGCCTTCCTCCGCTGCTTCTCCGGCCCACCTCGCCGTCCTTCGCCGAGACCAGAACCGACGACCTCCGTCGTGTCCTCCGCCGACGACACCAGCATCCCAGTCATCGTCTTCTCCAGCGCCGCGTCTCCCCTCGGCCACGACGCCCTAGCCACCCCGAGCCCCGGCCATCTCCAGCAGAGCCCCGCCTGAGCCGACACCGACGAGCCGAGCCGCCTCCGCCTTCCTCCGTAGCTGTGCCTAGCAGCCCCGACGAAGTCTCCGGCGATCGAAACCCTAACCCTAGCCCCCGCTGTGTCATAGTGTGTCGTGTCGCCTCGCGGACACGAGAAATTCTCGTTCTGTGGAGCCCTGTTCAGGTAGCCTTTTCTCTCTCCTCGCTGCCTCGTTTCTCGTTTCGTCTGTTGTGACGCGAATCCTGCGTGACCCTCTCGATGCCCGTGCAACCCACTCGGTGTGTCGCGTCCAGTGGCGATCGCGAACTGCGATAAAAAAAAGGAAAATTAACACCCTATTTTTCCCGGAACGGAGTACGCCTCGCCAAACGGGACGACTTGGTCGTGTGCGGTCTTCACCGAAAGGTACGCACCGTTGATACGGACGTGTGGGATTTTGCGAAAGTTGATTTGGATGTGCGTGCACACTGGAATCAACGCGTATCCGTCAACAACGTCCCGTATCGACCCTGTTCTAGAACACATTGTAACTTTGTGTACACACGTCGGATCAAAAAGAAACTTACGCCATTGGACTCGTAGCAATACGCTGGTCCTGTGACCTAAGTTTGGTTCGATTCTGAGAACGTTGACAAAATTGCGTATCGTGGGCCCCGCGGCTCCACTTGACGGGCGATTTTGTGACCGGCTCACCGGAATCCAATTCTGAAAGTTTTGTTGAGTTCGTATCATCGTTCTAGACTTGTTGACACTAAGTTTGACGAATTTGGAGACCATTATTTCTGACACGTTTTTCGGTGCGAAGCGGCCCACATGTGGACCCCGTTTTGACCAAGAACTGTCATTTTTGTCCCTGTGTCCAAATTGGACCCAAGGACAGGCGTTTTTAGCTATTTGATATTTTTTGAATCTAATGGTGATGTTTATTTTAGAAACCGGAGGACTACCTGCAAATCTCGCTGCTACCAGAGCTATAGTTGAAGTCAGAACCCCAGGCAAGTGTACCTTGCCAAACTTGTAGTTTTGTTACTTATTTCTTTGACTTAATTAATTGTTGTACATGCTTAACCTAGGACCGTGTGACTTTACTTAGCGTCCGAATAATATTCGGATGTCAACACTGTACACAGAGTTGTGTAATGTCACATAGAGATGGATACCGAGACCCTTTACATTCTCGTACTTGCATTACCAAGTACGTCATAACCCAGGACATCTGATACTATTCATGAGACAGAATCTTCCTAAGATATTTATGGTGATTCTGTATAGGTTACAGGTTTCATGACATATTCTTTTACTTAGATCTTATATGACTTGCTGCATTAGATATGATCTCGTGTGACATGGATATGAGACGTGTGATTACATGGGGTGGGGAGAGACACACAGACTACAGGCTGACTATATATATAAACCCTTATTAATGCGGTGCTCAAGACTCTAAAATTAAGCTGACCCATTACGTGATATTACCGCTACCGGCTCCCCGACACTGAGCTTGTAGTGGTCTCAGCCTGAGTTTTAGTGATGCTCTTATATTGCATATCACTTAGCTGGTTATATAGTTTACCCCATATTATTTCATTTATTGCTGCACTGCATTTATTTTGGCATGAGTTATTTTGTACCTTGCTATATCCCCTGAGGACCTGGATTCCTGATTATGTCCCCACGATTAGCTGAAGAGATCTATCCCGAGGTATACGGGACCGAAGCATTAGCAAGAGCAGAAGCAGGAACAGGTGCATACGTTGGAGCATAACCAGGAACCGAGGACGAGGTGATTGTAGAGGATTTCTCCTGAGTATATGTTTCTTCTATACTCAGTCTTTGATGCTATTTAAATTCTTGTTTAATGAACAATTGTATCAGACTTGTTATCGGGTTGTTCCCCGATTTATTTACTTATGACTTGATGATGTTTATATTTCCTTTTGTTGATATTGATGTATTCATTCTATGGATGAGATTAATAGACCCTTATTGTTGTATTACAGCTTAAGTATGCCCCGATGGATCCATTAAATTGGGTTTGTCCATCGGTGTGTACTGCTGGTCATTGCCATGTGTCTACTCCCTCGATATTTTGGGACTGGGGCGTGACAGGGTTTATGCGGCCTCCCTGCTGTGTGGTTGTTCAGGCCGCATAGAGTATACTATACGATTTCTAGATCTTTGGTTGATCAGGTCGCATGTGGCTTCTCTGTGACTTTGTTGTTCAGACCGCTTATGGCTTCTCTACGGCTTGGTTGTTTTTTTGAGGGGGCATGACCTCTATGCAGCCTGCATAATTTTTTATGCTTCTATAATTATGACTATATGCTAAATTGACTAAGTACCTAACATGAGCCTTGTAGATGTAGCCCTATATACACTTGCTATTTTACTTGCTAATTAGATTACTTTTCATTGATCACCTTATTATAAGTTGGATAGATTAAGAGGCATAGTTCAACTCGGGTGACGTTTTGGAACCCCGGTCCTTGTTTGGTTTAAGGGTTGTGGATCTGATCTCGAGGGGTTCTCGCACTACTCTTATCCTCATTCATTGATATAATAAAGTGACAAATTAGTGTGACCACTATTAGTCTATCCTTTCCTAAAATAACTTGCTACCTGATAACTTGTCCATAATTTTGATACTAGAACTTGTTCCTGCCCTGATTATTATATCCGTGCTGATACACTTGATCGCACCGAGAGTGATACGTGATATATAGTGGGCCGTCGTGCCATATACTCCTGCCACGTGATATATATAATTATTTTCATGTACGGATCTGGTAGTTAGACAGTGACTTTAGTCATGGCTAGATAACATTAATTATTGTATCATATTTGGGTGAATCCAGATTTAACTTTCGAGTGATAATATGGGTTCGTATCAAGAGTACATGTACTTTAGGTAAAACATCTAAGAAAGAATATTCATATGACCACGGTATGAGATTCTAATTAACTTAGGGTTAACTAAGCAACTTAATTGGTAGAGCATTGGGAGGGAACGATATCTCGAGATCGTGCAGGTCGAGCCACCCTAAATTAGTTGGGAGTAAAGGCTGGCTACCACAGATACTGTATATCATCCGCACTAGTGGAGTGCAGTATCTGATCTAAATATAAGACTGAGCCAGTATCTTTCCTATAGAAAGCCTGGAACTGTTACTGATCATTAGTTAGCCCAGGGCCCTTGCAAGGGACTGGTGCAACTTTTACATATATACCTACTCATATATCATTGGTTCAACCAACCCTGCTCGATTATGACACTGTCATGCCCCAGTCCCAAAATACATAGGACTAGGACACGTAAGCATGCTAGCCGCATGGATATGGCAACTCCAATATATGGAAACCATAACCCATATGTACGCTGTGATATGAATATCAAATCCACAAGTGGTATAAAATATATCACAAGTCACAGGGGTACAATCTAAATCTTATCCACAGAAAATCAATATACATAAATAACCAACATCTATATAACTAGATCTCAATATAAGTATCTAAGGATGATAGTTGGATAGAAACAAATCCACTACCAACTCGAATGAAAAAGTACAACACAATAAACACAATATAAGAATACCAGCTAACAATCACAGGCTCGAAGAGAAGACATCCTCGAAACATATATAACCATCTGAATCTGCGCTCCTGCGAATACTCAAGAACAGATACACCTGAAAAGGGACCAGGTCCTTAGAAGGACATAACAAGATATATAGAAGCAAGCCAATTTGAATACAGTAAACATACATAATAGGTAGAAAATATGTAAGTATATTGTACAAGACAATCTATATGAATGCAAATGAGGACAACTTTTCGACGTATGGGCAAGGGTAGGCTACTCGATCTAAGCCTCACAACTCTCACACCCGTCTAGAACATCATCAACCGACATACCTCTGGGGTAGCGACCCTCGTGACTCCATCAATCGACATACCTTGGGGGTAGCGACCATCGGACACGACCACCATAGTGCGTACTAGTTACTACGGTTAACCAGAGTGGTTAAAGCCCATACGCCTACTGATTGTCCTCTATGATACTAAGTGTCAAGTGTGTGTCAACATATCTAATATATAGTAATGACTGAAAGAAACTACACATGCAATGAATAAACAGAAATGCAATAAATATACAAAAATATACTAAGCATGAAAAATACTATAAGCAATTTGGCAAGGTATCTTGCCTGATCTGAAAAAGAATGAAGTTCCAACTCAAGGCGTCGTCCGATCTACCCGTCACATAAATTAAACAAGTTAGATTATAAAAGTGGGTGAATATGTTCCTCCATTTTAATTTATTTTAATTCTGAATAAAATAACCTAAAATAGTATTTTAATCTTATTATAATCTGATTTTATTATTAAACTCTAATTTTGGTCCAAAGAAAGTCAACTTTACGGATTTGTGATCCATGGTACGCAAATCGAGGCGATCCATTGACCAAAAAGTCAACTAACTCAAATCCTAGATTTGTGTATGGAATTCTATAGATTTCAACGCTACATGAACGCTGGAATCGACAGTTTCATAAAATCACAAGTCGGTAAAGAGTTATGGCCACAAGGGCGCACATATGACAGTTTTCGGTGGTTTCCTATTTACGTTTACGTTGCACAAATTTTATAGTAGATTAAACTTGCATATTAAATTCTGAAAAAATAATTTTATGTAAGTTCATCATGTCAGATTTTCGAAACTTCAAACGACTCGTAATTCCGAGTTCAGGATCTCTCGAAATCTCGAAAATACGAAAATGCGTCTAATTTCGGACAGCTGGCACTTTCAGAATATTCTGGAAAAATAGGTTCTAAAATTACTAAAATAATTTATATATTCAGAAAACTAACCTTGATATGGTTCTAAAAAAAATTGGAGCGCGTTTGGAGTCCGGAGCTAGGAGATATCGTCGTTTTAAGTCGTCATAACTACTAGAAAATGAGGCTAAATTTATGACAAATTTTGACTCTTTTTGGACGAAAAAGAGGTGAATTTGGGAAAGAAAAATATAAAGGATGAGGTATTTATAATGGTGGAGACTAGTTAATTGAATACGACTAGGATTGGCTAATTTGGATATGAATAAGATCAGTTTAAATAATGATAGGATATGCATGAAGTTGCTTTCCTAGTAGGCCCAGGATTTGAATTAATTTAAAATAGAGTTTGAGTTCATCTCAATAATTTATAATCTTAAATAGAATTAAAGATAATACAAATAATTTATATATAATCTTATTAATATCTATTAACACTAAATTAGCATCTATCTAATATTAAGACTATATATAACCAAATAAATCCTAAATAATTTCAAAAATCTAAATAAATTTCTTAAATTTCTAAATAAATTACAAAAAATATAATTAAATATTTTAACCTAAAATAAATATTTGGTAGGAATAATATGCAAGTATGGTCTCATAGTAAATCCTGGATGTCCTAAAAATTTATGTTCCCTATGTTTTAATTACCTAAAAATCTCCAAAAAACTAAAATAGCCTAAAATTGATTCTAAATAAATATTTACATAAGTAAATATACTAAAAAATTTATTTTCTAATTAACTAAGAGAATACTCTAAAGTAATTCAATATTTAAAATAATCTATAATAAATATAATAATATAAAATACACACAAAATACCTATTTTGGGTGAGGGGGTTTACAGACACAATCTGAGGATACTCATGTATCGCATTACTGGGATAAACCAGAGATTACATACCAAGCCGTAATACGTTATTGGTCGTTTAAATTTCTTGTAATATGTGCCTAGCGAGGAAAGTGGGCTACCGTGGCATGATGATTCAATCCATGTCCTTGTTTGATTGTTGGGTTGCGTCGTTGTGTTATAATACTCCATGGACTGAAGCTATATTATTATTTCTCCTATATTGTATCTCTGTTTTTGTATTGTGCCTTCTGTTGAGTGGAACCCATCCTTTGGTTCACTTGGCTCTTGGTTTATTTATTTGGTTTGGTTTGATCATGAGTTGAACCCATGGTCCAAACCTCAAATCCTCCATATAACCCAACTTTATTCTCTCACTTCCCATTTATTCTCCTTCCGTTCTCTCTCCTATGTTTCTCTCTCCCTCTATAGGCAAGTATATCTTACATGAGGAATAAAGAAATCCTCTATTTTATTATTCTATTATACTTATTATGTGTTTTTTCATACATTTAGAACTTGGTATTTTTGATTTTGGTGGATGGATTAGTGTAGATCTAGACTTTTAGTTTAGAAGCTTTTCATGTGTTCCTTAGTTTTCTTGGGTTTTGATCTCCTAAAACTTATTGTTTTCGAAAACTTGTTATTCTATGTTGATAAGCACTTGATTTTGAGTAGCTTAGAACCTTACTTTGTTGGATTTGGGCATCATTTGAGGTTTCTATGGGAGAAACAAAATTTTATTTTTGAGCTTTTGGCCTTGGCCGAAAAGCTGATGTTAGAGGAGATGAAGGAGTCCTATACGACACTATATGCTATGTGGCCTGGACTTCTCGTCTCGAGTCAGCATGCGGCCAACCTTGTTGGACGCATGACTAAATCTGCCTATGCGTCCCTTGGCCAAATGCATGAACTTGGATGAATTAAACTTCACAAGTTGAAGAAAGTTTACTAAGTTCCAAAAGATTTCATGCAACCAAGTGTGTATGTGGCCAAGTGTGCATGCGGCCTCATCGACCATGCGGCCAGGAGCTATGCGTCCCTCTTCTTCTGGACGCATAACTTCTCACCTACTTGGCACGACTTTGTATGATTTTATCTTTTCTTCTGACACACTTTATTGCTTGTCACATCAGTCACATATATCACTTTATGTCACTTCTTATGACTTATATTTATTGATGGTCATATTACACATTTCTCAAAGAGTGGACTTTGCTTTGCCCATGTGTCCAAGCCAACTATGCAGCTTCATGCAACCTCGACTTTATGCGACACCCTGTCTCATGCGGCCTCGACTTCATGCGGCACCCTGATTCATACGACAGCTTGCATATGCGCCTATTATTCCTATGTGGCACCCTGTTTCTTGCACACATTGGACACTTGCTTGGTTTAATATTTTCGTTTGATTGGATGATTGTGATGCTATGTGTTAAAAATAGAAATGACTTGTATGACCCAGATGTGATCGTGTGCTAAATTTGACTAAGCACCTGACATGAGCCATGTAGATGTGGACTTATATATACTAACTTGCTAATTAAAATATTTTTCCTTGACCACATTATTACACGTTGGATAGAATAAGGGGCGTAGTTCAATTCGGGGGAGGATCTGAAATCCCAGTCCTTGTTTGGTTTAAGGATTGTGAATCCAATCTCGAGGGGTTCTCGCATTACTTTATCGTCAATAAAGTGATAATTAATGTGACCAGTTATTGACTATCATGTCCTGAATAACTTGCTACGTGATAACTTGTCCATGATCTTGATTTTAGAACTTGTTCCTGCCCTGACTATTGTATCCGTGTTGATACACTTGATCGCACCGAGAGTGCTACTTAATAGATATAAAAATGGTGAGTTATCGTGCCACACACTCTTGCTACATGATATATGTAATTATTTTTATGCATAGATGTGGTAGTTGGACAATGACTTTAGCTGTGGCTAGATAGCACTAATTGTTGTATCACACTTGGGTGAATCCAGATTTAACTTTTGAGTGACAATATGGATTCGTATCAAGAGTGCCCGTACTTAAAATATGACATCTAAGAAGGAATATTTATGTGACCACGACATGGGATTCTAATTAACCTAGGGTTAACTAGACAACTAAATTTGTAGAGCATTGGGAGAGAACGGTATCTCGAGATCATGCATGTCGAATCATCCTAAATTAGCTAGGAGTAAAGGCTGGCCACCATAGATATTGTATATCATCCGCATTAGTGGAGTGCAGTATCTGATTTAATTATAAGGCTGACCCAGTATCTTTCTTATAGAAAGCCTGGAACTGTTACTGATTAATAATTACCTTAGTACCCCTGCTAGGGACTGATGCATCACTTTACATATGCACTTGCTCGTATATCATTGGTTCAGCCAGCCCTGCTCGATTA
Organism: Iris macrosiphon; assembly: GCA_036927795.1. NCBI lineage: Eukaryota > Viridiplantae > Streptophyta > Magnoliopsida > Asparagales > Iridaceae > Iris > Iris macrosiphon. The sequence goes on from JAYESA010000005.1 coordinate 89,946,855, forward strand.
TGGCATGACCTGAGGATACTCATATATTGCATTGCTGGAATAACCGAGAGATTATATATCAAGTCATAATACATGATTGGCTGTCTAATTTGCTTATATTATATGTCTAGCCAAGAAAGTGGTTTATCGTCGTATGATGATTCAACACATATCCTTGTTTGGTTGTTGGATTGTGTCATTATGTTACGATAATACATGGACTGAAGCTATGTTATTTGCTTATATTATATCTATACTTGCGTATTATGCCTTCTGTTGAGTAAAATTATGGACACAGGCTATTATGGCATGATAGTTCAACTCATGTCCTTTTTTGGTTATTGGGTTGCGCTGTTGTGTTACAATAAGCTGTGGACTAAAACTATGACGTGGAGTTATTTTAGCTTGACCATAATCAAGGGACATATTCTATCTTGATGTGATACGACACTTCATATTCATGTTTGGTGAAGTGGTGTCGTATCATATCATTGATTGTTGGCTCACACATCTCATGCTATAGCACTGGTTTTATTTCTTCATTTCGTGATTCCTTTGTGGTACTTGTTATTTGGGGTTTGACCCTACTGGTTTTGCATTACCAGGTTTAGAGCCAGCACCTGAGGATCAAGCTTACTTCTTCCTCATTGATGGCACGCACCCGAAGGACGACTGCTGAGGGTCACGAGTGGATTTCTTGTTTCACTGCTCGTCTTTTGTAAACTATATTCTTTTGGACGTTAAGCCAACCGATACATGTTAGCCGAAGAATCTGGATACTAGTTCCCTACATGACTGTATTATGATCAGACTGCAGCTGACTCACTGTCATGTATAGTTTTGATTGTGTATCTGGCATATCATTCGGTATCGCTGGATCTCTAGAATATTCTGATGCGGCATTTGGGATGCCTTACTGCTTACTCTGAAATATTCTATGTTATTGATACTTGTTTGAATGATTGAGACAATAGAAGTTCTTGACCCTAGGAGACTTGATTGTAGTATACACCCCCTTGTCTCTAGACAACCTTAATACATTGTGGGTTGCTTCGGTATTCCGCAAGGTGTGGTTGACTGAGTCATTCTCCCGCTCTTCAGTATTCTGGTTCTAGGGTGTGACAATCCCCCAAAACTTTATGTTTTACAAAACTAATTATCTCATAGTATTGAGCACCATATTTATGTAACTTTGCTTGTGGCCGTGCTTAATTTCGAGTCCAGCTAAGTTCAATGCTGAAACTTGATACAATACGTATACTAAGATGACTGATTAGAGAAGAAGAACAATGCTCGGTGAAGAGTACGCAAGGGAACCCCTTTGGCGTAGAAATACGTATGTTTCACTTTTGGCGTATTGATGTGCTGTCCCAAATCTTTGTGTGTACTAATCATATTACACTCAGTCTCCTAGCAAAAGTGCACCGGTCACACTCCTTGAGTCAGTGGCGCACTTTCGCAAGTGTCACCCCCATATTTCTAGATGAGGGTATTTTAGTCATTTTGTATATAATTATTTTTGGTAAATTAATATTTAGTATATTATGCTAATAATTAATAATTGTGCATGTGTTATTTATTAATTAGTTAGTGGACTAGACTATTATTTAGACTTGACACTAGTGAACCAAATTAGACTTGTCATCACAACATTGACCCCAACTTTGGACTAGGCCCAATTAGACTCTCTCCTTTAGTTAATTAAGGATAATTGATTAAGTTGCATAGTTTATAAAGTTTCCTAATATAGCCTTCCTAATTATTTTATCATGACAATTAGTGGAGGGCATTCTTGGACAACTAGTGTTGCTTGGAGGAGAGGCTAAAGGGGCCGACCATATAAGAGAAATTTCTCTCTTTCATCTTCATTTGTGCACTCATTTCTAGATTCCCAATTCTCTATATCCCCAATTCACTTTATCCCTCCACTAATTCAATCCCATTCACTTTCATTTCCCTCATTTTTATCAATTGGAGAGCATTGGAGCTTGGATTTGCAAAGGGCACTTGGAGAATGAGCTTTGGTAAGGAGATCGTGTTCAGATCGTGTCCATAGAGAATTTTACTAGAAATCTATCTCCCAATAGATATAGATCTGAATTCACCTCTATTTTAGACTCTAAATCATGTATTTGACCATTAGGAACCCTCTCATGGCATATGATTACCTATATGAAGAAGATCTAGGCTTTATTGATGTGTATTGTGACTTCTATATGGGTTTTTGTGTACAATTTGATAGAATTATGAGATTGACACATCAAGTGTGTATCATGAGACTAATTTAGTCAAAGCGGACTTAGATCGGGGTTGGAAGACTAGTTACGTGTCAACAATTGATGATTTATAGCTAATATAATTATTAGATGGCATTGTATAATTATATTTGGATGTGTTTAAGGTATTTCGAGTAGTGGTGTCACAAATGATTGGGTATTGGAGAGTGTATCATAGGTATTGAGATACTTAGTAGGATTTCTACTCAAGTGTTTGATCTATTATTGTATAGTGTACATATGCATACCTAAATCTGAATATATGTTTGCACTAGAGTGTATATATCTATATTTATATGAATGATTTAGTGTACACCTATATAATCATTTAATGCTTATGTATATATATGAGTATCCTTGAAACAGGGAACTAAATTCATATGAAAAACAAGTTATGGAGTAAGTACCGATTTTAGATGTAGGGTGTCAATATGAGTGTATCAGTAAGAATATTGAGTCAAGGGTTAGTTAATATTAGGATGTTATTAGTTATAGTTATTAGTTAAAGTAAGTTCTCATACTCGCAGTTCATAGTATTATTAAGTAGGTTAAGTAGCAGATTGAGAGAGTGGGGGAGATTGTGTGATCAAGTATGGACTAGTGTATTGGTTAATATGGGGTGTGAATTATGATTAGGTGATGGTGTATCAGTAATAAGTAAACCAAGGTAAAGGGTAAGTTAAGGGAAGGTATTAGTTAGTTAAGAGATATTAATGAGTTTGGCTAAGAATAGTATACTAAGGTATCACCTAGGTCAAGGTATTAGTGTTATTAGATACCAAGGTATTATAGTATCAAGTATAAACTAAGCTAAGGTATTACTAGTAGTAGATATAACTAATAAGATTATTAGCTACTATAGCAATACCTTCTAGGTATTGACTCTAGAACCTAGGTATGAGCTAGTATTACCAAGTATTGACTATTATAGGCTTGTAATCAACCGAGAAGCTAGGTATGGACCTAATATCAAGGTATACATCTAGATTGACCTAGTTGGACTAGTAAGACCTAAGAATGGCCTAGAACATCATATTTAGTGCATATTAATTCATTTATCATTCCTTTACACCCATTGACATGATATTCATATATAGGGTTGTGAGACACCATCTCGGACATCGAGTTACATCTTTTGTTCAGGACCAGAGGCGAGTACTTCTCAGATAGTTTCCATTATTTGATATTCACTATGATTCTTGTTTTATAGTATTGTTCTTCCTATTTCGTGATATGTGGATACACGGATTGGTATTGTATTGATTCATTGTCTTGAGATATGTGGTATCGGGCCTATCAACTTTCTGGACTAATGAATTACTGGACTAATATATTTCGGGCCTATTGACATTTTTTGGACTATTGAGATTCTTCGTGTTGGGACTGGATCCATGAGTACTGGTCGGGTAAGAAAATACCAAGGTGGCGTGCGAATATATCATTTCCATCCCATGGTCTTACTAGAATAATAACAGCCACACACGACACGTGTAGTTTGCCGGATATTACCCCCTAGCCGTTCATATTGGTATTTCAAAACAGTTGTATAGATATTGTCTTTCTGAATTACTCTATTCCTGCTGGTTACATATTTACATTGACAGATTCTCTAGTTTATATATATATATATATATATATATATATATATATATATATATATATATATATATATATATATATAGTCTTTATTTACTTATCTGTTCTTCTATCCTGTTTTTTTCTATTGCTCTTTAGTTACCAGTCCATTTTAATTTATATCATGTTTTTACCTGCTTATATAGTATTTTATCACTATTTACAGTTTATAGTTTTTGTCAATTAATTGGAACTACTATTCGGTTGTACTTCGCTCCATCCTGATTGGATATATTTTTTAGATAACTATTTAGAGGACTGATGTCCCACATACTATGGAGCAGAGGAGGAAATAGAAACCATTGGCCCTGACACTCAAGAGTGATTATCGAGGAGACTTAGCTAGCTCATTATGATGTTGTATTTGGTTCTAGCTAGACTTTTATAACATATATTATTATTTGAGATCTTGTGTTGAGATAGACTATTGTATTGTGACGAGACTTGGACTCGTGATGTTTTACGACTCTTGTGATTCTTTTTTATTCTATATCGTGCCTTTATCTTCCTTTAATTTATATTGTGATCGAGTATTGATTACCATATATCATATATCATATTTTTCCTCCATTTGGAGTTGAGATAGCATGACAGGTACCTTATATATATTGTGAGAGATATTTAGATAGTATTGATGACCCAGACAACGTTCTACGTCGTTATCACGACGTAGGCTAGGCGTGGCTTACGTACTCGTTCTCCTACACCGGGTGTGGGTCGTGACAACGAGAAAAACTAGTTGGTGCACTTTGGTGTGTATTCAATCTAAGTTCTCTCTGGAAAACTGAGAGAAAGTGCGTAACAGTTAGTCAGCGCACTTTCTTCGCGTTTGGCAATCTGACGCAATTTTCCTATATTATGTCAGCTGGCGCACTTTTCTTACGTTTAGCTATCTTCCCTCTTCGTTTTCTTAGGGACGAAGCTTTGGTTGGTTTTTCGATTTCTGTGTTATTGATTTCTGTGCTTCTCGACTGACGAGTTTCTCGATTGTCGAGCTTTGACCTCGGATTGTGTATTTTGTCTTGTAGCTAGCTTGCTCACGCACTTTCCTTGAAATCGTGCTTTATTCTTGCTCGCGCACTTTTTTCAAGTGCACCGTGTTGGTCAACTTGACAAAGTGTGCCACCCTTTGTAGCTCGCGCACTTTCTTGCGAAAGTGCGCCAACCTTGTTTCTGTGAGTTTGTGCGCCAACCTTATTTCTATGAGTTTGTGCGCCAACCTTGCTTCTGTGTGTTTGTGCGTCAACTTTCTTTGTGCGCCTACTATTTTTTGTGCACATTGGACCTTTGCTTGGTGTAACATTTGCATTGGTTGAATGATTATGAGGATGTAGATGACTTGTATATGGACATAATGACCTAGTAATGACTATATGCTAAATTGACTAAGTACCTGCCATGAGTCATGTAGATGTGGCCCTATATACACTTGCTATTTTACGTGCTAATTAGATTACTTTTTCTTGATCACCTTATTATACGTTGGATAAATTAAGAGGCGTAGTTCAAATCAGGTGACGTTCTGCAAACCCGGTCCTTGTTTGGTTTTAGGGTTATCGATCTGATCTTGAGGGGTTCTCATACTACTCTTATCCTTATTCATCGATATAATAAAGTGACAAATTAGTATGACCAGTATTAGACTATCCTGTTCTAAAATAACTTGCTACCTGATAACTTGTCCATGATTTTGATACTAGAACTTGTTCCTGCCCTGATTGTTGTATCCGTGCTGATACACTTGATCGCATCGAGAGTTCTACGTGATATATAGTGGGTCATCCTGCCATATACTCCTGCTACATGATATACATAATTATTTTTATACATGGATCTGGTAGTTGGACAGTGACTTTAGCCGTGGCTAAATAGCATTGATTGTTGTATCACACTTGGGTGAATCCAGATTTAACTTTTAAGTGATAATATGGGTTCGTATCAAGAGTGCACGTACTTAAGGTACGACATCTAAGAAAGAATATTCATGTGACCACGATATGAGATTCTAATTAACCTAGAGTTAACTAAGCAACTTAATTGGTAGAACATTGGGAGGGAACGATATCTTGATATTGTGCAGGTCGAGCCACCCTAAATTAGCTGGGAGTAAAGGCTGGCCACCACAGATACTGTATATCACCTGCACTAGTGGAGTGTAGTATCTGATCTAAATATAAGACCAAGCAAGTATCTTTCCTATAAAAATCCTGAAACTGTTACTGATCATTAATTAGTCTGGCCCTTGCAAGGGACTGGTGCACCTTTTACATGTATTCCTGCTCATATATCATTGGTTCAGCTAGCCCTGCTCGATTATGGCACGATCTGAGGATACTCATGTATTGTATTACTGGGATAACCCAGAGATTACATACCAAGCCGTAATACATGATTGGCCATTTAAATTGCTTGTAATATATGCCTAGCGAGGAAAGTGGGCTACCATGGCATGATGATTCAACCCATGTCCTTGTTTTGTTGTTGGATTATGTCGTTGTGTTCCGATACTCCATGGACTGAAGCTATATTATTATTTATCCTATATTATATCTTTGTTTGTGTATTGTGCCTTCTGTTGAGTGAAGTTAGGGACATAGACTGTTGTGGCATGATAGTTCAACTCATGTCCTTGTTTGGTTGTTGGATTGTGTTGTTGTGTTACGATAGGCTATGGACTGAAACTACGACGCATAGTTATTTAGCTTGACCATAATCAAGTGACGTGTTCTATCTTGATGTGATAGGGCACTTCATGTCCTTGTTTGGTAAAGGGGTATCGTATCATGTCATAGATAGGACATATGCCATTGATTATTGGCTCATGCATCTCATGCTATAGATCTTGTTTTGTTTCTTTATTTCGTGCTTCCTTTGTGGTACTTGCTATTTGGGGTATGACCCCACTGGTTTTGCATGGCCAGGTTTAAAGCCAGTACCTGATGATCAAGCCTTATCTCACCCTCACTGATGGCACGCACCAGAAGGATGACTGCTGAGGGTCACGAGTGGGTTCCTTTATTCACTGCTCGTCTTTTGTAAACTATATTCTTTTGGGCGTTTAGCCAACCGATACTTGTTAGCCGGAGAATCTGGATACTAGTTCCTTACATGACTGTATATATTCAGATTATAGCTGACTCACTATCATGTATACTTTTGATTGTGTATCTGGCATATCATTCTGTAACGCTAGATCTTTAGAACATTTTAATGCGACGTTTGAGACGCCTTACTGCTTACTCTCAAATATTCTATGTTATTGATACTTGTTTGAATAATTGAGACAATATAAGTTCTTGACCCTAGGAGACTTGAATGTAGTATGCACCACCTTGTCTCTAGACAACCTTAACATATTGCGGGTTGCTTCGGTATTTCGTAGGATGTGTTTGGCTGAGACATTCCACCGCTCTCCAATATTCTGGTTCTGGCACGTGACATACACTGATGTCACATGAATACAAATACTAAGATAGATAAAATGTAATAAAATTGGCCAGACCTTAATACAACTGTTTGAACAAGCTCTTGACAAGCATAAAGATTGCAAAACTAGGCTATACAACAGAAGATATCATCATAAAAAATAGAAGAAGGAAGAATGATAAAAGTACCACTAGCGATACCTGAATCCTTGAGACGCAATCATCAACCATCCATCTACTCTACAAAGCGAGCTCAGCAATAACCTGGAGAGATCACCAGGTCCTCAGAATGGACGTAGCAAGATAGATAATATACATGCCAGTGTACAGTATAAAAATATACATAAATAAACAACAAGGAAGGGAACAAATATGACTAAGAATAGACGAAACATGTATACAAGAAAAACTACGTATAAGTGAACTGCTGAAAGAAAACTTACTAACAAATACCAAGTTTTCCCATGAACATATGACAAGGAAAATCAAAACGAATAAGCAAAACCCTCGCCCCTAGTATGGACTCACAGGTTTGGTCAAAAAGTTAACCCTCGCCCATAGTGTGGACTTGTAGGCTAAGAAAAATAGAAACAAAAATAACAGTTCAATTATAATGCACTCGTCCTTCTCACTCCCCATACTACGGTATGACTCAGACAATGTACAATTTCGAACAAATATAGTATGAACTACAATGCCAAAACATGATAAAGGACGATCAATCAACGAGACAACTAAACTAGTTTGCATAATATGAGAGGAAACACATATCAACTAATCAAAAAAAAAAACCTGGATAATGGCATATAACAAAGGAGAAAGAAAATTAAGTATGTAAAATACTGTAGATGGCAAGGTATACTTGCCTGGTTCTAATAGTCCAAGTGTGATTTGCATATGAAGATCCGGTCCTACTCTTGATTCAATCAACACAACCTATAAATAAATTTAATTCTCAAATGATAAGTTCATGTGTATATACATATGTACTTATATATAATTTATTACTTATTGTTTTTCTTGTAATTTTATTTTAATGTTTAGTATATTATTTAATTAAGAAATTATTTTAGGGTTTTATTGAAAAGTACCTATATAAGCAAAGTTTTAGGGGGTAGATGATTCAAACATAACATAAGCAAAGTCAAAGACTCTATGGTGATGAAATTTCCATAGACAACCAATCTAAGCAGTAACAACAACGGTTCCCAAGGACGTTGCACAACTACACCTTCGACAAGGATTTTACGGTGCCGATCTTCCACTTTCTGCTAAAGGGAAACAAAATAAAACTCTTAGAGGCTCGACGACCAAGTAAGATGAGACGTACCGACCATCCTAAGTATTATGAGTATCAGCCGTATGTTAACTTGTCACGTCCCAGTACCAGAACACTGGAGAGCGGAGGCACACAAAGCCATCTACATATACCAGAGTACTCCAGTACCCCGAGATACGGTCACGGCTATATAAGACATGTGGGTTAATACTACAAGCCAACAATCAATCCTAGGAAAAGCAGTCCGAGTGTCTCAATCACAAGCAGATATAACAATATACAAAATATATGATCATCAAACATAAGATAGTAAAGCGTCCCAAACTTTGTATACAAAGATGATCATGAAGCTATTGTACAAAATGAAGAACTAGCAAAAGTCATAGCCATACATGATCAACTCTAGCTATAGTCTAGAATACGTTAGTCATGTCATGCCCGTAGGTAAGATGTCAAGTCTAAAACACGAGCTAAACACGTGCTCGGAGGCTAAATACCGTAAAAGAATAATGTATATATACTAGTGGGTGAATGAAGAAGAAATCCACTCAGGTAGTCTGGTGCTGCGGGTGGTCACCATCAAACAGAAGGTAGGGAAGATCCTCTGGTTCCGCTATGAGATTTGGTCATGCAAAACTAGTGGGGTCAGACCCCAATAGCAAGTACCACAAAGGATGACAAACTATGAACTAAAACCAGCATACAAGCAAAACAATAATATACGAAAGGCAACAAGTAATCATTGGATAATAATAAAGTGCACAAGGAAACATGAAAGAAAACTGGAATATATAAAGTAAACATGAACATGTGAACATGTACAAGATCATGTAAATTAAATAGGAATAGCATATGAGTACATGATCAGAAAACATGGCATAGCAGTAAACATGTACATAAACCAAGACAAGATCAAGTACAAGGGCAAGAAGCCAAGAACTGACATAAGCAGGAAATGTAGTCCATCCATCAATCACGACCAATCAAGAAGTACGGCTTTTTACCTTTGCTGACTAGGGTTATCACAATTCCTAATTACTAACATATGCAATCTGAGAATTTTCTATGGTTGCATGTCCTACAGACTGTCCAAGCTATCCAACCGAAACTAAACAAGTATCTATAGCAGATGCACAACCAAAATAGCCTGCATCCTAATGAAGTAGCATCACACAACGATGATCCTAAGTATGCATCACACAACGACGAGCCATGTCTGCTCCACACGACGGTAAGCTAATAATAATGACAAAAAATAATAAATATGTACAAGATTGCCCCACAGACGGTGTGCTAGAAATGTGTCCCTCACAACGGAGAGCTCCAAATACATCCAAAAAAGTAACAAGATAACGGAACTGCATGCAACTTAGAGATTCTTCCCTCCCGATTCTCTAATTAATCAAGATAGTTATTTTAATCCTTAACATTTTCATTTAGGATTATGGGTGTGGCATTCCGCAGAATCCATCCTAGACATGTACTCCCCTCGGGGATATGCAAGACTAGACAATGATTTGACAATCACAAGGACAAGACAGAAAATATAACCACGTTGTTCTAGACAAGACGAGAGTGCACTATAACAAGCCACAACAGAAAGATAAACATGTCCGAAATCATGAGTGCGCCACTACGAGCCACTATCAAGCATGTACAGGACAAGAATCATGAGTGCGCTACTACGAGTTAATATCAATCATGTATATGGCAATATATAACATATACTACAAGAAAATATGACTTTTTCGACATTTTATTTTTCGACGTGTATGTGAAAGTTGGTTTAGGTATAATATACCGACGTTCTGTAGTAAACGTCAACAAATATTGACGTTTTCTCGTAATGGTTGAGAATTTTCGACGCTTATTTTTTGACATTTGTGGTAAAGTTGGCATAGACATGATATGCCAACATTATGCAATAAACGTCAAAACCTTAGCTGACGTTTGGATGTAAACGTCGAAAATGTATGATTGATTTGTATAAACATCGATTTATTTTGACAAAGCAAAGTGAAATTCGATTTATTTCAAGTCAAAATAAAGAAAGGGAAACCGTCTGCTTTGGATTGATCGAAGACAATGTAAAGGAAACCGTCGACTGTGTTGCCGTAATTTTTTTATTTTTGTGCTTCTATTTTCATGACCCTCCCACCCGATTATAAGGGTTTTTTTTTTATAATTCTATAGGCACTACAAAATTTACTTAGGACAACCCAAATTTGCCACCTAAAAAATTATAAGTTTGCCATCGAAATATTTGTTTTAGGCTAGCCCAAAGTCGATTCAGACGAAGGAGGAGGAGTAGTTTGGAGGAGTAGGAGTCCGTCGGAGGAGGGAGAAGGAGGAGGGGTCTGGAGGAGGAGGCAAAGAGGGAGGAGGAGGACGACGAGGGTGGAGGAGTCTAAAGGAGGATGAGGAGGAGGACGACGAAAGTGAAGGAGGAGGACGACGAGGGTGCGACGGGAGAGCAGCAGCGGCGGCAGCAACAGCAACAACAGCAGGGGGGCCTCCGCCTCCTCCTCCGCCTCCCGCCGCCTCCTCCTCCTCCTCCCGCATCCGTCCCCTCCCGCCTCCTCCTCCTCCTCCTCCTCCTCCTCCTCTTCCGCCTCCCGTCGCCGCCTCCTTCTTCTCCTCCTCCTCCTTCCCCGACGGTTGGGTTGGGGTTAGGGTTAGGGTTAGGGTTTGGGCTGTCCTTAGTAAATTTTGAGCTGTCATAAGTAAAAGTTTCAAAAACATGGAATATTCTGAAGTAATAGACTGTCCTAAATAAATTTTGTAGGGCATTATAGAATTAGTTTTTTTTTTTTTTTTTTTCTCAAACTCACTACTAGAATAAGAGAACGACGACGGGAGAGAGCGCGCGCGAGAGAGGCTTTGCTTCTTCGCGCCGGAGGAGTGGCGAGAGGAAAGGTCCGGCGGAAAGGTCGGCTCAGCCGTGGAGCTCGCCGGAGGGCGCTGGCCCCGAATCTGTGAGGAAGATGACGAATGTCGAGACTCTCGGGTGCGCACGGCGCCAGCAGATCTTCGATTAGGCGACATATGCGTCGGCCTGCTGCGGGAAGGGGGCTCCGGCAGCGGTCGGACCCTGTCGAGGCGTCCATAAGAGAAAGATAGGTATCTCGCTTTCTCCCTCCTCCCCTACCTTAATATTCTCCAACATTAGGTTGGGCGATTCACGACGGAAAGTGGCACGCGTTTGTTTCATTTCCCTATCCACGGCAGGCCGAGCCCGTCACCGCCGTCGTCACCGCAACCATCACCTCTACCGTCACTGCCGCCATCAAGGTCCTCTCTCACTCCTTCATATATACCCCTCCTTCTTTCTTAGGTTCTCTTTCTTGCTTTCTTGAATTGATCGTTTGATAAGCATAATAATTGGGGATTTTTTGTAAGCGTCATAATTATTTATCGTTTCTTTTGGTTAACGATCCACCTGACGTTTGGTAGCAACCTTAGAAACATGGAGAACATTTATGGCCAACATCTTGATGCGGCACGACATAGAAACATTATAGCACAATCAGACAAAAATGAGAGGTATGTAGTTTCTTCAAGTGCCATGCCAGAAACTCTAGAGAGTGGTAGCTTAGTATTTCTTAATTTTGAAAGGCAATTTCATGAAAGCTATACAACATTTGTTGAGAATCTGATTGAACAGTTTGCATCTATATCATATGGTGATATAATTTTCGGCCACCAACTAGCTCTTTATTTGCATCAGGCAGTAGAGGCATCCGTAAGACTTGCTACATGGAATGCCTTATCTAATGCCCGTGTACTTGAACTTCTGCTGGAACTAGAGAGTTGTATAGCTGAACCTACTGGATATCTGGAACCTGTTGAGGTAAAAACAATACCCATATTCTTTGCATTATGATCTAATTATCTTAGTGGTGTCTTCCTTGGTTACATGTCCTATCAGTAGAAAGCCTTTTATTGGTTATTATTTTATTAGAGTCACTTAATGCTTTATCTTGCCTATACTTGGATGCTGCAACAGGTGAATCTCGGATAAGAAAACTGTTATTCATAATCTATTGAGTGGAAGGAGTTTCGCAGATGGCTTTGACTAATTACTTGTTAGAAATTTAGAATATCTGGCAGGTCTTGTGAGTGATAATTTGCCATAAACCTTTCGCTTGTACCACATGAGTTAATTTTCCGTCCTTGGCTGAACATTCTTCCTTTGCGAGCTTTTCTAAATCCTCTTTCAAAGTTCATTTATACTCTTTTGGACAGATTTATGTATTTTCATCCATAATGCTATTTTTTTTTTCTATACACATTGTCCAAACAATTTGTATTAGCTCTCTGTTGCCTTTGGACTTTGTCTTCATTGGTTGAGGGCTGCAGTCATGTGGCTATTAATCTAGTACATATAGTCTTTTAACTATAATATGAGGTTGTTTAGTGCTCATGCTGGGTCACCCCTAGATTCCATCTTTCTGGAGTGAGTCTAGGAAAGGCATAATTCTCCTAGGCCAACTTGAACTCAAACAATCCACAATTGTCAGGTTTTCCTGAAAAATCAAACTCATAAAACTTCTAGAAACATGATATATGAGCATGATTGTAGTTTATGTGTGCAAATATGTAGCTATATATTCAGAGATGAGTTCAAGGTTTCCCACCAGATTTACCTTGCCAGCATGCTTTTATCACCTTTTTTGGAAGTATTTAGATGATATTGCTTATGCTCTATATCGTTAATCACATGTTTTCTTGTTTTACTGATTGTTTCAGACTTGACTTGCAACCACATATAAGTTGTGCGTTTATGTGGACTTGTATCCAGGTTAGGGTTGGGTTGTTCACTTCTTCGTCAACAACTTGCGACTGAAACCCTTTTTGCAAGTCACCTTTTGGGTCAAACCATTAGAGAATTTGTCAAATAAATCCCCCACCTTATAGAAATTAATAATATCCTTTTAACAGTATAACATTATATCTGCTCATCTTTAAGCCTTTCGTTGTGTACAATGAATCAACTTGTAACTTCTCGTTTTTTTTATATATCCTTATTGCAAGTTTAGCTTCTTTTAGCTGTCTGTTAGTATGTATTGCTATTAAGAAGAAAGTTTTTATTGTTCAAAACTAGAATACATGAGCAGGGAAAAATATATTAACATACTTTTTTATTTGCTGTATGTAAGTAGTTTGGGAGTGAACACTTGCCCATATTTTTTGGTTAGATATTTCTTCCTAGCAACATGATCTCCCATCTAGTGACAAATTTATCTTCTTTTTTTCCTTTTCTTTTTGGTGATTTGAAGCTTTACTATTGTGTTTGCTTTGAATGTTCTAGATACGGTGATGGTGAACCGACCGAAATGCCACCAGATTCTTTAAATGGTTAACTAAGGTCAGAGAATCTTCCATTTTGTATTGCTTTTTCATGCTTTGTGGATTGTAGGTGTGGTGTTCGACAAAATGTTTGGTTTTTTAGTGGAAAGAGGGGGGTTTGGTTAGAGAATCTCCAATTTGCCATCTTTTTACTAGGCAACAGGCAGTACGAGCATTTTAATAAAGTTTTTCTTGTAATTCAAATGTTAGTAATATGCTTATTGGTAGTATTGACAAGTAATTGCATACTGATGTTTGCTTTTATGCATTTTGTTTTCTGGTCAATAGGTTGCAAAGGAGGTGGACAGAGATTCTTGTTTGAGCAGGGTATTCAATGCTTTCTTGGTGTTAGAGTTATTTTATTTTGTTATTTAACATATGAGGGTATAATAATAATTGTGGGTGTATTGCATATCAATATAAATAGACATGAGATGCAACCTAGGGTTTAAGGCCCTTGCAATCTCCTTTCTCATATTCTCTCTTCTCCTACTTTCCCTTCCTCTCCATCTCCAAACTTCACTTGGTATCAGAGCATATATTTGTAAGTACTGTACATCCCATCTACGACAGGGCCGATCGAACTCGGCCGTGAGTTCGACAGGGGTTCGGGGCGGCAGCCCAATAAAAAAAATTTCGGCTGTTTTTCGTCTACTTTTCATGATTCGCCGTTCGTCGTTCGTTGTTCGTGGTCGTTCGTGGTTCGTTTATGAGATCTAGGATTTCTACAGATCTCCGTTGGTTATTCGTCGTCGGTTGAGGTTCGTTGTGAGATCTAGGGTTTCAAAGATCTCGTCTTTTTATTGCATCTGCAAGTATGGTGGAGACCGAATCTTCTAGCGAGATTAATAGTGGTGGTGGTAGCGGAGGTGGTTTTCCTTTTACTGTTATTCATAATGATGAATTGGGAAAGTCGATTACAACGGTGAAACTCAATGGTGCGAACTACCTTGTCTGGTCCAAGTCTATCAAAGTGGTGTTAAGGGCGAAGAAGAAGTTGAAGTTTTTGACGGAAGAACCCATGCCTGAAACTTCCGCTGAGTATGAAGATTGGATGAGTGCAGATGCATACGTTATGTCGTGGTTGTGGCATAGTATGGAACCACATCACTGCTAATGTTCAGTGATGTGAATCAAGCAAACAGATTTTGGCATCTCTGGAAGAATCATATTCGCAGAAGCGAAACGTTGCCCGTATCTATGAGTTGTACGAGTTATTGTTCAATACAAAGCAAAATGGAAAGCCTGTGAATGAATATCTAGCTTCAAAGAAGGCTTTCTGGGAGGAACTGCTTCAATATCATCCTGTTACTACTGATTTGAAGGAAGCTCGTAGACAGAAGGAAGAGTTTCATGTTTCACTTATCCTAGTCGGCTTGGATCCTGCGCTCGAACCTTATAAAGCTCAAATCCTTGCTGGAGAGCAGTTACCTACGGTGGCAGATATTTTCTTTCGTCTCAATCGTTCCTTTCTGGGACAGAGTTCTGTGGTGCCGAGTACTGACTCTTCTGCCCTAGTTTCTATTGTTGGTCGTGGTGGTGGATGTGGTAGTGGACGTGGCGGTAGAGATGGTGGTCGTAGTTTTGGTCGAGGAGGAGGCCGCGGTGGTAGAGACAATGGTCGTGGTGGTGGTCGCGGTGGTGGTGGTGGCCGTGGTCAACCACGGAAGTATAACTATTGTGGAATGCTCGGTCATGTAGAAGACTACTGTTAGGACAAGTGGGGCAAACCAGAATATGCACATCAAGTGCATAATGAAAATATGCAGTCCCAGGTCACCACTTCTGCTCACAGAGATGATACTTCGGGTTTCAATCAGACTTCAACGTCCGATACCTCATCTCCATTTCAACAGATCCTTCAGAAGTTGAACGCGCTTGCTAGTATCACCTCCCAACCTACTGCAACCATGGCACATATAGGTAATCCTGCTTTTGTGGCAACCGAGTCATCATCCACCTCTTGGGTCATCGACTCAGGAGCAAGCTCTCACATATCTGGTATAACATCTAATTTTCATAATCGTAGTTCCATGAAACATAATATTATCTTGGCTGATGGGTCTACTCGTCCTGTGCTTGGAAAATGTGTCATTCACCCTACTCAATCACTATCATTATTTGATTCATTATATGTGCCTAATTTTTCATTTAATTTGTTATCTGTGAGCCAGTTAACCAAATCTCTTCAATGTTCTGTGACATTTTCTGCCAATTCGTGTGTTTTTCAGGACCTCAGGACGAAGAAGATGATTGGTTCGGGGCATGAAAAAGATGGACTGTACTACTTAGATCTACCTGGAAAAGCCTTCACTTATGTTTCTACTTCTCCGTTGCAGTGGTATTATCGTTTGGGACATCCATCTTTGGCTAAGTTGCGTCAAGTTGTTTCTAGTTTGAGTCATGTTTCTAGTCTTGAATGTGAGGCTTGTCAGTTAGGCAAGCATCATCGTAGTTCCTTTCCTCGTCATAGTGAGAGTCGTCAATTAGAGTCTTTTAATCTTGTTCATTCTGATATTTGGGGTCCATCTAGAGTCAAAAGTCCGAAAGGATTTCAGTATTTTGTTATTTTTATTGATGATTATTCCAGAATGACTTGGTGTTATTTAATGAAAGAAAGATCTGAGTTTCCAAATGTGTTATCTGTCTTTTATAATGAAGTCTATGTTCAGTTTGATAAACGTATCAAAATTCTGCGTTCTGATAATGCTTTGGAGTATACTCAATCTTCTGTGAACAATTTCTGTGTTGATCGAGGTATGATTCATCAAACCAGTTGTGTCCACACCTCTCAACAAAATGGTATAGCCGAACGCAAACATCGGCACATTTTAGATGTGGCTCGAACTCTCATGTTCAATATGCATGTCCCTAAACAGTATTGGGCAGATGTCGTTCTTACTGTATGTTATCTTATTAATCACATGCCATCATCTGTATTAAATAACAAAGTTCCATTTACCATATTACATACAGATGTCACACCCTTTTCCTTATCTCCTCGAGTGTTTAGGTGTGTCGCTTTTATTCATAACTTGGAACCTAATCGAGATAAGTTGGCTCCTAGATCTCTGAAGTGTGTCTTTCTTGGTTATCCTCGTACTCAAAAAGGTTATCGTTGTTACAGTCCACAGTCACGCAAATATTATGTCAGTGCGGATGTTACATTCTTTGAGTCTACCCCTTTCTTTCCTTCAGGAAACCGTTGTATTCCTTTTACAACACATTTGATATCTTCCATACCACTTCCGGTCATTTCTAAGTCAATTTCTGTCTCCATTCCCCATTTACAGGTTTATCGGAGATCCAAGGACAGGCCAGTGGTTCTGCAAAATTCAGCCTTCAACCAATCATCTTCCGTGCCTGAGGTTTCTGCTCCCATCACCACAGATCCAAATGATCTTCCTATTGCTCTCAGAAAAAGACAACGCCTTTGTACCACAAAGAATAAGCATTCCATTTCTAACTATGTTTTATTACACCGTGCTTCATCATCTTTTCATGCATTTGTTGTTTCATTGTCTTCTATTTTTATTTCCAAAACTTACAAACATGCTATGTCATCTTCTGGTTGGAAAAGTGGAGTGGATGAGGAGTTGTATGCTTTACATCAAAATCAGACTTGGGAGCTTACATTACTTCCTGTTGTAAAACAAACAGTGGGTTGTAGATGGGTGTACACTGTTAAGTATCACCCTGATGGTTCTGTTGAGCGCCTCAAGGCACGGTTGGTTGCCAAAGGGTATACTCAGACATATGGCGTGGATTATATGGAGACTTTCTCTCCAGTGGCTCAGCTGAATTCAGTTCGAATTCTTATTTCAGTGGCGGTTAATCACCAATGACCTATATATCAGCTGGACATAAAGAATGCTTTCTTGCATGGTGACTTACATGAGGAGGTTTATATGGATCAACCACCGGGATATGTTGTAGCAGGAAATAAAAGACTCGTATGTCGATTGAAGAAAGCATTATATGGACTGAAACAGTCACCTCGTGCTTAGTTTGACAAGTTCAGTTCAGTTCTCATTCAGTATGGCTTTCGGTGGACCACATCAGATCATTCAGTATTTTGCCATTCTTCCTCAGCAGGTATTATCGTGTTGATTGTTTATGTTGATGATATCATTATATCTGGGAGTGATCATGCTGGAATTGTGGACTTGAAGGCCTACCTTAGTCGTCAGTTTCATACTAAGGATTTGGGTCTTCTTCCATATTTTCTTGGAATCGAGGTTGCTCGATCTAAGAAAGGTGTGTATCTGTCACAACGCAAGTATGTTCTAGACTTGCTCTCCGAGACTGGGATGTTGGAGTGTCGGCCAGTTGAGACTCCTATGGATTATCATGACAAGCTTGATGCTGACAGGGGAGAGTTATTTGAGGATGTTGGATATTATAGACGTTTGGTTGGCAAACTTATATATCTTACTGTTACTCGACCAGACATCACATATGCAGTTGGAGTAGTTAGTCGGTTTATGCATGTCCCTCGGCAACCACATTGGGAGGCTATCTCTCGCATTCTTCGATACTTGAAGGGTGCACCTGGAAATGGTTTGTTGTACAAACCTTCTCAGTTGCTTATGGTGACTGGGTTTAGTGATGCTGATTGGGCAGGCAGTCGCAGTGATAGAGGTCTACTTCTGGCTATTGTACGTTTGTGGGTGGCAATCTTGTCACGTGGCGTAGTAAGAAGCAGAATGTTGTGGCTCGTTCTAGTGCAGAGGCCGAGTACCGTGCGATGGCTCATACAGCTTCTGAGATGATGTGGGTGCAGTCTCTTCTTCATGAAATGGGAATTATGATTCCTATTCCGATGGAGATGTATTGTGATAATCAGTCGGCAATGTTTATCGCAAGTAATCCGGTGTTTCATGAGCGCACGAAGCATATCGAGGTGGATTGTCATTTTGTTCGTGATTTGTTGCTGAAGAAACAGATTGTCACTCCTTATGTTCGGTCAGAGGATCAATTAGGTGATATCCTCACCAAACCACTTGCTCGTGGTCCATTTTCTGATTTATGTAGCAAGCTGGGCATGTCTGATCTATATGCTCCTGCTTGAGGGAGGGTGTTAGAGTTATTTTATTTTGTTATTTAACATATGAGGGTATAATAGTAATTGTGGGTGTATTGCATATCAATATAAATAGACATGAGATGCAACCTAGGGTTTAAGGTCCTTGCAATCTCCTTTCTCATATTCTCTCTTCTCCTACTTTCCCTTCTCCTCTCCATCTCCAAACTTCACTGTTATCATAGTCATTATTAGCCAATATAAACCGTAAGCTTATGTATCTTGCATTTATATTTGATTGTGTCAGTCAACTACCAAGCTTCTCATTCTTGATGCAATTAGTTATCTATTTTTCTTTTCTAGAACATGCTGCAGTGTAATACTATATGCATTGACTTTCTATTCTACAAGTACTCTAGCATTTCAATATCTTCATCTCCAGTTGAGCGAGCTTTCTTTTGCAATCTCTTAGGTTTTTACCGTTTTTATTACTTTCCTTCTCCTTCAACATAATATTTACATAATATATTGTGCAATTAACTTTAAAAATGTTGGGATACTTCTGACCTATGGATACATAATGGGATTTATCTGACATAACCTGAGGCGTATCCCTAAACCAAATATATGATCAGTATTAACCACCAGACAATTTCGATATGTACTTGGCTCGTATATTTGGATATAACAGTCTTTTAAGTATCGAATGTCAGCCATAGACCATCATATATATCAGAAATCTCAATGGCTAATATACAGTTGAGACGGACAAATTCCAATTTATATTGAAACCATCAATTTCATTATACATGCTATGTAATTTCTCTTTTACCATACACACTTCCATTATTTCTAGATTTCATGACTAGATTTCACAATCTCATTTCACATATATGCTTTTGATTGAAGTTTTTTTTGTACTGTGTCTTAATGATTCACCTAATAAATATTTTGCAACTCATATATCTTGTTGATTATGTTTTTATGGTGTCATAAAGAAAGAGACATTATCACAAATCAAAACCAGAAGATAGCAATTCATGCATTGTCTCATACAGTGCAGCGTGTACATCCATAAGCATACATATACATCTACAGAGGAACAAACACAAAACAGACATTATAAAGCCATTCATATGGTAGACAACTAAAGACATTAAAGAAGGCAGGTGTCACCTATCAAGGCTTAGACAGGCTGAGTAGTTTCAGAGATAGAGCACATAATTATTTGACATGAATGTAGGACATCAAATCACTTCACTTGGACATTTATTTATTGAATAACATAATGCATATGAAGGCATTCCTCTATAGTTGGAGAGTAGATGTCCCTATATTGACATAATGTAATAACAGAATTAGTGCAAACCTCCTATTCTTGTCATAAGGAATTTGTTGCCGCATCTACCTACTTTAATATTTATTTCCTAATAGCTTCTATTATGATTTATGTCAGTCTTTTTAGTATTTTTCTTGTAACAGTTATAGTACTTACATATTGATCGGCTAGGTTGAGCAGGCAACAACCCAGGCACCAAGAATTATGTGACCCTCAGGCTGCCTTCCTAGCATTTGTCCAAGCTTCTTATAGGATGCAGGGAAACTGTTAAGATTCACATGCACATGTCAAATTCACATTTTACATATAAAAAACAAAAAACTATTTTGAATATCCGAGACATTGTGCATCGAAGACTTATTAAATATCATTAGATGCTTGCATATCTTTACCTTGGAACATTCTGTAACTATTTTGTTCACATGATCAATGAATAACAAGTTAAACAAAGACCAGAAAGAAATGGAGTTGCATCTTAATCACGACTCGTTATTAAAAGGGTAGTATCTTCGTGCTTTTTGCTAAATAGTGACATAAAAGCAAACAAATAACACTATGTCAAAATGCGTCTTTGATATGTACTTTTAGCATATAGATAAGAAGAATTTATTGGAGAGGTATCAACAAAGTATAAATGTATCTGCCTCTCTGGTGCATAGATGTAACGACTAATGAGCACATCTTCCACTGAAGTATTGACACTGCATATTCTCTCCTAGCTCATACAAGGTTTAACACATCTGTTTAATTCATTTAAACTAAAGACTTTCAGCTACTTGGCATGATTTGACACATTTATTCAGGTCATTTAAGTGAAGTTTACCTGCTACATACAGTGTCTCAACTTTTATGTAAAGGACTCGGCATTCTCATGTATCCTCTTATGTTTTTCTACATCCGGAGGCAAATTTGTTCAACTTATGTTGATTAAATTGACTTTGAAACAGCATTTCTGGAAGGAATTTGCATATAGATAGATGATGCAGAAGTTGAGTTTGATCATATTAGTTTCAGAGCTTCTGATTGTTGTTAGCATTGCAAATAGAAGGATATATAAAATATATTAAACTCAGTATCAAAATCAAATAATAAGATAATTCTTGGCTTCGTTAGGACCTGAGTAATCTCTGCTCTTGATTTGTTGCAAGGAATATCCTTTCTGGTATACTCTGAAATGACTGCCTGTAACATCACTCACATTAAGCCACTGAGTAAGACTCCCATTTATAATGATTGGTGATTGGTCTTAGAAACACCCTAGCAAAGGAAATAGTTTTTCCTCATTTTGTGACTCAAAATTTACATCTCAGCTGTCAAAATATTGATTTGATTGTCCTTTTCCCTGAAGATCTTTCCAGGATCTTCTTCGAAAGCAAGAGGGTGATAGAGCCATGTGGGAGTATACATTAGCTGTAGCTGGTGTGAATATAACGTTCAAGCTAGTTACTTATTATGATTTTTTAATTGTTTCTTTTTTTCATATTTTCTGTTGTTTAATGGATAAATTATGTGCGTCAAGGTAAACTGATATATCATATGACTAGTATTTTCATATTATATTTGTATAGTATTTTCATATTATATATTACCCATCTTACGGTACGATATAGTATCGATATCCTAGTATCCTAATATAGCTAGTATAGTCTAGATACATAGTGTATGGATCCAGTATCCTAGAGATGGACTCATACAACTTAGAAATAGCTAGTTGACTAAGTTTGACCTAGAGTTGACCTAGTTTGGCTATTTTGACTTAGAATTGGCTTTATGATCTAGATTGGGATTAGTTTAATTTGTTTTCATTCTAAAACAATGTATTGATATGATATTCCATATTTAGGTATTCGAAGCACTGTTCCGGACATCCTTGATACTGTTCACCGGATTCCAGGCGAGTACATTCTCTGACAGTTTTCCGTTTATGATATCCTCTACATTTCTTGTATTTAGTGTAAATATCCTTGATTTTCTTGACACATGGTTTTACGGATTGGTATTCTTGGATCCCGTCATGAGATGTTATTCCTGGTAGTTTCTGGCATATTTCTTGTGCCAGTCTCGTTGTTCTTGTACATGTATGGACACTGATTCATGAGAATATTAGCTCTCTTCTCATGGAATCTTGTGTCATAGCGTGTCATGGATTGGATCCACTATACCAGTCGGGGATGGAGAATATTTAGTGTAAATATGTGATCATACCCCCGCAGTTCTTGTTTCCTTGTATAGTGTTAATCATACACCGCACGTATGATTAACCAGGCCCGTGGTTCTTGAGGAGTACCCAAGCCGATCATATGTTGTCACTAGTATCACTCACTTAGATAGTTGTTTCTCTTGATTCTATATATGATGTTCGTACCTCTTGTATGTATTTTCTGCATTATCTTATTCTGTATATTTCTTCAATGCTCTATTCATCTGGTATATACTCTCTATTTACGGTTACATAATTTTTATCATTTATTGGAACTGCTGCTAGAGGTGTACTTTGCTCCAATTCTGACTGGATATTTTTTTCCAGATGACACTGAGGAGTGGTATCCCACTCACTACGGGCCTCAGGACGTATTTGGTTTAGAGCTAGAGATTGTGGCTCAGGAGGGATTCATCCCGGTTGAGACATGCGACACTTTATCAGTAACTTAGTAGATATGCTTATATTGTATTGGATTTGTCTCCAGCTTTGGCAGTTAGTACTCTTTTATATTTGAGACTCATTGGATGTTATATTCTGTCTTGTGAGTTATATTTTGATTCTTCAGTTCTTTATATCATATTCGTGCGTTGTTCTATCTTATAGTTCTGTGATTGAATATTCATATTTCATTGGTGGCATTATATATCTGATGATCCTTATTGTTAGATAGTATAGTTTATCCAAACATCGTTCTACCGCTGATGCTGCGACGTAGGCTGGACGTATCCACGTACTCGTGCCCTTATACCGGGTGCGGGTCGTGACACTAAACTTGTGATTTTTTTTTGAGAAGAATGCCATCTTCATTAATAATGACTGGCATGCATACAACTTTTGACTTGGTGACTTCGTAAATGCCTGGATCTCCATGTTGTACTTGTATCCAGTCATGTTGTTAGGAGATTGATGTTTTACTGAAGTTTTCATTTTTTTTGCGCTACAGATATTTGCATTATGGCAATTCAACTTTTATGTTAGTGGGGTGGTTGCGGTCCAAAGTTGAGGAGCGTTGCAGTTCTTTGTATGGCTGCAAAATCATCTCCATGCATTTTGAGTTCTCATTTGTGTAGAAGCATGTAAAATCTCTATCATGCATCAACAGTAATCAAAGGTCATGCGACTCAGTGATCAAGCCCTCTGTGCCATAATGATCCAGTGTCATGTGCCGACCGTTTCATAACTAGTGTTCCCATGTGCCAGCAGTGCCATGTGCCACTAAGTAACTAGTGTTCCCATGCGCCAACAGTGTCATGTGCCACTAAGTAACTAGTGTTCCCATATGCCAGCAGTGCCATGCGCCATTACTCCCTCAAGCATCTCCATGAGCCAAGCGGAATGACACTTCACATATGTGTCGTTGCAGTTCCTGCTGTTATCATCTTCATGTTTCTATTCAAAGTATTTTGAATTTAATTTTTTTTACAAAGTTTAGAAACTTTGAAGGAGATCTTGTAGAAGCATGAAAATCATGCAGGCCGCATAGAGCTCATGCCCCTTCAAAATGAAAGCAGGCCGTAGAGGAGCCACATAGAGCCCATGCTGCCCGAACAACCAAGGAGTTGGAAGCCGCATAAGAAGAATCCATGCGGTCTAAACATCCACGAAGTAAGGGGCCACATGAGATCCCTTGACACGACATTTAATGTCTGTCAGAAATTCTGACACACCACTTATCACCCAGAGCGCTTCGAGAATCGTGAGAGAGACGACGACTCATAAAAAGATAAAAAGTCACATCAGTGCATTAATAACTTCCTCAGATGTGCCATGACACGTGTTCCCTCATATGCGTCTGCGGCCCTATGCGACATCGTCATCATGCGGCCAAAGTGTCTATTCGACCAAGGCCAGAAGAGAGAGCGCATGCGGCCATAACGCCATGCGGCCGAAGTGTCCATAAGACCAAGGCCAAAGAAGAGCACATATGCGGCCAAGACACTATGCAACCTTCTCATTATGAGGTCAAAGTGTCCAATCGACCAAGGCCAGACGAGAGCTTGCATGCGGCCACAACGCCATGCGGCCGAAGTGTCCATAAGACAAAGGCCAAAGGAGAGCAAGTATGCGGCTACGGCTCTATGTGTCTACAATACCATGCGACTCTCAGCTTGGAAGATCTTTCCGTTACAACCAAAAGGATCTTCACACAGTTAGTGCTGATTACGTGTTCAGCTGATCGAGTCACGCATACAACGGAGTTGAAAACAACTCCAAGATCTTATCAACAACATATCCTAACCGAGGCCGCGTGACAGCTTGCCCGTAGTATGCGGCTACAGTTGCAACTGTATTCTGTTGAAAGAGTCCCCTGCGGCCACCAAACAGAGGTATATGCGGCACCTATAGACCATCAGCATGATGGCTATAAATATGAGGAACTTGGACGTTCCCAGGGTCCTCTTTTCAGAGACCATACCCCCCCTGGCTAGCCACGTACGTACACACATGCTCAAGTGAGAGAAAAGAGAAGAGAAGAAAGCATCTTCATTCCCTCGTCAGACTGTCAACGGAGTAAAGGAGTCGCTGCAGTACTCGATCTCCATCGTCACGTTCCCTGGATCAGAAATATTGTACTTATATTTTTTGTCTAGAATTTTTTTGTACTTTTGTTGGTTGTTAAGCAAAAGTTTCTTAAACTTACATTAATGGCAAACAAGATGGCGACTCAGCTGGGGATAACATCCTTCTCCTCTGATGAGAAGGTTGTGATGCAGTCCGACGCGTCGAAGCTGGGTTCGACCCAGAAGATGCTGGTTGTACGCTTCGACCAACAAGCCTCTGAGGAAATGCTCTCTAAGTGCGCAACTTGTAAACCCCCTAATTTTTTAGGAATTTTTAAATTGGATTTTTCACAATTTTCTGTAATTTTCTGGAATTTTTCTGTAATTAAAACTAAAGTATTTTGAATTTAAATAATTTTTAAATAATGTTAATTAATATTAAAATATTATGAAAATAATATTTTCTGGTGTAAAATGAAAAATTAGATATAGGGTAATTTTTCGGAAATTTATTGGACCCTGGAAGCATTTTTAAAGCCCTAAAAACTAAGTCTAAATAAACCGAATTAAACCCTAGAAATAAACTCGGTTTATTTTCAAAATAAACCAAACCAACCCAGACCCGGTTCAACTGAACTGAACCCAACCTTAGCGTGTCGGGTCGGATCTAAACCCGACCCGAAACCCGCATACCCGAACCTGCACTTAAACATTAGCGGATCGGGCCGGATCCGGATTTAACTCGACCCGAACCCGAATCCGTTACCCGATCGGAACCGAAACCCTAATCCTAATCCAAATTCTATTCCGACCGGCGGCGACCCCTATTTAACCCCTCGACCGCCTGCTGGAACCCTAGCTCTACCGCCCTAAGCCCCGAGCCCCCGCCATCATCCCCGACAACCCGTCTCCTCCGCCTCTCTCCCCGACCCGCTCTCCCCTCTCTCCACGATCGAACCCTCCGCCCTAGCCCCGGCCGTCCTCGCCTCACCCTCAGCCCCGCTCTGCCTTCCCTCCTCCTGATCCACCTCCTACCGACGACCCGCAGCCGCTCGACGAAACCCTAGCCTCCTGCCACCTCCTCCCCCATCGAAACCCCCGACCGCCTGAGCCCTAACCCCCTCCGTCATCGTCCCCGACGTCTCCCTCCTTCCTCCGCCTCGATCACGACCCCGCAGCCCCGTCGATCTCCCAGCCCCGCAGCCCTCGATCACCACCGCCTTCGCTCCTCCTTCCTCCGCCCTGACTCGATCTCCTAGCCTCGCTCCGCCTCGAGCCCTAGCCACCCCGACCCCGACCAGCCTCGCCTGAGCCGTCCCCGGTCGCCTCCGCCTGAGCAGCCACGGCGAGCTCCTCCGGCGAGTCTCCCACAGCAGCACCCTGACTCGGACACGGCACAACAGTAACCCGGGCACAGCCCGGACACAGTGTCCCCCTGCGTCGTGTCGACCCACGGACACGAAGAAACCCGTTCTACGGAGCCCCGTTCAGGTAAACCGTTCTCTCTCCTCGTTGCTCCGTTTTTTGTTCCGTCAGTTGTGACGCGTATGCTGTGTAACCCTCTCGATGTCCGTGCAACCCGCTCGGTGCGTCGCATCCTGTGGTGATCGCAAACCGCGATCCAAAAACAGGAAAAATAATACCCCGTTTTCCTCCGGAACTGAGTACGCCCCGCCAAACGGGATGACTTGATCGCGTGCGGTCTTCACCGAAAGGTGCGCGCCGTTGATACGGACGTGTGGGATTTTGCAGAGGTTGATTTGGATGTGCGTGCACACCGGAATCAACGCGTATCCGCCGACAACGTCCCGTATCCGCCTATTCTAGAACACGTTGTAACTTTGTGTACATACGTCGGATCAAAACGAAATTTGTGCCATCGGACTCGTAGCAATACGCTGGTCCTGTGACCCAAGTTTGGTTCGATTCTGAGAACGTTGACAAAATCGCGTATCGTGGGCCCGCGGCTCCACTTGACGGGCGATTTTGTGATCGGCTCATCGTTCTGGACTTGTTGACACTAAGTTGGACAAATTTGGAGACCATTGGTTCTGACACATTTTTTGGTGCAAAGCGGCCCACATGTGGACCCCGCTTCGACCAGAAACAGTCATTTTTGCCCCTGTGTCCAAATTGGACTCAAGGACAGGCGTTTCTAGCTATTTGATATTTTTTGAATCTGATGGTGATGTTTATTCAGCAACCGGAGTAGTACCTGTAATTTCTACTGAGACCAGAGCTACTGTTGGAGCCAGAACCCCAGGCAAGTGTACCTTGCGAACATTGCAGTTCTTGTTACATATTTTCTTGATTTATTTATATATTGTTGTACATGCTTGACCTAGGACCGTGTGACTTTACTTAGCGTCCGATTAATAGTCGGGTGCCAACACCGTACGCGGAGTTGTGTAGTGTCACCTTGAGTTGGATATCGTGACCCCGTTACATTCTCGTACTTGTCTTATCAAGTATGTTATACCCAGGACACTTGACACTATTCATGAGACAAAATCTTTCTGAGATATTTATGGTGATTCTGTATAGGATACAGGTTTATGACATACACAGTTTACATGCTTAGATTTTATCCTGACTTGTTGCATTAGTTATGGTCTTGCGTGACATGGACATGAGATATCGTGAACTGTGACGTGAGATTACATTGGGTGGGGAGAGATTTACCATACAAAAGGCTGATTATATATATATATATATATAATACTTTAATGGAAGTGCCTTAGACTCTGACACAGAGCTTTGGTACCGTACTGGCCCTTCGAGAGAATACTGCTATGGGTTTCTCCGACACAGAGCCTATAGTAGTCTCAGCCCAAGTATGACTAAAACTCTCATTTGAATATCACTTAGCTTCTTATATAGTTTATCCTATTGTTTTATTTATTGCTGCACATATTTTATTTTGGCATGCGTTATTTGTACCTTGCTATGTCCCCTGAGGACCTGGATTTCGGATTATGTCCCCAGGATTAGCTGACGAGATCTATCCCGAGGTATACGGGACCGGAGCATTAGCAGAAGCAGGAACATGTGCATACTTCTTGGAGCAGAACCAGGAACCCGAGGACGAGATCGTGCCAGAGGACTTCTCCTGAGTATTGACTTTATATACTCAGTGATTTCTATTTCTAGTTACTTTATTTCCTGTCTATTGCATTGATGTATCAGACTTATTCTCGAGTTGTTCCCCGAGACACTTTTATTGAGATATGCTAGATTATATTTACTTGCATATCTTCTGGCATTTGATCTGTGATTAACTGTTGTGGATGAGATTAGAATAGACTGTGACTTGTATCATTGGACCTACTTAATATTGTATTACAGCTTAAGTATGCCCCGATGGATCCATTAAATTGGGTTTGTCCATCGGTGTGTGCTGCTGGCCATTGCCACGTGTCTAGTCCCTCGGTATTTTGGGACTGGGACGTGACATAGTTTTTGTGGTGGCCCATGCAAGGTCAACGACTAAATTGTTCGGTTTCAACTTAGGGACCGAGCAAGCCTGCAGTAAGAATAGGATAAGTTTTTAGGATCTCATCCACTTGCTTGAAACGTTCTTGATATCTATATCGGATTCAAATTAATTTCTTGACTTGCATCTTGCCTTGATTCCTGTGCGCCTCTTATAGTTTATTTTTGATGCAGAGTAATGGATTCACGAAAAAATGACGAAACTCCAGCAAGAACACCAATAGGTGTTGTAGCCACCTACGGAGAAGATAAAGTGACGCAATTGAGTGAAGATCCCTCTACTCACCGAAGCAGCCAAACAGATCAGCAGGCTTCTAGATTTTGGCGTGATGACATCCCGCCGCCACCGCAGTTCGTTCCACCAATGCCCGTATTCCCACAAGGGCAGCCAGTGGACGGGCAATAAAATTTCCAAATGATCTACGCAATGATGCAAGCCCAACAGCAAATTCATCAAGAAGCTCAGCGTCGCAAAGCGGATTATTTCAGGAACAGCCTAGTAACCGCACTAGAGCAGGCCAACCTACCAACTCGACGGCAACCGACGGGCTCTATCACCGATTTCCACTAGCTGAAGCCCCGTACCTTCTCAGGCAAGGAGGAGCCCACAGAAGTTCATGAGTGGCTCACCAACATACAACATCAATTAGAAGAAGCTGAGCTTCCACGGGAACATTGGATGACTGCCGTCAGAATGCAATTGACGGACAATGCACATCACTGGTGGCTATCTGAGGAGACACGGCTCGGACCAGATCGAGTCACTTGGGAGGAGTTCTCCAGACTCTTTCAGGAGATGTACATTCCAGATGTCGCTCAATCAGAACTGCGAGACAAGTTCAATCGCCTCACTCAGGATACTATGACAGTGGAAGAGTATAACGCAAAATTCATTCGTCTGAGTCACTTCGCCCCTACCTTGATTCCGACAGAAGAAGAGAAGGCAGAGAAGTTCTTCGACGGACTAATATTCGAGCTACAGAAACTAATTGGATCCGTTGCACCTACATCTTACTCGGACGTCCTTGCTGCAGCCCGACGCATGGAGCGCGTCACCAGGAGAGAGACCAGTCTGAAGTGACCTTCCACATCAGCACCAAACCGAGCACCGCATGGAGAACTGCAAATAAACCTCATCTGCATCAAGCACCACAGGGAGCTGTATCCAAATCCCTAACTCTT
Organism: Iris macrosiphon; assembly: GCA_036927795.1. Classification (NCBI taxonomy): domain Eukaryota; kingdom Viridiplantae; phylum Streptophyta; class Magnoliopsida; order Asparagales; family Iridaceae; genus Iris; species Iris macrosiphon. The sequence continues at coordinate 89,976,538 of JAYESA010000005.1, forward strand.
CCTACTTGTCACTACTGCGGCAAGGTAGGCCATGTTGAGAAGGAGTGCAGACGTAAATTCGGACTATGCTTAGGTTGCGGATCCAGACAGCATGCAGTGAGGGACTGCCCTGATCGTAGAGAAGGAACACCAAGGGCAAACCAACAAGCTCTACCAGCACCAGGAGGATATCAACCAAGGCCACCTTTGGCACCTCGAGCAGCACTCTTCCAGCAGGCTCAGCAACAGCAGAGGGCACCACCTCAAGGACGCGGACAAGCTTTCGCGATGACTTTGGAGGACGTGCAGATTCATGGAGTAGCTAATGCGCGTAAGTTTTCGTAGTTATCTGCTTCTAGATTTGCTTTAGTTCGTGCCTGTTGGTTCGTGACCTCAGCCTTAACCTAGTAATTTTTAACTTGCTAATAATCGATAACCTAGAATGTTTATAATTGATAACCTAGTATGTTTTTAAGTGATAACCTAGTTTTTCTAAACTGTAGTTTTCTAGATTTCCTTCATCCGAAAAATTGCATAACTTTTAATGCTTAGGGAAATGATTTTTCCCTATGAGTTATTCTTACAACCTCAACATTGATTCTCCTTGATCGTGATGTGCTTCGAACAATATTTGCAACCATGTCATCCCTGATTGACCAGTTATTCTTTGATTACGAGGACGCAATCCTCTTAAGGGGGTAGATTGTAAACCCCCTGATTTTTCAGAAATTTTAAAATTGGATTTTTTACAATTTTCTGGGATTTTTCTGTAATTAAAACTAAAGTATTTTGAATTTAAATAATTTTTAGATGATGTTAATTAATATTAAAATATTATAAAAATTATATTTTCTGGTGTAAAATGAAAAATTAGATATAGGATAATTTTTCAGGAATTTATTGGACCCCGAAAGTATTTTTAAAGCCCTAAAAACTAAGTCTAAATAAACCGAATTAAACCCTAGAAATAAACCCGGTTTATATCCAAAATAAACCAAACAACCCAGACCCGGTTCAACTGAACCGAACCCAACCTTAGCGGGTTGGGTTGGATCTAAACCCGACCCGAAACCCGCCTACCCGAACCCGCACTTAAAAATTAGCGGATCGGGCCGGATCCGGATTGAACCCGACCCGAACCCGGATCCGTTACCCGATCGGAACCGAAACCCTAATCCTAATCCAAATTCTATTCCGACCGGCGGCGACCCCTATTTAACCCCTCGACCGCCTGCCGGAACCCTAGCTCCACCGCCCTAAGCCCCGAGCCCCCGCCATCGTCCCCGATAACCCGTCTCCTCCGCCTCTCTCACCGACCCGCTCTCCCCTCTCTCCACGATCGAACCCTCCGCCCTAGCCCTGGCCGTCCTCGCTTCACCCTCAGCCCCGCTTCGCCTTCCCTCCTCCTGATCCACCTCCTACCGACGACCCGCAGCCGCTCGACGAAACCCTAGCCTCCTGCCACCTCCTCCCCCATCAAAACCCCCGACCGCCTGAGCCCTAACCCCCTCTGTCATCGTCCCCGACGTCTCCCTCCTTCCTCTGCCTCGATCACGACCCCGCAGTCCCGTCGATCTCCCAGCCCCGCAGCCCTCGATCACCACCGCCTTCCCTCCTCCTTCCTCCGCCCTGACTCGATCTCCCAGCCCCGCTCTGCCTCGAGCCCTAGCCACCCCGACCCCGGCCAGCCTCGCCTGAGCCGTCCCCGGTCGCCTCCGCATGAGCAGCCACGACGAGCTCCTCCGACGAGTCTCCCACAGCAGCACCCTGACTCGGACACGGCACAACAGTAACCCGGACACAGCCCGCACACAGTGTCCCCCCGTGTCGTGTCGACCCCCGGATACGAAGAAACCCGTTCTACGGAGCCCCGTTTAGGTAATCCGTTCTCTCTCCTCGTTGCTCCGTTTTCTGTTCTGTCGGTTGTGACACGTAGGCTGTGTAACCCTCTCGATGCCCGTACAACCCGCTCGGTGTATCGCGTCCTATGGCGATCGCAAACCGTGATCCAAAAATAGGAAAAACAACACCTCATTTTTCTCCGGAACTGAGTACGCCCCGCCAAACGGGACGACTTGGTCGCGTGCGGTCTTCACCGAAAGGTGCGCGCCGTTGATACAGACGTGCGGGATTTCGCAGAGGTTGATTTGGATGTGCGTGCACACCGGAATCAACGCGTATCCGTCGATAACGTTCCGTATCTGTCTGTTCTGGTACATGTTGTAACTTTGTGTACACACGTCGGATCAAAATGAAACTTGTGCCATCGGACTCGTAGCAATACGCTGGTCCTGTGACCCAAGTTTGGTTCGATTCTAAGAACATTGACAAAATTGCGTATCGTGGGCCCGCGGCTCCACTTGACGGGCAATTTTGTGATCGGCTCATCGGAATCCAGTTATGGAAAATTTGGAGACCATTGGTTCTAACACGTTTTTTGGTGCAAAGCGGCCCACATGTGGACCCCGCTTTGACCAGAAACTGTCATTTTTGCCCGTGTCCAAATTGGACTCAAGGACAGGCGTTTCTAGCTATTTGATATTTTCTGAATCTGATGGTGATGTTTATTTCAGCAACCGGAGCAGTACCTGCAATTCCTACTGAGACCAGAGCTACTATTGGAGCCAGAACCCCAGGCAAGCGTACCTTGCTAACATTGCAGTTCTTGTTACATATTTTCTTGATTTATTTATATATTGTTGTACATGCTTGACCTAGGACCGTGTGACTTTACTTAGCGTACGATTAATAGTCGGGTGCCAACACCATACGCGGAGTTGTGTAGTATCACCTAGAGTTGGATATCGTGACCTCTTTACATTTTCGTACTTGTCTTATCAAGTACGTTATACCCAGGACACTTGACACTATTCATGAGACGGAATTTTCTTGAGATATTTATGGTGATTCTGTATAGGATACAGGTTTATGACATACACAGTTTACATGCTTAGATTTTATCCTGACTTATTGTATTAGTTATGGTCTTGCGTGACATGGACATGAGACATCGTGAACTATGACGTGAGATTACATTGGGTGGGGAGAGATTTACCATACAAAAGGCTGATTATATATATATATATAATACTTTAATGGAAGTGCCTTAGACTCTGACACAGAGCTTTGGTACCGTACTGGCCCTTCGAGAGAATACTGCTATGGGTTTCCCCGACACAGAGCCTATAGTAGTCTCAGCCCAAGTATGACTAAAACTCTTATTTGAATATCACTTAGCTGCTTATATAGTTTACCCTATTATTTTATTTATTGCTGCACTGATTTTATTTTGGCATGAGTTATTTGTATCTTGCTATGTCCCCTGAGGACCTGGATTCCGGATTATGTCCCCAGGATTAGCTGACAAGATCTATCCCGAGGTATACGGGACCGGAGCATTAGTAGAAGCAGGAACAGGTGCATACTTCTCGGAGCAGAACCAGGAACCCGAGGACGAGATTGTTCCAGAGGACTTCTCCTGAGTATTGGCTTTATATACTCAGTAATTTCTATTTCTAGTTACTTTATTTCCTGTCTATTGCATTGATGTATCAGACTTATTCTCGGGTTGTTCTCCGAGTCACTTTAATTGAGATATGCTAGATTATATTTATTTGCATATCTTCTGGCATTTGATATGTGATTAACTGTTGTAGATGAGATTAGAATAGACTGTGACTTGTATCATTGGACCTACTTATTATTGTATTACAGCTTAAGTATGCCCCGATGGATCTATTAAATTGGGTTTGTCCATTGGTGTGTGCTGCTGGCCATTGCCACGTGTTTAGTCCCTCGGTATTTTGGGACTGGGGCGTGACATGGTTTTTGTGGTGGCCCATGCAAGGTCAACGACTAAATTATTCGGTTTCAACTTAGGGACCGAGCAAGCCTGTAGTAAGAATATGATAAGTTTTTAGGATCTCATCCACTTGCTTGAAACATTCTTGATATCTATATCGGATTCAAATTAATTTCTTGACTTGCATCTTGCCTTGATTCCTGTGCGCCTCTTATAGTTTATTTTTGATGCAGAGTAATGGATTCACGAGCAAATGACGAAACTCCAGCAAGAATACCAATAGGTGCTGTAGCCACCTACGGAGAAGATGAAGTGACGTCATTGAGTGAAGATCCCTCTACTCACCGAAGCAGCCAAACAGATCAGCAGGCTTCTAGATTTCAGCGTGATGACATCCCGCCGCCGCCGTAGTTCGTTCCACCAATGCCCATATTCCCACAAGGGCAGCCAATGGACGGGCAACAAATTTTCCAAATGATCTACGCAATGATGCAAGCCCAACAGCAAATTCATCAAGAAGCTCAGCATCGCGAAGCGGATTATTTGAGGAACAGCCTAGTAACCGCACTGGAGCAGGCTAACCTACCAACTCGACGGCAACCGACGGGCTCTATCACCGATTTCCGCCAACTGAAGCCCCGTACCTTCTCAGGCAAGGAGGAGCCCACAGAAGTTCATGAGTGGCTCACCAACATACAACATCAATTAGAAGCAGCTGAGCTTCCACGGGAACGTTGGATGACTGCTGTCAGAATACAATTGACGGGCAATGCACATCACTGGTGGCTATCCGAGGAGACACGGCTCGGACCAGACCGAGTCACTTGGGAGGAGTTCTTTAGAATCTTTCAGAAGATGTACATTCCAGATGTCGCTCAATCAGAACTGCGAGACAAGTTCAATCGCCTCACTCAGGTTACTATGACAGTGGAAGAGTACAACGCAGAATTCATTCGTCTGAGTCGCTTCGCCCCAACCTTGATTCCGACAAAAGAAGAGAAGGCAGAGAAGTTCTTCGACGGACTAAACTTCGAGCTACAGAAACTAATTGGATCCGTTGCACCTACATCTTACTCGGACGTCCTTGCTGCAGCCCGACGCATGGAGCGCGTCACCAGGAGAGAGACCAGTCTGAAGCGACCTTCCACATCAGCACCAGCCCGAGCACTCATGGAGAAGTTGCAAAGAAACCTCATCTGCATCAAGCACCACAGGGAGCTGTATCCAAATCCCTAACTCTTCCTACTTGTCACTACTGCGGCAAGATAGGCCATGTTGAGAAGGAGTGCAGACGTAAATTCGGACTATGCTTAGGTTTCGGATCCAGACAGCATGCAGTGAGGGACTGCCCTGAGCGTAGAGAAGAACACCAAGGGCAAACCAACAAGCTCTACCAGCACCAGGAGGATATCAACCAAGGCCACCTTTGGCACCTCGAGCAGCACTCTTCCAGCAGGCCTAGCAACAGCAGAGGGCACCACCTTAAGGACGCAGATAAGCTTTCGCGATGACTTTGGAGGACGTGCAGATTCATGGAGTAGCTAATGCGCGTAAGTTTTCGTAGTTATCTGCTTCTAGATTTGCTTTAGTTCGTGCCTGTTGGTTCGTGACCTCAGCCTTAACCTAGTAATTTTTAACTTGCTAATAATCGATAACCTAGAATGTTTATAATTGATAACATAGTATGTTTTTAAGTGATAACCTAGTTTTTCTAAACTGTAGTTTTCTAGATTTTCTTCATCCGGGAAATTGTATAACTTTTAATGCTTAGGGAAATAATTTTTCCCTATGAGTTATTCTTACACCCTCAACATTGATTCTCCTTGATCGTGATGTGCTTCTAACAATGTTTGCAACCGTGTCATCTCAGATTGACCGATTATTCTTTGATTACGAGGACGCAATCCTCTTAAGGGGGTAGATTGTAAACCCCCTAATTTTTCAAGAATTTTTAAATTGGATTTTTTACAATTTTCTGTAATTTTCTGGGATTTTTCTGTAATTAAACTAAAGTATTTTGAATTTAAATAATTTTTAGATGATATTAATTAATATTAAAATATTATGAAAATAATATTTTCTGGTGCAAAATAAAAAATTAGACATAGGGTAATTTTTTGGGAATTTATTGGACCCTGGAAGCATTTTTAAAGCCCTAAAAACTAAGTCTAAATAAACCGAATTAAACCCTAGAAATAAACCCGGTTTATTTCTAAAATAAACCAAACCAACCCAGATCCGGTTCAACTGAACCAAACCCAACCTTAGCGGGTTGGGTCGGATCTAAACCCGACCCGAAACCCGCATACCCGAACCCGCACTTAAACATTAGCGGATCGGGCCGGATCCGGATTGAACCCGACCCGAACCCGGATCCGTTACCCGATCGGAACCGAAACCCTAATCCTAATCCAAATTCTATTCCGACCGATGAAGACCCCTATTTAACCCCTCGACTCCCCGACAACCCGTCTCCTCCGCCTCTCTCCCCGACCCGCTCTCCCCTCTCTCCACGATCGAACCCTCCGCCCTATCCCCGGCCATCCTCGCCTCACCCTCAGCCCCGCTCCGCCTTCCCTCCTTCTGATCCACCTCCTACCGACGACCCGCAGCCGCTCGACGAAACCCTAGCCTCCTGCCACCTCCTCCCCATCGAAACTCCCGACCGCCTGAGCCCTAACCCCCTCCGTCATCGTCCCCGACGTCTCCCTCCTTCCTCCGCCTCGATCACGACCCCGCAGCCCATTGATCTCCCAGCCCCGCAGCCCTCGATCACCACCGCCTTCCCTCCTCCTTCCTCCGCCCTGACTCGATCTCCCAGCCCCGCTCCGCCTCGAGCCCTAGCCACCCCGACCCCGGCCAGCCTCGCCTGAGCCGTCCCCGGTCGCCTTCGCCTGAGCAGCCACGGCGAGCTCCTCCGGCGAGTCTCCCACAGTAGCACCCTGACTCGAACACGGCACAACAGTAACCCGGACACAGCCCGCACATAGTGTCCCCCTGTGTCGTGTCGACCCCCAGACATGAAGAAACCCGTTCTACGGAGCCCCATTCAGGTAACTCATTCTCTTTCCTCGTTGCTCCATTTTTTGTTCCGTCAGTTGTGACGCGTAGGCTGTGTAACCCTCTCGATGCCCGTGCAACCCGCTCTATGCGTCGCGTCCTGTGGCGATCGCAAATCTCGATCCAAAAACAGGAAAAATAATATCCGGTTTTCCCCCGGAACTGAGTACGCCCCACCAAACGGGACGACTTGGTCACGTGTGGTCTTCACCGAAAGGTGCACGCCGTTGATATGGACGTGCAGAATTTCGCAGAGGTTCATTTGGATGTGCATGCACACCGAAATTAACACGTATCCGCCGACAACGTCCCGTATTCGCCTGCTTTAGAACACGTTGTAACTTTGTGTACACACGTCGGATCAAAACGAAACTTGTCCCATCGGACTCGTAGCAATACGCTGATCCTCTGACCCAAGTTTGGTTTGATTCTGAGAACGTTGACAAAATTGCGTATCGTGGGCCCGCGGCTCCACTTGACGGGCGATTTTGTGATCGGCTCATCGGAATCCAGTTCTGGAAGTTCCGTTGGGTTCATATCATCGTTCTGGACTTGTTGACACTAAGTTGGACAAATTTCTAGACCATTGGTTCTGACATATTTTTCGGTGCAAAGCGGCCCACATGTGGACTCCGCTTTGACCAGAAACTGTCATTTTTGCCCCTGTGTCCAAATTGGACTCAAGGACAGGCGTTTCTAGCTATTTGATATTTTCTGAATCTGATGGTGATATTTATTTTAGCAACCGGAGTAGTACCTGTAATTCCCACTGAGACCAGAGCTACTGTTGGAGCCAAAATCCCAGACAAGTGTACCTTGCCAACATTGCAGTTCTTGTTACATATTTTCTTGATTTATTTATATATTATTGTACATGCTTGACCTAGGACCGTGTGACTTTACTTAGCGTCCGATTAATAGTCGAGTGCCAACACCGTAAGCGGAGTTGTGTAGTGTCACCTAGAGTTGGATATCGTGACCCCTTTACATTCTCATACTTGTCTTATCAAGTACGTTATACCCAGGACACTTGACACTCTTCATGAGACGAAATCTTTCTGAGATATTCATGGTGATTCTTTATAGGATACAGGTTTATGACATACACAGTTTACATGCTTAGATTTTATCCTGACTTGTTGCATTAGTTATGGTCTTGCGTGACATGGACATGAGATATCGTGAACTGTGACGTGAGATTATATTGGGTGGGGAGAGATTTACCATACAAAAGGCTGATTATATATATATATATATATAATACTTTAATGGAAGTGCCTTAGACTCTGACACAGAGCTTTGGTACCGTACTGGCCCTTCGAGAGAATACTGCTATGGGTTTCCCCGACACAGAGCCTATAGTAGTCTCAGCCCAAGTATGACTAAAACCCTCATTTGAATATCACTTAGCTGCTTATATAGTTTACCCTATTGTTTCATTTATTGCTGCACTGATTTTATTTTGGCATGAGTTATTTGTACCTTGCTATGTCCCCTGAGGACCTGAATTCCGGATTATGTCGCCAGGATTAGCTGACGAGATCTATCCCGAGGTATACGGGACCGGAGCATTAGCAGAAGCATGAACAGGTGCATACTTCTCGGAGCAGAACCAGGAACCCGAGGGCGAGATCATGCCAGAGGACTTCTCCTGAGTATTGGCTTTATATACTCAGTGATTTCTATTTCTAGTTACTTTATTTCCTGTCTATTGCATTGATGTATCAGACTTATTCTCGGGTTGTTCCCCGAGACACTTTTATTGAGATATGCTAGATATATTTATTTGCATATCTTATGGCATTTGATCTGTGATTAACTGTTGTGGATAAGATTAGAATAGACTGTGACTTGTATCATTGGACCTACTTATTATTGTATTACAGCTTAAGTATGCCCCGATGGATCCATTAAATTGGGTTTGTCCATCGGTGTGTGCTGCTGGCCATTGCCACGTGTCTAGTCCCTCGGTATTTTGGGACTGGGGCGTGACACAGCTTCACCGAGGCTTGCAAAACCTAAGAAGTCCCGCAGGACATGGGTTGCAAAGGCCGCTGTGCTTCACCCAACTGCGGAGTATACGCTTTTCGTCTCTCTCCCTGTTGCTGAAGACGCATATCATGCGTCTACCCAGGCTACCCCTGGTTATGCGACAACCTTGGCTGAGAAGAAATATGCTCAGCACCCAAACTCTGGCAGAGGAAAACACTACGATGCTAGAAGTTCGGGTGCTTATGCACGTTCTATGCGGCCACAACAAATGCCGCATAAGAAGGACTATGCGGTACCGGTCGGCAGTCGCAAGCAGATGGCCGTATGCGGCTAGGACAGCAACAGAAGCTCAGTCTTCGACCGAATCTCATGCAACGCTTACTCCATGTGCCATATTAAGATATAGGAAATTCAAACTTTGACTCTTCATACTATGCACCAGTGCGTGCTATAACGATGAAGTCTAGGGCAATACGAGCTCGCCAAGCTCAAGCGACTGCTCATCCGGCAAACCATCAACAGGCACCGTTAACTCTTATGCGTACCCCTAACGGGAAGCTGTACAAAACCGACCCATGTGTCCAGTCTGCAGCAGTAAATAGATAGGGTCGGTCTCGGAAGTCTTCCACTAACGACCCAGAAAAATTTATTGTACGAACCCCAAGTCAGGAAGCAAACACAGCACCTACACACCCGTGTGCTCGGTCTACCCGTGCTCACAAGGAGGGTGTAAATATGAGTCATCCCTCGTCGGACTTGTGTGACGTGATCATCACAAGCACAAGGCAAGGGAGGCAACCACGACAGGTGAGATATCCCCTTCCGGGCATCACTGTGCCCACATCATTATTAACCGCTGTTGTGCTAGAGCAGTAGTACTTGCAAATAGGTTCTAACGACTGCAACCAAAAGCACCCGTCCAGCAACATCCTGAAGAGCAGGTGCAAACACCAGAGGAGGAAGAGCTGCTCTTCGCCTCATGTTACTCTGCTTGGAAATCCCCTTCCATAAGGAGAGGACGAAAGTCTAGCGCCTCTGATCCTTCACTCTCAGCCAGTGCATCAAGGAACCAGAGGCAAGCCGTAGTGCCCATAGAAGGAGTATTCCTGGGCACCCACTCAAAGAAAAAATTGTTAGCGGCTGGGGGTAGTTCTTCCTTGGGATCCCATACAACTTTACAAGCTGGGGGTAGAAATCCTCCAGGACTCTACAATAATCCGACGTTCCGAAGAGACAATGATCCTCAAAGAACATATGCTGTGAACCCTGGGAGTAGCCACTCTTATCCAGAAGAAGCAGCTTCCGACACGGGGGTAGTGCTCCCTCAGAGTATGAGAAAGATGCAATGATATCTACCTTTCATGAGGACATTGTGACTCAAGGAGAAGAAAAAAAAAGCAAAAGGTCTACTACCCTATCCAACTCCCCCCATGTCATGATAGTGTACATGCCTGGGGAGGACAACGAGGGCACTCGCAATTGCAAACGTCTTGACACTCTGGAGGCAATGATGCACACCATGAGTGCCACAATACAGACTTTGGCCCATACGATACTGGAGACAAAGGCGAACATGGTCTCGTCACCCTCAGGGCTCACAATAACTTTGTAAGCTAGGAGTAGCAACCTTCCGGTGATCCACACCAACCCGTCATTCCGTGCGGATAGTGATTCCAAGGAAACAGACAATGACAAGTCTAGGGGTAGTCTCCATCGACATGTCAGAGCAGCATCCAAAGCTGGGGGTAGCATTCCCTTCGAGTTCAAAGATGATGCAAAACTAACGGTCTTTCCTGAGGACTGTGTGACTCAAGAATCAGAAGCCCCAAAGCCAAAAGCGACTCTCCTTCGATGACGACGACGTCATTGAAATCTTCAATGTATTGAAAAGGGCAACAAACTCCGGCTACCAAACATCAGATACCCTGAGGAGACAGACGAGTGAATTAATCATTACTGTTGGATCTGCCACATCAGTGATCCACGTCACGATCCAAATCAATCTTAACCTTTAAAAAGAAAACCAAGAAACAAATGGATAATATGATGAGTCAGAACCAAAAAACTAATGGATAATAGAGTGAGTTAAACAATATTCACAAAATATTTAAACACTATTTATAGAAAAATATCCTGGTCGGATTATCTGTTGAAATTTTGTGGATTACCGGCAGATCATTCGAATGAAGAAAAAAAAGTTCCACTTCGGGAAATTTTAGGGTTTTCTGTTCTACCCGCGAGTCTTAACACGGGTCTATGGCAATGCCAACAAGTCTCTACTAGTCCAGGGTAGTCTGGTGATAAAACATAGTTGTCACAAACTCAGGAAATCAAGATTGTTGCACAAGTCTTTAAATATTTTTGCGAGAACAGAAAACAAGAAAATCTCAAGGTACAATACATAAATACGTATCCATATACAAATACAGATACTGTGAGACGAGTCTCACAACTCTCCCATCCTTAGAAAAATTTTGTCATTCAAAATTTCAATAAGGCTCTAAATCAGGCAAAAAAATCCAGAAAAGCATGATATCAAGAACTAAACAAGAAACTCATATTACTATAAAATCCAGAGTAATAATGGAACAAGGAATTTAAAAGCAACTACATACTACAACAGATATAGAAATCACACACAAGCTAATAAAAATATACGGAGGACACGAATAAATATACCTTTCGAGTCGAACAAGTACGGATAACGAGCTCATATATCACCCTCGCGCTCCCAAGTTGACTCACCCGGTGAGTGATGACCCTAAGAAATACAAACTAGACGGATAGTCCTGTTCTTGAGAATCTTCTCCCTCTGGTCCAAAATGGATACAAATATTTTCTCATACGATAGGTTGGTACCAACAACTAGCTTGGAATGATGGATATGGCTCAAATCCGAAATATACCGATGCAACTGAGATACGTGAAATACATCATGTACCTCATGAAGCGACAACAGAAGAGCTAGACGATATAAGATATCTCCCACACGCTCGAGAATATTAAAGGGACCAACAAATCTAGGACTAAGCTTTCCCCGTACTCCGAATCTGATAACTCCACGGGTAGGTAAAATCCTAAGAAATATGTGGTCACCAACGAAGAACTCAAGATGACGCCAATGCGAATTTACCCAATGACGCTGACGATCCTGAGCTACTCTTAGATGCTTTATGATCTGCGTGATAACCCCAACTGACCGAACAATCAACTCGGGACCAAGAATTTGTCTCTCTCCAATATCATCCCATGCCAACGGTGGCCTGTATCTCCGGCCATACAACGCCTCGAAGGGTGCCATCTGAATGTTCGCCTGGAAGCTGTTATTGTAGGAGAACTTCACTAAGTGGAAATAATCCTTCCACGAACCATTAAGGTTTAAGGTACACGACCGAAGCGTATCCTCCAAAGTCTGGATCGTACGCTCCGCCTAGTCATTTATCTGTGCATGGTAAGTGTAGAAGCATAAAATGTATGCCTCCATATACAAGAGAGTAGTGACGTACTCCTTCACAGAACAAGCCCAAAAGAAGAGTGGCACACTTTCTTAAAGTTTTAGAGTATGGCGCACTTTCTTAAAGAGCAGAGCAGAGGCGCACTCTTGTGCCATTTTGGTTCAACTCAACAGAGACGAGCGTACAAACTTCATGTTTCTTTCCTATGTTTAATGCAATGAACTGACAGCTGATAGACGCAGAAAATGAAAGGATCAGAGTCATTAAATGCAAAAGATCTCTGGCACGCAGACCCAGGTTGTTGTTTAGTTGACAGTCTGGCCAACCTCTATTAGAGTGCGCCAGTGTGCCAAACTCTATCAGAGTATGCCGGTGTGCCAAACTCTATCAAAGCACGCCAGCATGGCTACTGTCTCCTAACTTTATCAGAGTGCACCAGTGTTCCAAACTCTATTAAAGCACGCTAGCATGGCTACTGTCTCCTAACTCTATCATAGTGTACCAATGTGCCAAACTCTATCAAAGCACGCCAGCATGGCTACTTTCTCCTAATTCTACTGAAGTGCCCCAGTGTTGCTGAACTTCTCAAATCGTGCACCTATAATCCTAATTAACAGTGAGCGACTATGATTATGTGTCTTTTATGCTATATTTTTCATAAAATGTGCACAAATAACTGTCCCTACGACCTAGGTTTTTCTCATATAGGAAAGCCACGTGTCAAGCATGCAGTAAGTTATGCACCCACTAAGCAGAACATGGGATAATATTTGCTTAAATGTACATGCACAACGATAAATACAATACATATTTCCTATTAGTGTGTGCACACCCGTATAACCATTCTTGAAGGCTATAAATAGAGGGTCAGTGCATCTTTCACACACAAACAGATGGACAGAGAGAGATAAGGACATAAGATCTTCGTGCCAATGCTACCAAAGCTTTCTTGCTACCAAGTTCTCCAAGTGTCCTTGTGTCGAGTAGTCCAAGAGGTAAAGTGATCGACCGTAGATCAGATCCTATAGCTATACTTTTTCAGAATCATTGTACTTTAGATTCTTGTATATAATTTATTGTACCCTTTTCTTTCATTAATAGTTTGTAACACAAAAGTTTGTTCAACTTTTTGTTCATGGGAAACAAAATGGCGACTCTGCTGGGGAAGACCTTCTCTTCCGATGAGAAGGTGATAGCTCAATACGATACCGTGCTAGTTGGAACAACGCAGAAGACTTTGGTCATTTAATTCAACCAGCAAGCCTATGAAGAGATGCTCTCTAGAGTAGTGATATCCCCTCAACTGTGCCAAAATCGAGAAAGTACAACAAGACTTGGCTGCCTAAACCTCGATCCTCCTATCTCGAAGTTGCTGTGAATAAAGGAAAGAGTGTGCTAATTGCTACTAACAAAGATTCCCTCGTTATGGACCCTTTTCTCTGTTCCCAGTCTGTGACTTAGCCACACCAGTGTGCTAACAAAGGGAAACAAATCACGAAGCTCTCACAAAAAAGCGGGGGGGGGGGGTGAACCAATCTTTCCTTGGCAGATGAATGTACTATGATGCCAAGGGAATTGGTCATCCTCCTGCTGCCAAATCCTTGCATATTCAGTGCAACGTGCAAAGCAAACCCAGCAAGGGCTCTGCTATCCAAACCACTCTACAAGCACAAAAGAGTTGTCATGACCCATATCTAGATAATTGGATACGAGTACGTGACAACACCCAGCCTACGCCGTAACAACGACGTAGAACGATATCTAGGTCAACAATACTATCTATTAACATCTCACAATAATATATCATAACCTGTCAATGATAATCTAAACTCCATAAGGAGGACAAGATGATAATATAATGACAATATCAATAATCAATCACAAGATAACTATAAAGAAGATGAAAAGAACGATATGATATAAAAGAAATTAAGAATATAAGTCTAGAGATATATATCTCAACACAATAATAACCATATTAAGAATCTAATAAATCCTCAACGTCAATATAGGTCTCAATAATAATAACTCATGTCTCAATAGCTGAAAATAAATCCAGAACAAAAGAATACTAAAGGCTAGCTAAGTAGCTACTAGCTGTGTCTTCCTTATGGGGACTGGCTCCTCCTGAAACTCCTGGACAAACTCCTTAACTACGCCCTCTGGGGGTCCATAGTAGGTAGGGCAACATTTTTTAAGGTCCTCTGAAAATGTTATCCAGGATCAGGATTGGTGCAAAGCACATAAACTAACTGTAGTTCCAATTAAATTGATAAAGGCTATAAAACAGTGAGTAATGATAATACATTATGGAAAAGTAAACCTAGAAATGTAAGGAAGTAGGTAAGGCAGATAATCATATCACAGTAAAATAATGAGCAATGAGTAAGCAGGTAAAAGATAGTAGTAACAGGTATGAACTGGAATAGAGAATGAAATAAACTAGCTAAGTGTTTGAAATATTAGTTTGTTATGAGATCGGCTTGGGATCTTGATCATGCTTGCTTTATATGATTGGCTATGGTGCATGTAGTAAGGTCAGGCTAACCATACGTGAGACGTAAGGTTAGCTATGATACTTGTAATAGGGTCATGCTCAATCATATATAGTAAGCTATGAGATATATAATAGGGTCATGCTAACCATACGTGAGGTGTAAGGTTAGCTATGATGCATGTACATATAAGGGGTATGATCAGATAACTTGCTAATACTTTTTTTGTCCTCTGACTAGTATAGTGGATCCAACCATGACACGTTATGATACAAGATTCATAGAGCATGGGGCAATCCTGCTCATGAATCGATGTCTATACATGTACAAAAATCACAGGACATGCACAAGGTCCACAGGAAAATAATATCTCATGAATGGATCCAAGATATACTAATTGGTGTAATATCGTGTCAAGAATCAAGTACAATACTACAAAACTGATATTATAGTAATCATCAAAATAATGGAAATTGTCAAAGAATGTACTCGCCTGGAATCCGGTGCAAAAAACAGTAAACAGTGCTCAACTGAAGTCCAAGAGTCCTAAATATAGAATAACAATGTTAATTGGTGATTTAAAATAATAAACATGTTTAAATGGTGATATTTTTAGGTTATTTCTAGGTCCATACTAGTTTATATTAATCAATACTAGGTTAACTAGGTCAATACCTTGCTACACTAGGTTTTCTAGGTCGTACTAAGGTATACAAGTCAATACTAGTCTTATACTAGTTATTAATATTATTACTAAGTTAATATTAGCTATACTAGATACTACTAGTATATAACTCATATATATTGGTATCAAGTTAATACTTAAACCCTATACTAACTTGGTATCCCCAATACTAATACTTTAGCTAATACTTAAGCTTACACATAGCTATTTACTTAGTGTATACTAATACTTAACCTTACCTCATAACCTTTGGTATCCTAGTACCTACACCCAACTGAATATTAACTCCCACTATTTAATACCTAAGATACTAACTTACCTTACCTTACTAACTAACACTCTAACTGGCCAAAATCTCATTCTCCTATCAAGTACCCTTAGCCATGAACTGATATTTAGTACCAGTTCAAGGTTAGGACAACCCTCAACTGATTACCAAGTTATCAAGCAATACAATCCTCAATCCCACCATTGATACTTTGGTATCAGTCAAACTCAATAACTAACTTGAACCATGGCATCCATTTTCACTCGTACATCTGTCCAAACTGGACTGATACACTCTGATATAGAACCTACACTGCCCCTAACCCTGGTGCAATCAGTGCACCCTTGCTCAAACAACTGCCAGGCATTATGCAGACATCTACAATTACATATGGGCACTGCAGCTGACACTCAAGCCTTCAAGTCCACACTGTACCATAATACTCATGCACAGTCTGTATTACTACCCCAATCCATCTAAACCCGAGTCCTAAGCACTACACCACTCTATTCTACAACTGCACCTCATCCTAGTTCTCTAACATCATAGCTGCAGGTAAATCCGAGCACAAGCATGGCTCACAGCTAACTCTTCACTGATGCAAATGCATCCGTGTTTTCCCTTTCCCCCAACTTCACAGAGCATTGCCTAATACATGAGATACAAACCCGCATATACCCTTGACACAGTGCACCACTCCAACTGATATCCGTTACTTGACGGATACCAAGGTATCAGTCCTTACTCGAGCTTAAGAGCTCTACGGTCTGAACCTATAACACAAATTGAGCACTACCCTACTCACCCATGTTGCACATAATACTTTACTCACTGATTTCAGTTCCTCCTTCCTCTCCAGTTTACTGAACCTATAGCCCGAGCACTTCAAGTAAATAGGTACTTCATGATACAACAACATAATATCAATAACACATCTACAATATCAAATATAGTGCCATTAGGGCTAAAATTACCATTCTAATGCAATAAAAAGAAATTGACCTATTGATACACAATATGAAGGAAATTACCAAAGCCACACCACCGTATCATGGCATATCATGATACGCACTTTCCGTATCCAATTTTTTATACGAAACTACCCACACACAACGAATTGGACACAATAATTCCTTTGAGGACTTGTGTCAAACACTTGGTGTCATAAATTCATAATTATATTAAAATTACCACAAAATTTATTATTCCAATCAACAAAACCCTAATTCTATTGGAAAAAAACTCACCACCAACTAGTATATCTATTAGGTGTCAATTTTTCCTATTTGAGGGTTCTTAGGGTTTAAATTCATGATTTATAAAATAGAATTTGGGAAAGAAAATAAAAATTACTAATTGAGATTGAGTTTCCAATGGAACACGAAAGAGAAGAGTATGACACGATTCCTTCTTCATTGGCACTCCCTCCAAGCCTCCTTGTGCTCCAAAGCTCCAATTCTCCAAGTGGAAGGAAAATTGAAGAGAATGAAGGTGGAGCAAGAACTAGGGTTTGGTAGGATTTAGTGTTCCTAATAGAAATAAAGAAAAATGAGAAGGAAGTGTTTATATATTGAAATAGGAATGAGAGAAAAAACAAGAATGGTTTGAACTAATTTCCAAGTTATTCCTAATGTAAATAGAATTTAATTAACTAGGATTAGCATCTAATTAATAGGAAGGAAATATTCTATCATTCTAACTAATCTAATTAATTAACATAATTAGATATGTCATTATGTCTTGGCCTACATGATAACTAGGTCCACTACACTAGTCCAAACTAATTAGCTACACATGAGTCCAACGAATATATTATAAATAAATTTTAATACCAATATAACTATTAAACTATTATTAAAATGACAAGAATACTCCTCTTCCGAAATTAGGAAGTTACAATCCTCTACCCCCCTAGAAAAATTTTGTCCTCAAAATTAAAAGTAAACCCAAGAATTTAAAGTAACATGCACAAAGGAGAAGATTGGATTTAGGTTTTTAGCAGTTACAAATTCTACCCCTCTTAATAAAACTTTGCCCTTAAAATTTAAGGTAGGTACTAGTATCGGAAGGAGATAGAACATTCAGAGATTATACGTTCTCTCTCAAGGTAACGAGATCAAGGAATTCTTTATAACATGAAGAATAGGAACATGAAGTGTTTAGGATGATCATAAAATATGATTATCTTCAATAGTTTAGGAAGAGTTCTCGAACATCTTCCAGGATACAAACAAGAAGCTTATAAACAGTCTCTATCCTAAATTTTAGGAGAAATGACATGAATTACTACAATGAATTCAATCTCTAAGGTTCTAACTCATTTACTAGAAAAGATTAGAAATGGACGACCAGTGTTGTATTGTGAGAACATGGTCTTGGCAATCAATACCGACAGTAACAAGGACATGCTTTAGATCAAGAGAACTTCACCGTTTAAATAGTGATGAAGATAAATTCTCTAGCACAACACCTCTCACTATATACTGGAATATTGATCTATTACTTGGCCCTCACTAGATATCCTTATTCATCCCTATATATCATGATACCTAATTTAACACTAAACTCAATGATCATTACCTAATTGGTACCCACCAATGAAATTACTTATGAATAATTATCGTACCTTAACTTATCTCTCATAAAGTCATGTATATACCTCTGTCAACAGGTTCTTGTATATTTTCTACTCTGATACTCTATGACACTTGACCTGGATGCTAGACTTGGTACTAACACTAGTCATATACTCATGACACCCAACTACCTTGTACTCCTGTATCCTATTGATACCCACTCATCACTCTAGGATACTACCTGTAGGATACCTTTCTAAATTCCTAACACTGCCCACACAAGACACAACTCTTATATATGACACTCCTGATACCCTCATACTAGGATACTCCAAAACTATATATGTAATTAATACACTAGCCACTAGGTTACTTGTATCTCAAATCTCTCTGATATTTGAGATACTCTAGGTCTTGACACTTACAAACACTCCATCAAAGTCATTTGACACTAACCCATGAGCACTTTCAACCATTATTTTGCTTCCTACACTTATCACTAATCTCTCATTCTCTCACTGACTGAAACATCTGCACCCTTACTCCCTATGATACCTCCTTACATACCCACCACCACGATTACACTATTACACCTAACTGATACTATCACATACAATAATACTCACTGATACTAGACTGACACACTACACATATCATATGTTACTCATCATAATCTTGTTACACCCTGAATACTTGTACTTTTCAGGCACTCTGGTACACAAACACTAACTTCATAACTATACTTAATACTCACAACAGTGCTCATTAACACACACTCTCTACCACTTCCACTCTTGACACTAGCTCACTCACTAGATCACCTTATTACTCTCACTTGAACTCATGATCACTTGCACTAGTTATTTACTTCTATGTTACACATGTCCCACTTACAAACTCATAAGCAGTCACAAGGTTCCATATCTTATTGATATATATCTCTCTCCCTCCATTCCTACTATACTTGCACCTACCAACTGATACACAAATCAGTAGTACACTAAAACATATCCTTTATGACCAATCTTGATACTTATCAACCCATGACACACCGTCAATATTTCTAATACCCAGACCTCTACTTCCCGATTCTCATGAAACTCTCACACTGGTATTTTACTTCACCACTCATGCATTCACTCACACATCACTTACTATCACATCTACACCCTCAAGTACTTGGTGATATACCCTCATTAGACATATACAGGTGCACTCATATCTACCTACACCAATGCTCAATACTAAACATATAGCATAAGTCCTATTACTTAGCAGAATACATTCTATCACTATCACACTCCCCTATACCTTATGGATACCATTCTATCATGACATACTCTCTAGTACCTCTCCTGGATACACATTCTCCTCCTTTAAACCAAGTATCAAGTAGAGAATATCAAGGCTTCATGGATATCCAACACAAATTTTATGATACTCAATGGTACTTGAATCACTTAACTATATGACATGATACCAACACCTAGAGTCACAAATTGGTACACTAATCTCTATCATAACTCTCTTATTTTCTAACATCATTGGTACCAAGTACTAACTATACTATAATACCTACCATAAAATTATTGTTACAAATGGTACTACACTTTGTGTTGTTTACAGGCCTATACACTTATGCTCACATACCCAACCAGGAACCACTCTCAGACATATGTTATACTTCTAACAATCAATACTAATACCCAAACTTAACACAACCCTATCTATAAGTTACCAAGCTACTACAATATCCAAGGAATCTCAGAAACTAAGGAAGGCAAAGTTCTATAAATGAGTGAACTAGAGGCACTAAAGATATCTCTATCCTAGGCTAACAGAGGTGATGAAACAAAATTTAATGATAACAAGGTTGAATAATAGAGACAAAATGTTAAGAACCAATTTAAGGTATAATTTGATAATCATACACGTCTATCTGAAATTATGTTACCAATAATCCTCGTCACGCAGTAAGCATAGCTGCGATAAACTATAGAGTCCATAACCAAGGTATATATCTCTCAAATCATATTATCTAAAATTCTCGCATTGCTAGCTAGTATGGCTGCGAGAACTCTAGATTATATAACCAATAAGTATATCCAAAATTGTACTAATTGCGAAGCCTGACCTACATGGGCCACCAATAAAAATATGTCATGATCCATATCTGGATAAATAGACATGAGTGCGTGGCAACGTCCAGCCTACGCAGTAACAATAACGTAGAATACTGTCTAGGTCAACAATACTATCTATCAATATCTCACAATAATATATCATAACCTGTCAATGATAATCTCAACTCCATAATGATGACAAGATGATAATATAATGATAATATCAATAGTCACAAGATAAGTATAAGAAAGATGAAAAGCATGATATGATATAAAAGAATCCAAGAATATAAGTCGAGAGATATACATCTGTAAACTCCCTCACCCAAAATAGGTATTTTGTGTGTATTTTATATTATTATATTTATTATAGATTATTTTAAATATTAAATTTCTTTAGAGTATTCTCTTAGTTAATTAGAAAATAATTTTCTTGATATAATTACTTATATAAATATTTATTTAGAATCATTTTTAGGCTATTTTAGTTTTTTGGAGATTTTTCTAGAATTTTTGGGTAATTAAAACATAGAAAACGTAAATTTCTAGAACTTTCATGATTTACTATGAGACCGTACTTGCATGTTGTTCCTACCAAATATTTATTTTAGGTTAATATATTTAATTATATTTTTTTGTAATTTATTTAGAATTTTAATAAATTTATTTGGATTTTTTAAAATTATTTAAGATTTATTTGGATATATATAGTCTTAATATTAGATAGATGCTAATTTAGTGTTAATAGATATTAATAAGATTATATATAAATTATTTGTATTATCTTTAATTCTATTTAAGATTATAAATTATTAAGATAAAATCAAAACTCTATTTTAAATTAATTCAAATTCTGAGCCTACTAGGAAAGCAACTTCATGGATATCTTATCGTTATTTAAACTGATCCTAATCATATCCAAATTAACCAATCCTAGTCATATTCAATTAAGTAGTCTTCACCATTATAAACACCTATTAGACTTATAGAATAAACTTATCTTTCATATTTTTCTTCCCCAAACTTCTCTCTTTTTCGTCCAAAAATAGTCAAAATTCGTCATAAATTCAGTCTCATTTTCTGGTAGTTATGGCGACTTAAAAAGATGATATCTCCTAGCTCCGGACTCCTAACGAGCTCCAGTTTTTTTTGTTAGAACCATATCAAGATTAGTTTTCTGAATATATAAATTATTTTAATAATTTAAAAATCTATTTTTCTAAAAAATTTAAAAGTTTTAGTTGTCCGAAATCAGACACATTTTCGTATTTTTGAGATTTTGGGAGATCCCAAATTCGAAATTATGAACCGTTTAAAGTTTTGAAAAGTTGACATGATAAACTCATAAAATAATATTTCTATAATTTAACATGTAAGTTTAATTTACTGTAAAATTTGTTCAACGTAGAGGTAAATAGAAAACCACCAAAAATTATCATTAGTGCGCCCTTGTGGACATAACTCTTTACCGACTTATGATTTTATGAAACTGTCGATTTTGGTTTTCATGTAGTACTGAAATCTATAGAATTCTACACACAAATCAAGGATTTGAGTCGGTTAACTTTTTGGTCAACGGATTGCCTCGATTTGCGTGTCACGGATAACAAATCCGTAAACTTGACTTCATTTGGACCAAAATTAGGGTTTAGCAATAAAATTAGATTATAATAAGATTAAAATACTATTTTAGGTTATTTTTTTCATAATTAAAATATATTAAAATGGAGGGACCTATTCACCCACTTTTGTAACCTAATTTATTTAATTTATGTGACGGGTAGATCGGACGACGCCTTGAGTTACGACTTCATCCTTTTTCAGACCAGGCAAGATACCTTGCCAAATTGCTTATAGTACTTTGCATGCTTATCATATTTTTATATATTCATTATATATATATATTCTTTCAGTCATAATTATATACTATATATATATGTTGACACATACTTGACACATAGTATCAAGGGAGGGAAGGACAATCAGTAGGCGTATGGGCTATCTCCACTCTGGTAAACCATAGTAACTAGTATGCACTACGGTGGTTGTGTCGCGCTGGTCGCTATCCTCGCGGTATATCGATTTCTGGTGTCGCGCTGGTCGCTACCCTCGCGGTATGTGATTTCTGATGTTTCTGACGTGTGTGTGAGTTATGAGGTAAGATAAAGTAGCCTACCCATGCCCATACATCGAAAAGTTATCCTCATTATGCATTCATATAGATTATCTTGTACATCGTACTTATATATTTTCTGTCTATTATGCATATTTTACTCTATTCAATTGGCATACTTCTATGTATCTTGTTACGTCCCTCTAAGGACCTGGTCCCTTTTCAGGTGTAGACGATCTTGACTATTCGCAGAGCACGAATTAGGACTTGCTACTTATCTCTCTTTCGAGGAGGTGTTTTTTTCGAGTCTCATTGTTCACTAGATGTATATTATGTGGTTTCTCTTATATTCTCGTGGGTAGTGGATTTGTCTCTATCCAACTACTTGTTCTTATCAAGTATTTTATACTTGATTCAGTTATATAGTTGATTGGTTATTTGTGATTCTGTGGATGAGATCTAGTTATGCCCTGTTACTTATGATAATATGTATACCATATGCGAGTTAACATTTATATTATAGCGTACATGTGTATTATAGTATCCATATATTGGAGTTGCCATATACATACGGCTGACATGCTTACGTATTCCTAGTCCTACATATTTTGGGACTGGGACGTGACATATTTTTGTGGTGGCCCATGCAGGTCGAGAGCATATTGTCTCGGTTACGTTACTGTACCGAACAAGCCTGCGCATAGAATTAGAATATAGGATCTCATCCACTTATTTAATCACCCCCTTTGTTTTTATTTTGTATTCTTATTTGATAGCTTGCACTGCATCTTGCTTGATCCTTTCACAATGTTAATCTTATCTTTTCTTTCGTGATTGATAAGGGTTAGGAAGATGACTTGTACTAGGTATATACACTTTATTGTTCAAATAACACTATTAGTTAAATTCTTGTAAGTTTGGTATTATGCCTCATAACCTAGTATCACGTAATCCTTTTATCCATCAATGAAGTGTAATTGAATGACACCAACTATAGACTTGCATAAGAGATAGTGTTTATCCAGACTGTAGAACTTAGAGGTCCATACCCCCATTTGGTCGACTAGAGACTTAGACAAGAAGACAGTATGGCAACTGTAGAGGTATAATACCGGACAAGTCTTATCTTCTTTGTGAACTTGAATTATTTTGTACCTTCCTTCATCATAATCCAGCGTACTTATATTTTCTGGACTACCTCCGTTATGCTGCTATTTTATAGCCTAGGTTTACAATCTTATTCTTTTATCGAGCTTGTTCATGACATACATGTTATTGTTGATGCCTACTAATACATTGTCTAAATCAGAATCAGTGTATTACAGTCTGATCAACCTTAATGCACTTGGTTCGCTCTTTGTATGACTACTTTACGTGGATTGAGATATAGTTGACTCAGCTTGTTAGACGAATATACTTACCCTCTAGACATGATGGATTTGAATAGATTTTGATTTAAATTATTGATTTGAATAGATTTTGATTTAAAAAATTAAAATTTAAAAAATTAAAAATTATAGATTTAAATTATTGATTTGAATAGATTTTGATTTAAAAAATTATGATAGGTTAAATTTTGATTTAAATAGTGGTTATTTTAATTTTGAAGAGATTATGATGGATTTGAATAGATTTTATCATTTAAATTTTTAAGAAAATTGTGGATGACTTGCCTTAGATACGAATGTGAAAGATTTAACAAATTATTCCTTATTTTTAATTTTGAGAACAAAATTTTTGTAAGTTGGGTAGTTTGTAAACTCCCTCACAAAAAATAGGTATTTTATGTGTATTTCATATTATTATATGTATTATAGATTATTTTAAATATTAAATTTTTTTAGAGTATTCTCTTAGTTAATTAGAAAATAAATTTTTTGATATAATTACTTATATAAATATTTATTTAGAATTATTTTTAGGCTATTTTAGATTTTTGGAATTTTTTTTAGAATTTTTAGGTAATTAAAACATAGAAAACGTAAATTTTTAGAACTTTCATGATTTACTATGAGATCATACTTGCATGTTGTTCCTACCAAATATTTATTTTAGGTTAATATATTTAATTATATTTTTTTGTAATTTATTTAGAATTTTTATAAATTTATTTGGATTTTTTAAAATTATTTAGGATTTATTTGGATATATATAGTCTTAATATTAGATAGATGCTAATTTAGTGTTAATAGATATTAATAAGATTATATATAAATTATTTGTATCATCTTTAATTCTATTTAATATTATAAATTATTAAGATAAACTCAAACTCTATTTTAAATTAATTCAAATTCTGAGCCTACTAGGAAAGCAACTTCATGGATATCTTATCCTTATTTAAACTGATCCTAATCATATCCAAATTAGCCAATCCTGGTCATATTCAACTAAGTAGTCTTCACCATTATAAACACCTATTAGACTTATAGAATAAACTCATCTTTCATATTTTTCTTCCCCAAACTTCTCTCTTTTTCGTCCGAAAATAGTCAAAATTTGTCATAAATTCAGCCCCATTTTCTAATAATTATGACGACTTAAAAAGATGATATCTCTTAGCTCCGGAATCCAAACGCGCTTTAATTTTTTTTGTTAGAACCATATCAAGGTTAGTTTTCTGAATATATAAATTATTTTAATATTTTATGAACCTATTTTTCCAGAAAATTCTAAAAGTGCCAGTTGTCCAAAATTAGATACATTTTTGTATTTTTGAGATTTTGGGAGATCCCAAATTCAAAATTATGAACCGTTTAAAGTTTCAGAAAGTTGACATGATGAACTAACATAAAACAATATTTTTAGAATTTAACATATAAGTTTAATTTATTGTAAAATTCGTGCAACGTAGAGGTAAATAGAAAACTATAAAAAATTATCATCAGTGCGCCCTTGTGGACATAACTCTTTACCGACTTGTGATTTTATGAAACCGTCGATTCTGGTATTCATGTAGCACTGAAATCTATAAAATTCTATACACAAATCAAGAATTTGAGTCGATTGACTTTTTGGTCAACGAATTGCCTCGATTTACGTGCCATAGATCACAAATCAGTAAAGTTGACTTTCTTTGGACCAAAATTAGGATTTAACAATAAAATCAGATTATAATAATATTAAAATACTATTTTAGGTTATTTTGTCCATAATTAGAATAGATTAAAATAGAGGAACCTATTCATCCACTTTTGTAACCTAACTTGTTTAATTTATGTGACGGGTAGATCGGACGACGCCTTGAGTTGCGACTTCATCTCTTTTTAGACAAGGCAATATACCTTGCCAAAAATTTTACAGTACTTTGCAGGCTTATCATATTTTTATATATTCATAATATATGTTTTTTTCAGTCATAATTATATACTATATATATGTTGACACACTTGACACATAGTATCAAGGGAAGGGAGGACAATCAGTAGGTGTATGGGCTATATCCACTCTGGTAAATCGTAGTAACTAGCATGCACTATGGTAGTTATGTCGCGCTGGTCGCTACAATCGTGGTATGTTAATTTTTGGTGTCGTACAATTTTTGGTGCCGCATTGGTCGCTACCCTCGCGGTATATCGATTTCTGATGTTCCTGACGTGTGTGTGAGTTGTGAGATTAGATAGAGTAGCCTATCCATGCCCATACATCAAAAAGTTGTCCTTATTATGCATTCATATAGATTATCTTGTACAGCGTACTTATACATTTTCTGTCTATTATGCATATTTTTTGTATTCAATTGACATGCTTCTATGTATCTTGTTATGTCCCTCTGAGGACCTGGTCCCTTTCCAGGTGTAGACGATCTTGACTATTCGCAGGAGCATGGATCATGACTTGCTACTTATCTCTCTTTCGAGGAGATCTTCTTTTCGATTCTCATTGTTCACTAGATGTACATTATGTGGTTTCTATTATATTCTAGTGGTTAGTAGATTTGTCTCTACCTAACTACTTGTTCTTATCAAGCATTTTATACTTGATTTAGTTATATAGTCGATTGGTTATTTGATTCTGTGGATGAGATCTAGTTATGCCCTATGACTTGTGATAATATATATAGCACATGTGAGTTAACATTCATATTATAGCGTACGTGTATATTATGGTATCCATATATTGGAGTTGCCATATACATACGGCTGGCATGCTTACGTATTCCTAGTCCTACATATTTTTGGGACTGGGGCGTGACGATATCTCAACACAACAATAACAATACTAAGAATCTAGCAAATCCTCAACATCAATATCGGTCTCAATAATAACAACGCATATGTCTCAATAGTTGGAAACAAATCCAGTACAAAAGAATACTAAAAGCTAAGTAGCTACTAGATGTGTCTCCTCTACTGCCTCCTCCTGAAACTCCTGGACAAACTCCTCAACTACGCCCTCCGGGGTCCATAGTAGGTAGGACAGAAATCCTCAAGGTCCTCAGAAAATGCTTTCTAGTCAAGATTGGAGAGAAGCACATAAACTAACAACATTTCTAATTAAATTGATAAAGACTATAAAACAGTGAGTAATGATAATACATTATGGAAAAGTAACGTTAGAAATGTAAGGAAGCAGGTAAGGTAGATAATCATATCATAATAAAATAATGAGCAGTAAGTAAGCAGGTAAAAGATAGTAGTAGCATGTATGAACTATAATAGAGAATGGAATAAACTAGCTAAGTGTTTGAAATATTAGTTTTTTATATGATCGGCTTGGGATCTTGATCAAGCTTTCTTTATATGATTGGATATGATGCATGTAGTAAGGTCAGGCTAACCATACGTGAGACATAAGATTAGCTATGATGCTTGTAATAGGGTCAGGTTCAATCATATATAGTAAGCTATAAGGCATGTAATAGGGCCAAGCTAATCATACGTGAGGTGTAAGGTTAGCTATGATGCATATACATGTAAGAGGTATGATCACATAACTTGCTAATACTTTTTCCGTCCCCTGACTAGTATAGTGGATCCAACCAGGATACGTTACAATACATGATTCATAAAGCAGGGGCAATTCTCTCATGAATCGATGTCTATACATGTACAGGAATCACATGACATGCACAGGGTCCACAGAAAAATAATATCTCATGACTGGATCCAGGATATACTAATCTGTGTAACATCATGTCAGGAATTAGTACAAGACTACAAAATTGATATTATAGTAATAATCAAAATAATGAAAACTATCAGAGAATGTACTCGTCTGAAATCCGGTGCAAAAATAGTAAACAGTACTCAATTGAAGTCCAAGTGTCCTAAATATAGAATAACAATGTTAATTAGTGATTTAAAATGATAAACATGTTTAACTAGCTAATGGTGATATTTTTAGGTCATTTCTAGGTCCATACTAGTTTATATTAATAAATACTAGGTTAACTGTCATGACCCGCACCCGGTGTAAGGGTACTAGTCAGAAACAACGCCCAGCCTACGCCACAGAATCGACGGTAGAACGCTGTTTAGATAATCTATCTAACAATTTAATGAACCACCAATAATGATAGTATACTTAATCACAGAACTAAGATAGAAATGAGCACGAATCAGATAAGGAATATAATAGTCACAATATAACTCATGAGTCTAAAATAATACATCAATGAGTCTGGAGAATAACAGAATAAGCTGGAGACAAATCCAGTACAAAGAATACTACGAAGCTACAACTCCAGGGTCAACTGTCTCAGTTGGAATAAGTTCCTCCTGAGCCAGGGTCTCAGAATCTAAACCCACAATATCCTGGGGTCCATAATAGGTAGGGTACCACTTCTCAGTGTCATCTGAAAAAATATATCCAGTCAGAAAATAAGCAGAGTACATCTCTAACAGCAGTTCTAATCAATGATAAAAACTATGTAACAGTAAATAGTTATGGATAAACAAGATGCACAATAGATACAAGATATATATATATATATATATATATATATATATATATAATAAGAAAATACTGGAATAAATGGAATAATGAACAATATGCCAATAAAACAAGAATACTAATGACTAAGTGTGTGAGTACTAGCTTAACATGTGACCGGCTTGGGCAAGATGCAATGCGGCCTCGCTAATCATACGTGCGGTGTATGATCAACACTATTCAGTAATCAGTACTTGATACAATAGGGATATTGATCACATATCTATACTAATACTCCCTACCCCGACTGGTATAATAGATCCAACCACGGTATGCTATGGCACAAGATTCTCCAAGAAGATAGCTAGTCTTCCCAAGAATCGGTGTCTGTACATGTACAAGATAACCAATAAAACAATACTTGTACCATATACACCATATACCAAGGAATAACATCTCATGACGAGATCCGGATATACCAATCCGTGTAACCATAGTGCCAAGAGAACATTGATATCCACACTAGATACAATGAACATAGAGGATATCATAAATGAGAAACTATCAAAGAATGTACTCGCCTGAAGTCCAATGAATAATTTCATAGATGTCTGACTCGGTGCCTCGAAGACCTAGATATGGAATACAACATCAATACAAGGTCCCGAAAAGAGAATAAGTTAAACTAGTCAACTTCTAGGTCAATAAATCAATTCTAAGTCAAAAGTCAACTATGGTCAACTCTAAGTCAACTATGGTCAAACTAAGGTCAACTATCTATTTCTAGGTTGCACAAGTCTAACACAAAAATCTTGGATCAAGATATTAAAATCTAAGTCATAAAAACTATATCCTAAAATATTAGGATACCGTATCTCCGGATACATAATTTCTAAGGTAAACATCATAATACATATATATCAAACAAATATGTATAATAATATAGAATATTAATTACACATCAAATAGGAACCATGGTTTTGAACCAACTTGGTATCCCAACAATAACCACAATCTTGATACCCAAACCCCATATCTTGAGTATCCCACTTACCTTGGTTTCCACAAGGTAATACTCAATACCTAGATATAGTAATTACCCTCATATATAATATATAAATATATACTAATATTATACAAATAAGAAATATAGCAATAATAGTATTATATCTCAATATTAATACATATATATATACATATATATATATAAATATAAGATATAAACATAATATAATAATAATCTGCCTAACTGTCGCTAAAAGCAGTGTTGAAAAACACTGATACTCTGATACGCAGCCTTTAGTGATAGTTCTGGTTGTCACTGAACTGCCGTCGCTACTGCTGTGTGGAATCTGCACTACTGCTGCTGTTTTGGTGACGGTTTACAACCGTCACCATTCTCGCCGTCGCTGCTGCTGCATTAAAGTTCCCGCTTCTGCTGTATTAATGACAGTCGGCTGCTGTCATTAATAGCCCGCTACTACTACAGCGGCTGCTGCTATATTGATGTCATTAATAGCCCCGTCGCTAAAAACCTAAAAACAAAATATAAAACATATATATATATATATATATATATATATATATATATATATATATATATATATATATATATCATCCAAATAAATATAAATATAAATATATATATCTATATATATAATAACTATACACCCTCTCATAATATTATGTACATACTAATATAGCAACAACACACACATACAACATATATAATAATAATTATACATCCATACATATATATAAATAATCATATAATAACTATAAATAATCTAATTACTTATTTAAACATACATATATATTTTATAAAACATATTCATATATTTTATATTTCTAACATATATTATGACATATATATTAATGTATGTAGAAGAAAGCTACATATATATTTATTCTATTGGTACATATATAATACATAGATCTATGCTACAATAAATACCATAATAAATACACTATAATACCTATATAATATCTACATATATATACATAATTATAATTCAAGAATTAAAGCATAATTAATTAGATCTACACATAAACACACAACAAATGGAGAGTATCACACCTATCCCACTAGATCTAGGATACGCATGCGACACGAATCCACCACACATCTAATTACATCCCGAAGGACACAAGCAAGTCACATATAATATTTATAAAAAAAACAAAGTGTTAAATATAGATCTATGTGTCCGTGTCAAAATACGACATGTACAAAGTTCCGTGTCGGAGGAAAACCTCCCAAAACAACACGTATCACCAAATTATGGGGATACGACCTACACGTATCCAATTGTGGACACGATACTAGCTCCAAACACATAAACACATACCAAATTGATCTATATGATCAATTGACACACACAAGAAATGTCAATCTCAGAATTCCTCCAAAATTGATACAAAAAGTACTATAACTTTCTCCATAGGTCTCCTATGAACACAAAACCAAATCCTATGGGTTGTATATATATATGGGTTGAGTATTCATGATTAAATCTCAGATTTAGAAGCTATTTTAAGGGAAAAAACTGAATTATACCTATTGGAAGATGGATTCCCAATGAAACCTCCAATTGAGATAAAATTATCTCTAATTTGTAGATTCTTGCTCCTCTTTGTAGATCCTTGCTTTCTTCTTCTAGATCCTTGCTTCTCAAGTCTCTAATGGTGATTTGAGAAGAAATTGGAATGAATTTGGTAGGAAAATAAAATGGGAATGAAGGAAATTTGGTAGTGGAAAATTCTAGATCTAGATTTGGAATAAAAAAGAGGAGAGAATTTCCCCCCTCTTTTTATATATGCCGACCCTTTCCTCTCCCTCAAGTAATTATGAAATGTCCATTATACCCCTTGGGTCTCTCATGAAGAAATAATTAAGGAAAGAAGCTTCTAGTCTAATAATTTAATTAATTTAATCCATCTCATTAACAATGGGCTTTCAAAATGGGCTAAGTCTAATTAATTAATTCATGTTGGTCCATGGGTCCAAACTAAACTAGTTAGGTTCACTAACACAAGTCCAAATTAAATAAATAATATCTAACAACAATTAAATAATATAATAAATAATTATTTATTATGCACAATATTTAATTAAATAGGAAAAGACTAAAATACCCTTTCCTAGAATATGTGGTAGTGACAAGTCTACCCTCCTTAAAATAATTTCGTCCTCAAAATTCAAAGACAAAAACTACCCCCAGAAATAACAGAAAAGAACTAAAGAATCACAACTAACTATGGAAGAACATAACAATGAACAGAACATAACTAGAAAATAACATACCTCAAGGTACAAATAAATATGGATAACGCTCTCGCATTTCATCCCCTCTCTCCCAGGTAGACTCCCCCGGAGAGTGATGCCTCCATGCGACGTGCACCAAAGGAATAGTCTGGTTCCTTAGCACCTTCTCTCTCCGATCCAGAATCTCAACTGGCTGCTCTGGATAGCTAAGAGTAGTATCTCCGAATGATCCAATACATGACTAGGATCTGCCACGTATCGTCTCAACTGCGACACATGAAATATATTGTGCACTCCCTCCAATGCAGGTGGTAAGTCTAGTCTATAAGCAACTGCACTGACCCTCTCTAGAATAGTAAAAGGTTCGATGAATCGCGGACTAAGCTTTCCGCCTCCACCAAAGCGAATCGTGCCTCGTGTCGGAGAAATCCTCAGAAATACCAAATCACCCACCTAGAACAAAATACCACCTTAAGAACTTAATCTATAACAACTAAGAACAAACATAAAACAAAATCTAAACTATACCTCGAACTCCAAAGGTCTCCGATGGCTATCGACCCAATGCCGCTGTCTGTCCTACGCTACTAGAAGTCTGTCTCTGATCAACTGAACCTTCTCTGCTGCATTCGCAACCATCTCTGGCCCAAGCAAAACTCTCTCTCCAACATCGTCCTAAGACAAAGGAGTACGACACCTCCGACCATACAGAGCTTCAAAAGGTGACATCTCTATACTGGCCTGGTAACTGTTGTTGTAAGCAAACTCTACCAAATGGAGATGGTCCTCCCAAGAACCCCCAAAATCTAGTACACAAGTCTGCAACATATCCTCGAGAGTCTGAATAGTCCTCTCTGACTGTCCATCTGTCTGGGGATGATATGCAGTACTGAACTTGAGCTGAGTGCCCAAACTCTCTTACAAACTCCTCCAAAAATAAGAAGTGAAACGACTATCCCGATCTGAGACTATGCTGACAGGAATCCCATGTATCCTAATGATCTGCCTCACATACATCTCTGCCAGCTTCTCCGTAGACAAACCCACTTTAAAAGGCAAAAAATGGGCCGACTTGGTCAACCTATCAATAATGACCCAAATCGCG
This sequence comes from Iris macrosiphon, assembly GCA_036927795.1. Taxonomy (NCBI): domain Eukaryota; kingdom Viridiplantae; phylum Streptophyta; class Magnoliopsida; order Asparagales; family Iridaceae; genus Iris; species Iris macrosiphon. The sequence goes on from JAYESA010000005.1 coordinate 90,009,330, forward strand.
TCTTTTTTTTCGGGACATCGTGGAAGTCCGGACACAAAATCCAAAGTAATGTGTTCCCACTTCCACTCTGAAATGGGTAATGGCTGAAGTAAACCTCCTGGCCTCTGCCTCTCGGCTTTCACCTGCTGGCACACTAAGCATCTGGATACAAACTGTGCCACTTTCCTCTTTATGCCATACCACCACACACTCTCTCGCATATCCTGATACATCTTGTTAGCACCTGGATGCATGGAATAATGAGAGCGATGCGCTTCCTGCAATATCTTCTCTCGCAACTCTCCACTAGGCATACACAATCTAACTCCATGCCTCAAAGATCCATCCTCTGTAATAGTGAAATCATCTTCCAATCCTGCTCTCACCTGAGCTCTGATACTCCTCAGAGATACATCATCATGCAGTGCTGCCTTAACCCTGTCCATCAAATCTGAGTGTATCTGCAATCCCCACATATGTATAGCACCCCCAGGAACAATTACCTCAATGCCCAAGCTCTCCAAGTCCTCCAATAAATATCGATCCTGCGTCAAGAACATAGCTATCGGATACCTGCTCAAAGCATAAGCAACTACATTGGCTTTCTCAGGATGATATTGCAAAAAGATATCAAAATCCTTCATCAATTCCAACCACCGATGCTGCCTCATGTTCAACTCCTTTTGTGTGAAAACGTACTTTAAGCTTTTGTGGTCTGTGAAGATCTCCACACGCTCTGCGTACAAATAATGTTTCCACAACTTCAGAGCGAAGATGACTGCTGCCAACTCCAAATCATGGGTAGGATAGTTCTTTTCATGAGGATACAATTGCCTGGATGCATAGGCAATCACTTTCCCATGCTGCTGAAGAACACAACCCAAACCCTTCCCCGATGCATCACTATAAATAGTGAAACCTCCGGACCCTGATGGCAACGTCAAAATAGGAGCAGACGTTAACCTCTTCTTCAACTCCTCAAAAGCAACCCGGTAATCCTCTGTCCAAACAAACTCCACATCCTTCCTTGTGAGTCTGGTCATCGGCTCAGCAATCCTCGAAAAATCTTGCACAAACTTCCTGTAGTAGCCTGTCAATCCCAAGAAACTCCTAATCTTTGCTACCAAACTCGGAGTCTTCCAAGATTCCACTACTGAAATCTTCTTCGGATCCACGAAAATACCATCACCAGTCACAACATGCCCCAAGAACTCTACTTTGTCCAAGAAAAACTCACACTTGGATAACTTCCCATACAGCTTCTCATTCCTCAGCACATCCAACACAATCCTCAAATGCTCCTCATGCTCCTTCGGTGTCCTCGAGTATATGAGTATGTCGTCGATGAACACCACCATGAACTTGTCAAGGTACTGGTGGAATACCTTGTTCATCAAGTTCATAAATACCGCTGGTGCATTAGTCAAACCAAACGGCATCACCAAAAACTCGTACTGACTATACCGAGTTCTAAAAGCAGTCTTCGGTATGTCCTCCGACTTCACCTTCACCTGATGGTAGCCTAATCTCAGATCTATCTTAGAAAATACCTTCGCACCACTCAACTGATCAAACAGATCATCAATCCGTGGCAAATAATACTTATTCTTGATAGTGAGATTATTCAAAACCCTGTAATCAATGCACATACGCATCGATCCATCCTTCTTCGGTATAAACAATACCGGGGCTCCCCATGGTGAAGAACTCGATCTGATAAACCCCTTATCCTGTAATTCGTCCACCTGCTTCTTTAACTCGACCAGCTCGCTGTTGTTTACTCTATAGACATGCTACAAAATTGGTTCTGCACCTGGCACCAAGTCTATAGAAAATTCAATATCTCTATCTGGCGGCAATCTTGGCAATTCCTCAGAAAATACATCCAAGAACTCTGCTATCAACGGATGCGATAACTCCTTGTTTTCCACTATAGCTCCACAAATAATGCCTTCTTCCTGTTCCACATCTCCTCTAGCAAACTCGAACTCTGGCTCTCCTGGCGGACCAAATAAAACTCTACCTCCTTTACAATCTATGCTAGCATGGTGCCTACTCAACCAATCCATTCTGAGTATAATATCGTCGCTTGAAAGTGGCATTACAAGTAAACATGCACTCAACTCCCGGCCTCCCAAAGTAACTCTCTGATCCTTGCAAATATCATTAACTAGGATAATGCCTCCCCCGGTCATGATCTTGCAAGTCCTAAGCAAAGACTCAGCTACCAAATCATGCTTTAGAGCAAAAGAAACAGATACAAAACTATGGAAAGCACCACTATCAAATAAAGCTAAAGCTGGAATGGAATCAAGAAGAATAGAACCAATATGGCACAAGATATAAGACATCAAGAAAAGGACAGATTAAGAGATCAAGTATCAATACCAAAGGAGAATAGTTGAATCAAAAGAATTTTCCTAGATGTGATTGAGTATCTCAGCCTATTTCCTATATCCTATTGCAGGCTCGCACTAAATTATCGCACTATCACGACATCACATACTTTGTGAAGCTAGACCTGCGTGGGCCACCACCAAAAATGTGTCACGACCCGCACCCGGTGTAAGGGTACTAGTCGAAAACAACGCCCAGCCTACGCCGCAGAATCGACGGTAGAACGCTGTTTAGATAATCTATCTAACAATATAATGAACCACCAATAATGATAGATACTCAATCACAGAACTAAGATAGAAATGAGCACGAATCAGATAAGGAATAGAATAGTCACAATATAACTTGTGAGTCTAAAATAATACATCAATGAGTCTGGAGAATAACAGAATAAGCTGAAGACAAATCCAGTACAAAGAATACTACGAAGCTATAACTCCAGGGTCAACTGTCTTAGTTGGGATAAGTCCCTCCTGAGCTAGGGTCTCAGAATCTAAACCCACAATATCCTGGGGTCTATAATAGGTAGGGTACCACTCCTCAGTGTCATCTAAAAAAATATATCCAGTCAGAAAAGGAGCAGAGTACATCTCTAACAGCAGTTCTAATCAATGATGAAAACTATGTAACAGTAAATAGCTGTGGATAAACAAGATGCACAATAGATACAAGAGAGATATATATAATAAAAAAATACTGGAATAAATACAATAATGAATAATATGCCAATGAAACAAGAATACTAATGATTAAGTGTGTGAGTACTAGCTTAACATATGACCGACATGGGCAAGATGCAATACGGTCTGGCTAATCATACGTACGGTGTATGATCAACACTATTCAGTAATCAGTACTTGATACAATAGGGATATTGATCACATATCTATACTAATACTTCTACCCTGACTGGTATAATAGATCCAACCACGGTATGCTATGGCACGAGATTTCCCAAGAAGATAGCTATTCTTTCCGAGAATCGGTGTTTGTACATGTACAAGATAACCAATAAAATAATACTTGCACCATATATACCATATACCAAGGAATAACATCTCATGACGAGATCTGGATATACCAATCCGTGTAACCATAGTGTCAAGAGAACATGGATATCTACACTAGATACAATAAACATAGATGATATCATAAATGAGAAACTATCAGAGAATATACTTGCCTGAAATCTAATGAATAGTCTCACAGATGTCTGACTCGGTGCCTCGAAGACCTAGATATGGAATACAACATCAATACAAGGTCCCGAAAAGAGAATAAGTTAAACTAGTCAACTTCTAGGTCAATAAGTCAATTCTAAGTCAAAAGTCAACTATGGTCAACTCTAAGTTAACTATGGTCAACTATGGTCAAACCAAGGTCAACTATCTATTTCTAGGTTGCACAAGTCTAACACAAAAATCTTGGGTCAAGGTATTAAAATCTAAGTCATAAAAACCACATCATAAAATATTAGGATACCGTATCTCCGGATATGTAATTTTCAAGGTAAATATCACAATACATATATATCAAACAAATATGTATAATAATATAGAATATTAATTATACATCAAATAGGAACCATGGTTTTGAACCAACTTGGTATCCCAACAATAACCACAATCTTGACACCCAAACCCCGTATCTTGAGTATCCCACTTACCTTGATTTCCACAAGGTAATACTCAATACCTAGATATAGTAATTACCCTCATATATAATATATAAATATATACTAATATTATACAAATAAGAAATATAGCAATAATAGTATTATATCTCAATATTAATACATATATATATACATATATATATAAATATAAGATATAAACACAATATAATAATAATAATCTGCCTAACTGTCGCTGAAAGCAGTATTAAAAAACACTAATACTCTGATACGCCGCCTTTAGTGACAGTTCTGGCTGTCACTGAACTGCCGTCGCTACTGCTGTCTAGAATCTGCACTACTGCTACTGTTTTGGTAACGGTTTACAACCGTCACCATTCTCGTCGTCGCTGCTGCTGCATTAAAGTTCCCGCTTCTGCTGTATTAATGACAGTCGGCTGCTGTCATTAATAGCCCGCCACTGCTACAGCGGCTGCTGCTATATTAATGACAGCGGCTGCTGTCATTAATAGCCCCGTCACTCAAACCCTAAAATATATATATATATATAATATATATGAAACATATATATATATATATATATATATATATATATATATATATATATATATATATATATATATATATATATATATATAACAAATATATATATCATCCAATTAAATATAAATCAATAAATATATATATATCTATATATATATAATAACTATACACCCTCTCATAATATTATGTACATAATAATATAGCAACAACACACATATACAACATATATAATAATAATTATACATCCATACATATATATAAATAATCATATAATAACTATAAATAATCTAATTACTTATTTAAACATACATATATATTTTATAAAATATATTCATATATTTTATATTCCTAACATATATTATAACATATATATTAATGCATGTAGAAGAAAGCTACATATATATTTATTCTATTAGTACATATATAATACATAGATCTATGCTACAATAAATATCATAATAAATACACTATAATACCTATATAATATCTACATATATATACATAATTATAATTCAAGAATTAAAGCATAATTAATTAGATCTACACATAAGCACACAACAAATAGAGAGTATCACACCGTATCCCACTAGATCTAGGATACACATGCGACACGAGTCCACCACATATCCAATTGTACCCCAAAGGACACAAGCAAGTCGCATATAATATTTATGAACAAAACAAAGTGTCAAATATAGATCTATGTGTCCGTGTCAAAATACGACATGTACAAAGTCCCGTGTCGGAGAAAAAAATCCCCAAAACAACACGTATCACCAAATTATGAGGATACGACCTACACGTACCCTATTGTGGACATGATACTAGCCCCAAACACATAAATACATGCCAAATTGATCTATAGGATCAATTGATACACACAACAAATGTCAATCTTGGAATTTCTCCAAAATTGACACAAAAAGTACCATAACTTTCTCCATAGGTCTCCTATGAACACAAAATCAAATCTTATGGGTAGTACATACATATGGGTTGATTATTCATGATTAAATCTCAGATTTAGAAGCTATTTTAAGAGAAAAACTGAATTATACCTATTGGGAGATGGATTCCCTATGAAACCTCCAATTAAGATAAAATTGCCTCCAATTTGTAGATCCTTGCTCCTCTTTATAGATTATTGCTTTCTCCTTCTAGATCCTTGCTTTTCAAGTCTCTAATGGTGATTTGGGAAGGAATTAGAATAAATTTGGTAGAAAATTAAAATGGGAATGAAGAAAATTTGGTAGTGAGAAATTCTAGATCTAGATTTGGAATGAAAAAGATGAGAGAGAATTTTTCTTCTCTTTTTATATAGGCCAGCCCTTTCCTCTCCCTCAAGTAATTATGAAATATCCATTATACCCCTTGGGGTCTCTCATAAAGAAATAATTAAGGAAGGAAGCTTCTAGTCTAATGATTTAATTAATTTAATCTACCTCCTTAACAATGGGCTTTCTAAATGGGCTAAGTCTAACTAATTAATTTATGTTGGTCCATGGATCCAAACTAAACTAGTTAGGTCCACTAACATAAGTCCAAATTAAATAAATAACATCTAACAATAATTAAATAATATAATAAATAATTATTTATCATGCATAATATTTAATTAAATATAAAAAGACTAAAATACCCTTTCCTAGAAAATATGGTAGTGACATTAACTAGGTTAATACCTTGCTACACTAGGTTTTCTAGGTTGTATGAAGGTATACAAGTCAATACTAGTCTTATACTAGTTATTAATATTATTACTAAGTTAATATTAGCTATAGATACTATTGGTATATAACTCATATATATTGTATCAAGTTAATACTTAAACCCTATACTAACTTGGTATCCCTAATACCAATACTTTAGTTAATACTTAAGCTTACACATAACTATTTACCTTAGTGTATACTAATACTTAACCTTACCTCATAACCTTTGGTATCCTAGTACCTACACCCAACTGAATATTAACTCCTACTATTTAATACCTAAGATACTAACTTACCTTACTAACTAACACTCTAACAGGCCAAAATATCATTCTCCTATTAAGTACCCCTAGCCATGAACTGATATTTATTATCAGTCCAAGGTTAGGACAACCTTCAACTGATTACCAAGTTATCAAGCAATACAATCCTCAATCCCATCATTGATACTTTGGTATCAGTCAAACTCAAGAACTAACTTGAACCATGGCATCCATTTTCACTCGTATATCTGTCCAAATTGAACTGATACACTATGATATGGAACCTACACTTACCCAAACCCTGGTGCAATCAGTGCACCATTGCTCAAATAACTGCCAGGTATTATGCAGACATCTATAATTGTATATTGGCACTGCAGCAGACACTCAAGCCTCCAAGTCCATACTACACCGTAATACTCATTCACTGTTTATACTACCACCCCAATCCATCTAAACCTGAGTCCTAAGCACTGCACCAGTCTATTCTATAACTGCACCTCATCCTAGTTCTCCAACATCACAGCTGCAGGTAAACCTGTCACCACCACATTCTGAAATAGGGGTATATTTGTCTTTTATATAGTATAAGTATTGTGTGTATTTATTTGTAATAATTGCATGACATTGATTTATATTTAATAGCCGTAATTTTATTTAATTGTTGCGGATTACCGTTGCTTCGATATTTGGAGCGCTACCATAGTTTTTGCCTTCCAACAAATTTTATACCTTGTCCTAGACATGACTGTCTTCTATTCTGACCTTTGTGTAACTCATAATCATACTCTTTTGTGCTTCATTTAGTTGCATAATATTCGTCACCAACGTTTATTATTTAATTCTAATAAATTTAACTTTGTATCGTTGTGCGTTCCAATCGAAATTGGAGACACAATCTCGACCCATTTTGTGCAACCCAAATTAGGGTAATATTTTTTCTGAGTCTTCTTCATTCATGACACTTGTGTCCTACCTAATTTTAGTCTCATGTACTTCTAATTAAATTCAGAACACCAACTGTATTAATTTTTAATTAAATAAACCATACATCTAACTTGTGTAATTTTCTAATTGTTAGGCACTTTTATGTAAAAGTGTATTAAGGTGTCCACTTCCGTTGGACACGACACGTGTAGAAACCCATTTCTCCCTTATGTGAATTTTTTCATAATTTTTGGGAGTGTGTAATTCAACATCAACCTCCTTGAACCATGGCCCTCAAACCTTGAACCAATATAATTTGAGCCATTTATTTTGAACCCATTTGAATCCTAACCCTTGAAAAATCTCTATGACAAGGCCCAATCCCAAGAGGGGTTGACCAAGCCCTAATTTTTGGTCAACCCAACACCTTTACGTGTGCATATATAAATACTCTTTTCTTTACTTTTTCTTTTATTTCTATTCCTAAACCTAAGCTTTCAGCCGCACCCATCTTTCCTTCATCATCATCTTCCCTTCCTCCTTCCCTGCCTGTCCTCGCCGGAATCATGCCGAAGCTCGCCATCTTCGACTAACTTGTCGCCTCCACACATACATCCAGTACACCCCCGCCTCTCCTTCCTCTCCCCGGCTCTCCTTCCTCTTTCTCGTCGACCAGAGACACTGCTGTACACCGGAGACCCGCTGAAGTCGACCGCAGAACCCGCTGCACCCTGAACGCCTGCACAGAACCGACCAGAGCGACTCGCCAACCCGCCTGAGACTTGCCGGAATACCTCAGCTTCACCATTAACACCACCACCATTCACCTCTCCTCGATCTCCTCCTCTCCCTCCGATCACCTCCCCTCGACTGAACCACCACTAGTACCTTCATCATCGTCGTCAACATCTTCATCATCACCTTCACCATGATCATCGCCATCATCTTCACCATAATCGTTACCATCATCGTCGTCTTCATCATCGTCGTCATAATCATCGTCATCAACATCACCGTCATCGTCGATCCCGTGCGTGCCCGCGCAGGTTCGTTCCTGCCCTCTTTTTTATCATTTCATGTGATTGTGTATATATGTATTCAAATGGGTAGTATGTATGTATGTACGTATTAGTATTAGTATATGTATATGTTCAATATGAATATTGGTATATATATATATATATATATATATATATATATACATATATATATAAAGTATATGAACCCAATTGGTATATATGTATGGTATATGTATTCCCTAGTATACGCTAATATGTATATAATTGGTATGTATACGTATATATATATATATATATATATATATATATATATATATATATATATATATATATATATATATATATATATATATATATATATAGTATAAAGTCTACTAAGTGTATATACATATACGTTTTATGTATGTAATTAATTGGTATATATATATATATATATATATATATATATATTATAAGTATTAATGATATATGCTAGTTAATAATATGTATATTTATACTAGGTGACCCGAGTGTAACCACGGATATCCCGTAGTTACATTTGACCTGTGACCCTGAGTGACTACGAGAAGACTACCTTATGTATACTGACGTACTTGCAAGACCCGTATCATTTTGACTGTCTGTTTTGTATAACAATTACAGATGCGACACCCGTACAATTAGACGCACACTTGACCCTAGTTGACCAGTGTCATACCTAGCGTAGTCCTGAGTTCATTGTATTTTGATTGTGTGTTAGTATAATGTCTGATGCAATATTGTATTATATGATATGTCTATAGGACCATTGGATTGTCCCGTGAGACTTCAGGAGCAGGACATTGGTATTACCAGCTAAGGACCCCAGGCGAGTACATTCTTTGATAGTTTCTTATTTATGATATCATTTATATTCATTGTATCTAGTATAAATATCCATATTTCTTGACACGATGGTTATACGGATTGGTATATCCGGATCTCATCATGAGATGTTATTCCTTGTATATGGTGTATCTTGTACAAGTATTATTTTATCGTTTATCTTGTGCATGTACAGACACTGATTCTCGAGGAGACTTGCTACCTTCTTAGAGAACCCCATGCTATAGCGTACCATGGTTGGATCTACTATACCAATCGGGGGTGAAAAGTATTTTAGTGTAGATATGTGATCATACCCTTCATGTACAAGTCTTGTTCATATGTTAGTATTGGTCATACACTGCACGTATGACTAACCAGGCCATTATTCCTGTACAAGTTCCTAAGCCGATCACATGTTAAAGCTAGTACTCGCACACTTAGTCATTAGTATTCTTGTTCATTGACATATTGTTTATTCTTGTATTTATTTCTAGTATTTTTTTATTGTGTATCTCTTGTACATATATATGCATCTTTTATATTTCTATCTATTTACTGCTACATAGTTTATATAATTGATGTAGTCATTGATGTAGAACTGCTGTTAGAGATGTACTTTGCTCTATCCTGACTGGAAATATTTTTTCAGACTGCGACTTAGAGGACTGGTGTCCGACATATTGTGGACCAGGTATAGATGCAGACTACACACCCGGGATCTTAGAGGAGATACTACCTGCAGCTATTTAGACAGTATTTATTTTATGCACTGAGACTTATTTAAGGTTTATTTCAGTTTATGTTTAGACTTATTCTTAGTTATGTTGAGACTTATGGAGACTTTATGTTGGACAGCTAGACTGTAGTTTATCTATATTTTGAGACATTGTGTTTGACTATGTCATTCTCTTTATCTTTTATCGTGCCTTCATACTTTTATAGTTGTTGTGATTGAGTTTACATTATGAGCTAATGTGAGATGTATATTATCCTCCTTATTGGAGTTGATATCATTGACATGTTATGAGTTATGTTAGTTAGTATATTATTATGACCTAGACAGTGTTCTACCGCCGATGCTGCAGTGTAGGCTGGACATACCCACACACTCGTGCCCCTATTCCGGGTGCGAGTCATGACACATTTTTAGTAGCAGCCTATACAAGTCAGACTTCGTAAGTAGTGCGATATCGTGGTAGTACGACGTCTTAGTTGTACTATTGCGTGCCTGCGATAGGATATAGGACATAGGATAGTAGGATAAGAGATGATACTTAATCATAAATTATTTGAGAGATTCCTGAGATGACCCTTGAGAATCTTATTATAATTTCTAATTTAAATCTTTTTTCTTGTTTTCGTCCGTTCTCACTTGTTGATATCGAGTTTGATTCTTGATTGACCAGTCGTTAAATTTAATTCTTGGTGTCGCTATTGAGTTTGATTTCATATCGAGATAAATTTTACGGACTAGAATTTATGGTATCATCTAATGACATATGTTGATGAGGACAGTGAGAAAGTTAAAATGTCTGATTTGGTTATGGAGCCTAGAATTTATTGCAGCCACATTAGCTGGCGTATCAGAAACGTAGGTAACTGACTTCAGATGTATATATCTTAGTTATAAAATTTAGAATTTCTCGCAGCTTTACTAGTTGGCACAACGAGGATTCTAGATGACGTGATTATAGCGTTGCATACCTTAGTTATGGAACCTATCGTTTATTACTGCTATGCTTACTAGCGTGGTGAGGATTCCGAGTGTCATAATTTTGGACAGACATGTATGATTATCAGGTTATATCTTAAATTGGTTCTTAAAGTATTATCTTGTCATACCCCAGTCCCAAAATACGTAGGACAAGGACAAGTAAGCATTCCAGCCGCATGTATATAGCAACTCCAATGTATGGAACCATAACACATGCGTATGCTGTATAATGAATAATAATTCATAAGTGGTAAAACTATCACAAGTCACAGGGTATATCTAAATCTCATCCACAAAAATATAATAGAAATAAATAACCAATATCTATGAAACTAGATCTCAATATAAAGTATCTATATAAAGTATCTAATGATGGTAGTCGGATGGAAACAAATCCACTACCAAACTAGAATATATAAGTGCAACATAACAAAAGCAATATAAGAATATCAACTAATAATCACGGGCTCGAAGAGAAGACCTCCTCGAAATATACGTAGCAAGTCCGAATCTGCACTCCTGCGAATACTCATGAATATCTATACCTGAAAGGGGACCAGGTCCTCAGAGGGACATACCAAGATACATAGAAGTATGCCATAAAGTAAATACTGTGAAAACTCAAGGTTGAACTAACCAGCTAAGTAAAATGGACTTTGAAGATAACCTTTGTACGTATGGGCAGGTGAAAGGTATAAAGCATAGCGTCGAGTCAGAGGCTAAGTACCTGGTATTAGAAGTAAACTGGATGCCATGAGTATATGCTGACTATATCACCGATCATGATAGCACGCAGCTAGTAACCTCTGGCGGATGTATCGATAGGCATATACGCCCATAACCGGGTAACACTGACCCATAATTAGGTAACACTGAGGCTCACGGCTCCGCAGTATACTCTAAAACTATGGTAGCCAAATGTCTATCCCATACGCCTACTAATTGTCTTCCCCGTCCAATGTAAATGTATAAGTCGCATACACGACGTAGATATCTCATACTATAATGCAAGTCTCTAAAGAAATAAACAACTAAGCTAAATACCGTCACACGTACTGCTCACACCGATGGCCAATCGAGAATGAGGCACGCGTCCCTACATGAACTCACTCTGTGACGTGTAATGATACGTGTCAATGCCTGGGGAGTCATATCGATAACTTCTTAACTTTAGGTGGGTCCACTAGACACTAGGTCAGACACAAGTCCTAACATGAACGCCTTCGTTGACTGCACCCGAGTCTTCTCGGACGCGCACAGTTATATAATATAAATATGCAACTAATAATACAGAATTTAAATAGTACCACAAGGCAAGGTATACTTGCTTGGAACTCTGGTGTGCACAAGCAAAGCTCCGGAACCAGCAGTCAAGGTAGCACCGTTTCGGATGCCTACGATCAATAATTATTATCACTACATTACACTATGCTTAATTACTTATGCTAACATAGTACATGTATACATACATAACATATATACATATATATACATTAAATAAATTAATAACATATATACATAAATATACAATTATGCATATAGACATATTTACATATATACATTACACATATATATATATATATATATATACATAAATATATATAGTATATTTTTATACACAAATATATATATATATATATATATATATATATATATATATATATATATATATATATATATATATATATAGATATGCATAAATACATAAATATACATATACTTATACATATATATATAAATAACAACATATATACATAAATATATACACAATTACGTATTTATATAAAATATACATTTAAATATACATATGTATATAAACACAAATATAATACTTATATTTATACATATACATTATATAGCATATATAGATATACATAATAAATTAATAACGTATATACATTATATACATAACTATACATATATATACAAATATATATACATTATATACAAATATAAACTATATACAAATATATATTATATATATACGTACCTTGCTGCGTCGTGTCCGGGGGGTATCCGCCGTACGGGGAGGTCGTCGCCGGCGAGGGGGCGGAGCTCCGGCAGCTACAGGGCACGGCAGCAGCAGCAGCGGCAGTTCTGGCAATGGCAGCAGCTGCAGCAGCGGCCGGTGGCGGGTTGGGGGTCGGTGTTGTGTGGGTCGGCGGTCAGGGGGGGTGACGAGGGCGGCGGTGGTCGTCTATGGGGGTGCAGGTGGTGGTGATGATGGAGTTGGGGATGGTGATGATGGAGTTGGTACGGGTGATTACTGGTGGTACGGGTGGTGGTTGAGGGTGGTAGTGGCGGTGGTTCAGGTGGTAGTGATAGCGAGGGAGATGACGAGGATGGTGGTAAAGATGTCGGCAGTGGTAGTTGGATGTGGTGGCCGGTGGAGGTGAGTCGGGGGTCAGGTCGGGGGAAATCGAGTGGTGGAGGTGTTGTTGGTGATGGTGCCTGCTGGTGGTTGGTGCAGCGATGGGTGGTGGCAGCAGGGGGTGCCTGGAAGGAGGGAGGTCGAAGGGGGAGTCGGGTCAGGGGTGGCCGGAGGCGGAGGTGGTGGTGGTTGGCTGAGGGAGGAGGTCGGGGGTGATGGGGGTGTGGTGATGGTGGTGTTGGTTAGTTATTTTTATAGGGTTTTAGTTTTTTGAGAAATAAGGAAAAAGAAAGGAAGAGTTGTATTTATACACATGTAAGGGGGTTGGTTTGACCTAGAATAAATTGACTTTGGTCAACATCCTCTTGGGTTGGGCCTTGCCTCACATGGGGGTGTTTGGAGGGTCATAATTTTATTGTTTAAATGCAAGAATAAGTTTAAAATAAAGGGGGCGATGTTGCGCTTTTGCACATTCCAAAAATTATGGAAAAAATTCATGTGAAAGGAAAAATGGGCTTCTTCATGTATTGTCCAATGGTGTGGACACCTCAATGCACTTTTGCATAAAAATGCCCAACAATTAAAAATTTACACAAAGATAGAAATTGGGTTTAAATTAATTAAAATTAATGCATACGGTGTTCTGGAATTAATTAAAAGTACCTGTGGATAAAATTTGGTAGGACACAAGTGTCATGGACGTAGAGGGCTCAGAGTAGAATATTATCATAAATTGGGTTGCATGAAACAGGTCAAGATTATGTCTCTAATTTCGATTGGAACGCACAAGGATACAAAGTTGGAATTATTTAGGATTTAATAATAACGTCCACGACGATTATTATGCGACTAAAATATAGCACAAGAGGACATGATTATAAGTTACACAAAGATCAGAATGATAGGCGGACACGTCTAGGACAAGGTTGTAAAATTTGTAGGAAGGCAATGGCTAGTGAGGTGCTACAATTATCGAAGCAACGGTAAGTTACACTAGATGATATAAATATTTTATAGTTAAATCAAATGCCGTGTTCTATTTCTAATTGGGTTCAACTAGCCCTAATTTCTCTATTTATGCCAAGTTGGCCTAATTTTGGGGGAGGAAGTTTATAATCTACCCAACTTAAAATAATTTCGTCCTCAAAATTAAACTAGGGTAGGGTTTCTCTATCTAATCTCACTTGTTCACTATCTAAAAGAATTCTCCTGAAGCTTAACAATGTAGTTTCTACCCTACTTAGAATTGACCTATCTATCACATAAGGCTATATATCTAAGAAAACTATTCTTAAAATTATTTAATCATGTTATTCAATCCTCAGAAGTTTTAACACCAACATATTACCTATGATATGCCCTTAATTATAAAAGATAGTCACCAAATACTGCGATTGGCTTGGGAGTATGTCTAGTACTATCTATATATCAAACTTATACCAAGCACGAGATTTTGTCTTTCCAAAATAAGGGAAGACGGAGAGCAATAATAAAGAATTCAAGGTGGGGGTAATAGAATACAAGTATGAGGATCAAGGCGTTTAAAGAATTCAATAGAAATTATCAAGGCAGTTGTGGATTGAAATCCTATTTTGGTAATTCCTATTCACATGCTCGTATCAGTATAATTATGTAACTGATATGATATGCTCAGACATATCTAGAGGAAAAGTACATTTGTCTACTAGTCAACTATATATCTCAATCCACGTAACGTAGTTATGCGAAGGGAGAACCAAGTGCACTAAGGTTAGCTAGACCTTAATATACCGATTCTGAAATGTATTAGTGTGTATACCCAATAATACATATATCATGATCAAGCTCGATAAAAAGTGTAAGCTTGCAAAACTAGGCTATAATAGCGGCATAAGTCAAGGTAGTACAGCAAATATTAATACGCTGGATTATGATGAAGGAAGGTACACAATAATATTTTAAGTTCACAAAGAAGATAAAACTCTATAATCACTACAGTTGTCATACTAACTCCTTGTCTAAGTCGCTAGTCGACCAAATAGGGGCATGGACCTCTAAGTTCTACAGTCTGAATAAACACTATCGTCTTATGCTAGTATACAATTAATGTCATTCAGTTACACTTCATCAATGGGTCCCGAGGACTATGTGATACTATGTTGTGAGGCATACCATCCAACTTAAAAGAGTAAATTAATACTGTAATGCCTTAAGGATAATGTAGAAACTCCTATTAAGGTTTACGAGAAGAGGTCTTGGTACTTATTAGAGTATCCTATTATATAGGTCATGGTCATCTTAAGTCTAAGTCATAGTGCTTATAGAACAAGTGTCAATAGAAAGAATGGAAGAGTTGCTGGCCTTCAAGGGAAAAGGGAAATATAATTTATATCGAGGTGTGGTACAAGTTACGCGATTTAAAACTAAAGGATAACTATTCAATTTTAATCTAAGAAATACTCAACTATCAAGTTCTAACTACCAATCTTATACTTTAAAATTCAAGAGTAACAACTATATTCCTAGCAAGTTGTATATCCTAACATAAAATAAAATTACTTGGCCTACAATCATAAGAGTTATGTGGCATGAGTTGAAAGGTGAAGAAAAGAAGAACATAATTTAGTCGTCGCATAATTAGCGAACATTAAGGTTGCAGAGGAACAAGATATAAAATTAAAATAAAGGGACCCTAGATAATATCGTGGTTTCCTAAGGGGAAGGTGGTATGCTAATATCTGTGCTCGAGGTTTGATCAAGAAAAATATTATATTCGTTCCTCTTGGCTTCATAAAGTACAATCTGCTAGTATCAGGACAAGAACCTAACTTTATAGTTCTATAATACTATCTCACTATATAAGTTATGTTTTGGTCCTAATATTCAACCTTAGATTTCTATTGGTTCCTCAATGCTAGGGTCAAACAATATGGTCAGATTTATTGCTAGCCCTAGTATTGCCTATACTACTCTTAAGTCATCCCCAATTATCAAAGGATAATGGTTAATCAATCAACAAGTAAGGGATGCTAGGGTTCATTAGGTAGTCTAACTAAATGATGTGTCAATGCCTTAGTTGTATTCTTAACAGGAATGTTACCCTAATTATTATCTTATTAATATGGATTTCTATATTCTAGCAGGGGCTATACTTAAGGAACTATTAGGAAAACACATGAATCAAGCAGGATGCAATTATTTAAATAGAACGAATTAGAAAAAAGATGATTCATAGTCAAATGTGGATGAGATCCTATGTCACGCCCCGATCTCCTGCAGGCAATCGGCCGTTCCCGCTAGGCGGGAATCACCCTCGCCAGCGCTCCCACGAAATGATCGCTTTGACCTATCCGGGCGTGATGCCGCACGAGCGTGATCCACGCCCGTGCAAGGCCATGGTTCATTGGCTGGTGGAAAGAGTTCTAAGCCACAGAGTCGCACAGGTTGTCCGAGTGCAATGGGTCATGAACGCATAGGCGATCAGTAACAGGTTCACTGAGTCGACAATATAGCGAAAGTATTGAAAAAATAAGTTGAAGTAAAGCAAGCTCTTTTATTGATATGAACAAGTGTTACAGGCGGCGTATAGTCGAGATTATAAGTCGCTCGAGCCTCTCTCTCTGAAATATAAAGCGTGCCAAGTGGCTACAATTTTGGAATGATTGTACATGCAATGATCAGGCGATGTTCAGGCGATGTTCAGGCGATGTTCACAACATTATGTCTTGTATATGTGCTTCAGTTTCGGACGCACCGTTGCTTCGGAGTGATGTTCACGCCTTAGCACGTACGAAGGAGGCATCCACACCGAACGAGGTTCTCCCGCACCCTGCACATAAACTGGTGGATTATCAGTACATTGAATGCACTGGTGGGAAAGCTACTCGCCCGCTCGAAAAATCCAAACACGTAATACAGGTTTCGTGCACCAACTATTAAGTTGTATTTCTAGTTGCCTTAGGATCAATTTCATGCAAATATTGAATAGCCTAACGTGTCGGGCAGTGCGCCGTGCAACATGAGAGGAAACACGGCGAGACTTACCAACTTACCATCTCCTTCCCTGTCCAAGGCAAACATTAAGGTAAACATCGTTAATTCAAGCACGGACAAGTATAAACATTCAGGGGCATAGCATATGCAAATACGAGGGTTATTTTAACATGATCGTTCAGGTGTTAAGTTGTTCATTGATGCTATGCAATGGCTCGCACGCGGATAGCCGCTAAGCGAGGATGACTTATCTATATGAACACGAGTCACTGGCAGAGCCATTACTGGACGTAGTCGAGGACAAGGATAGCTTGCTACAAGAGTACATGATACGCTGCAAGCTACCCAGTCCCGAACACGATGACTACACACGAGCTCCATTCGGACCGGATCGGCCCTAGTGCCTCGGTGACCGTCCGTGGAACTAGTCCGCGACATGCATAATTGGGGTCTTCCAATTATCACGAGATATACGAGAACACGAGAATACGCGTGACTAGAACACGAGAACATGAGAACAAGAGTGCACGGGAACACGAGTACACGAGTACACGGGATACTTGAATCATGATTCTGTACAGTGAATATCTTGCCTTGATGCATTCCCCTGGTTCGGGGCTGCCTGGTGACCTAACGGTCCCGGATACTTGCAGGTTCAATCATGCACGGAACGACTACTTAGTAGTCTCCCGGGGTTTGGATGAAAACAAGGCAACATTCAAGCAGACAAGCATGCGTTTCTAAGGGGCATAAGTAAACACGTTTGCTCGGACCAGAAGGTAAGCCGAGAGTTAGATCGTTAGGGGACTTAGCATGCGAGGGTCTGAACATATATAAGTAGTATTTCATTTTCCATGTTCTAGCATAGCAATACAAGTTGGGATTATTTTCTTAGCTAGGTGCGTTGGATTTATTAGCATGCAGGGGGTGATTCACCTAGCGACTAGCATAAATATTCCAGATTTTATGTGTGCTGGCTAAGCAAAGACAAGTTCACCGTAGCCACCCACCTTAGCGATGATTCGCCTCGGTAGAGCGATACGTCAAGCGAGCCTCTGAAAGCCTAAGCCCGATTCCTGTAGGGACAAGTCTGGATATCCTTTGCTTCTCGTTTAAGGCAAAGTAGGTCGGGACAGTCGCACTTTTGCCAATTGAGTCGGCAGTCCGCTAGAACGGAATGGGGTGTTACATCCTATACTCTAATCCTATTTACAGGCTTTCTCGGTACAGTAACGTAACTGAGACAATATGCTCTTGACCTGCATGGGCCACCACAAAAATATGTCATGCCCCAGTCCCAAAATACGTAGGACTAGGACACGTAAGCATTCCAGCCGCATGTATATAGCAACTCCAATGTATGGAACCATAACACATGCGTACGCTGTATAATGAATAATAATTCACAAGTGGTAAAACTATCACAAGTTACAGGGTATATCTAAATTTCATCCACAGAAATCAAATAGAAATAAATAACCAATATCTATTAAACTAGATCTCAATATAAAGTATCTAATGATGGTAGTCGGATGGAAACAAATCCACTACCAAACTAGAATATATAAGTGCAACATAACAAACGCAATATAAGAATATCAACTAACAATCACGGGCTCGAAGAGAAGACCTCCTCAAAATATACGTAGCAAGTCCGGATCTGCGCTTCTACGAATACTCATGAACATCTACACCTAAAAATGGACCAGGTCCTCAGAGGAACATAACAAGATACATAGAAGCATGCCATAAAGTAAATACTGTGAAAACTCAAGGGTGAACTAACCAGCTAAGTAAAATACACTTTGAAGACAACCTTGGTACGTATGGGTAGGTGAAAGGTATAAAGCATAGCGTCGATCCAGAGGCTAAGTACCTGGCATTAGCTATAAACTGGATGCCAAGAGTATATGCTGACTACATCACCGATCATGATAGCGCGCAGCTAGTAACCTCTGCCGGATGTATCGACAAGCATATACGCCCATAATCGGATAACACTGGCCCATAACTGGGTAACACTGAGGCTCACGGCCTCGCATTTTACTCTGAAGCTACGACAGCCAAATGTCTGTCCTATACACCTACTAATTATCTTCCCCGCCCAATATAAATGTACAAGTCGCATACACGACGTGGACATCTCATACTATAATGCAAGTCTCTAAAGAAATAAATAACTAAGCTAAATACCGTCACACGTGCTGCTCACACCGATGGCCAGTCAAAAATGAGGCATGCGTCCTTACATGAACTCACTCTGTGATATGTAATGATACGTGTCAAGGCCCGGGGAGTCATACCGATAACTCCTCAATTTAGGTGGGTCCACTAGACACTAAGTCAAACACAAGTCCTAACGTCAATGCCTTCGTTGACTGCATCTGAGTCTTCTTGGACGCACACAGTTATATAATATAAATATGCAACTAATAATACAGAATTTAAACAGTACCACAAGGTAAGTTATACTTGTCTGGAATTCTGGTGTGCATAAGCAATGCTCCGGAACCAGCAGTCAAGGTAGCAACGTTTCGGATGCCTACAAACAATAATTATTATCTCTACATTATACTATGCTTAATTACTTATTGTAACCTCCATATCCTAAAATTTTTGCTTAAATATTGTTATTAGGTTAATTTGGGGCTATGGGGTTTTTCCCATAATTTTTAGTTAATTAAAAACTAGTAACCCTAATTTCCTAGGAATTTTAAGAATTTATTTTAGGGTCAAATATAAGTAAAAATATCCCAAACTTTTATTTTAGGTTCTAAATAGTCAAATATATTTTCTAGAATATTTTGGGAATTTTCTGATTATTTTTAGCATTTATTTTGAGTTAATTATGAAAAACTGAATTAAAAACTAATTTCTAAAAAAGAAAACCCAAAAAGTAATTATTTCTGCCCAGTCAGCAACCAGGGGCCCACCTGTCAGCTTCCCGCAGCGAACAGTGCCGGGCCCGCCTGTCAGTGATCGCAGTACGGGTGCGAGCCGAGCCGAGCCGAGTCAGAGTTCGACTCGGACTCAGCTGAGCCGAGCCGCGTCAGATTCGAACCGTCCGATTTGGACGCGGCAGCGCGGATGGCTACCACGTGTCAACTCCGAGCCGTGGCTGCACTCTCTCTCCTCTCTATATATATAATAGTTTAGTTATTTTCTAGGGTTTTTCTTGAGCCAATTTTTGGAGAATTGCCATCTAGGGTTCCTTCATCTTCCAGAAGCCATTGCGCATAGCTCCGGACTCCAAACGAGGCATAGTTTCTTGCATTAGAAAGATATTGAGGTTATATTTCTGATTATATAAATTGTTTTTCGAAATTATGAGTATTAAATTCTAGAAAATTCGTAGAGCACAACATGTCCGAAAATAGACGTGTTTTAATATTTTCGCGATTTTGGGAGAACCAGGAATCAGAATCATGAACTGTTTAAAGTTTCGTAAAGCTAATGTCGAGATCATTGACATATGTTTTTCCCAGAATTTATTTCGAAATATTTTTATATTTTTAATTCTGTAGAACTTCTAGGTTAGAATTTAACCATCGGTGTCCGATACGAAACTTGTATGTGCCATAATTCCCAAACGAATTTGAATTTGGATGAGCCATAAATTCTAGCATATTTTTGACACTTAAATCTATAGGAATTCATGCATGAAAGTTGAGTTTGTGTCAGTTGACTTTTTGGTCAACAGATTGCCTCGATTTGCGTGCCATGGGTCTCGAGTTGATAAAATTCAGTTCCTTTGGACAAAATTTAGGCATTAGCCTAAAAATCAGAATAATAAGATTAAAATAGGATTTTAGAGTAATTATTTCAGAATTAAATAATTTAAAATAAATTATCTTTTGACATGGTAAATTTGTAATACATAGGCTATTTGGACTGTGACTTGGACTATGATTCATACCAGCAGCAGGACCCCAGGCGAGTACATTCTCTGACAGTTTCCATTATGTTGATTATCTCTATAACTCTGGTTGTATAGCGTACATGACTCTGATACGGTTATTTACACGAGTTGGCATCATTGCGACCTGTCACGAGGAGTCGTGATTGGAATCCATCATGCTAGCTGGGGAAAAAGGGGAAATATTAGTAGCTTATGTGATCATACCCAACCTTACATGCATCATAGCTCACCCACACCTCACGTCGGTGCAGCCTGACCCTTACATGCCTCATCGCTGTTACATATGGTTAGCCGGACTTGTTTGGGATGATCGCTAATCAATGTAATGAGTCATATAGTCCCAAGCCGATCACATGATATGCTGATATTTCACACACTTAGTTAGATGATTCTTGACATGTATCTAGTATATTGATCTAGCATCTCCACATGTTCTAGTTATTGTTCTTGTACACACTTATATACCAGTTCATTGTTCTTGCGTGTACTTGGATTTCTATTTCATTGCTAGATGTATATTGATGACGATGTTCCAGTATTCCATTTATTCTAGTATTTCTATTTCCAGTACATCCATGCTCATCAGTATTTCTCATTGTCAGTTTTTATATCTGTCTTGTATTTCTTTACATTGTGCTATAGATTTTGTCAATGTATGTGGAGCTGCTGTTACAGGTATATTTCGTTCCAATCCTGACTGGATATTTTTTCCAGACTGACTTAGAGTACTTGTTTCCAGCATACTTGGAGACTTGGATGTTATTGATTGCAGGTTAGACTATTTATTGTTGTTTAGACTTGTCTTGTATTTTATTGCTTGCTTCGATATCTTATCGTGCTTTAACTTATGTGATTGAGTATATTCCATATTATATTGTGATATCTGTGTCTCCTTACGGAGTTGGATATCCATGTGAGATTGATTAGATAGTATCATGACCTAGACAACGTTCTACCGCCGATGCTGCGGCGTAGGCTGGACGTACCCACGCTCTCGTGCCCCTATACCGGGTGCGGGTCGTGACACGTTTTTAGTGGTGGCCCATGCAAGTCAGACTTTGCAAGTTGTGTGATATCGTGGTAGTGTGATGTCTTAGTTGTACTACTGTGTGCCTGTGATAGGATATAGGATATATGATACTAGGATGAGAGAGGATACTCAATCACAAAATTCTTGAGAGATTCCTGGGATGACCCTTGAGAATCTCATTATAATTTCCAATTTTAATCCTTTCCCTTGTCCCGTCCGTTCTCGCTTGTTGTTATTAAACTTGATTCTTGTTGGTCAGTTATTAAATTTAATTCTTGGTATCATTATTGAGTTTGATTCTTGTTGACCAGTTGTTAAATTTAATTCTTGGTATCGTTGTTGAGTTGATTTTATATCGAGATAAATTTTACGGACTAAACTTTACGGTATCATCTGATGACATATATTGATGAGAACAGTGAAAAAGGTAAAACGTCTACTTTGGTTATGGAACCTAGAGTATATCGCAGCCATATTAGCTGTGGTGACTAGAACGTAGGAACCTGACTTGGATGTACATACTGTAGTTATGAAACTTAGAGTCTCTCGCAGCCGTACCGGTTGGCGTGGCGAAGATTCTAGATGACATGATTATAGAGTTGCATACCTTAGTTACGGAACCTGTCGTTTATCGTATTTATGCTTACTGGCGTGGCGAGGATTCTAAGTGTCATAATTTAGGACAGACATGTATGATTATCAGGTCGTATCTTAAATTGGTTCTTAAAGTATCATCTCAAGACTTATCTATTTCTGTTATTCCAAGACTTTATTCCATCCCTTCTTTTTCTTTACTAGCAGTAAAGATACCTTCAGTCCTTATCCTGTTCCTTTTTGAGCTTCTTTTCTTTGAGGATTCCTTGTTAGTATGATAATTAGTGACTTATAATTTTGGTTGTGTCTTGTATTAGTTTGACTGAGTGTGACTTGTGAGTTTGTAAGTGTTTCTTAGTTGGACATAGGAGTAGTAGGCATTAATCTAGAGATACCCATAGCATAGTACCTTGTAGCAATAGTTCTATGATAGGCGTTATTATAGTTAGTATTGGCACTATAGATAGAAGAAGAAAAGAGTATCAGTAATGGTTCCAAGGGTAAGTATCAGAATCAGCATGCCAGTCCTGGATAGTCATTAAATTATATAATTGGATGATCTATGTAAATAATTAAGTATCAAGGAATTATGTTAAAGATTAATGGAGCATGATGTTCAATTTGATGATTGATACTGGGTATATCAAGAGTAAAGAAATGTATATGCCTAAAGGGTGTTAATGAGTGTGCCATGGGTTGAGAGATATCGAGGGTTGTAATGGAAGATATATAGTGTATCAGTTTGTAAAAGATTTAAGAGAAAATACTTATACATCAATCGAGATATGGAACCATATGCCTGCCCTTGAGATTGAAGTAAAGCATGGATATTATAGAAAGTGCAAGTGTTCGTGAGTTGTAATAAGTTTGATGAGATAATCTAATGATGAAGCTAGTGTTACCATACCAATAGTGCTAGTGATTCTATATCAAGGATTTGTTGAGCAAGGTGCTAATGATAGTAATTACTTCGTGTGATGATAATTAGATTGGTGTACCAGTTAATATAGATAGAAAATCATTGGAGAAAATATGTGTGATGATAACTTTGATTATTGGAAGTAATAGTACAAGTAATCCAGGCAGTGCAATATTCAGTACACAGTTGAGGTGGTAGATAATTGGTGTATTTGTGTGCACCTTTAGTATTAGAGACTGTGAGTATTTATATGTATACTTGTGGATTTAAATTTATAAATTGAAGAGTGGAAATGAATTTCAATTTTTAAGAATTTTGAGGAGTTAAGATTTTATGTTATTAAAATTTTGAGGATTCAAATTCAATTCAATAAACATAGTCAAAGCTATAAGAATTTTAGAAGTGATTAAAAATTTTATTTCGATATTTGAGCATTTGACTTTTGAGGAAAGTATATGCATTTTATTTTAAATTGTTCGAGAAGTTAAATTTTGATGATTTTATTTTGAGGATAAAATTTTATGGTGGGTAAGAAATGTATAACAGTATATGAGTGGTTGATGTGCATGTGTAAGGATCTATTGGCTTGAGAATGCTTGAGATGGCACTGCAAACAAACTTGGGTGTCCATCTAGAGTTGCATTAGAAGGAGCAGTACTTAGTATGGTATGTTGCACTTGGTGTGCACTTGAGTGATAAGAACGACTAGTATAAACAATTGCAGTAAGTAAGAGAGCTAGCAGTGAATGTGCTTGTAGTAGAAACAGTAGTACCAAGGGATAGAGGTTATGATTTGACAAAGAGAGACAATGTGCCTTAAATTTCGAGGATAAATATTTATTTAAATGAAGAGAGTTGAGAATTTAATATGGCAGAATTAATGATTTGTTAAATCATAAATTTTTATGAAGATTGTGGTATGATTGAATGTCACTAACATTTGAGGAAATTAAGGAGATTATCATTATATTCATTGGACTGCAAGTTATAAATTTATATTTGAATGTATATGATATTTGAAGATTTCATAACTATTGTATTATTTGATTTTGTGTGGAAAAAGAAATCGAGGATTAAGATCACTAATGGATTAGTGTTGAATTCAAATTTTGGGATAAGATTTTTATAAATTTTATAAATATGCATTTACTGGATTTCAATTAAAGGATTGGATAGTAAATTTTGTATTTAGTGATTTACTCAAAAATTGAGGAGTAAGATGATTAATGGGTTAGTGTTCGAATACAAACTTTTGGATGAGATTTTAAATTTTATAAATGTGCATTGATTGGATTTAAATTAGAGGATTGGATATTAAATTTTTGAGTATTTAGTTATGAACTTAAAATTTTGGAGGAGATTGTGATAAGAATGAAATTTAATTTTATATTTGACGATTTTCAGGAATATGACATTTATAGAATTTTGAGAAATATTGTGAAATAACAATATAAATTAGTTCATGATTATATGGTTTGATGAATTAAATTTTTGATGAAAAAATAATATAAATGAATACATACAACTATTGAGGATTTTAAATTTTGAGGACGTATTTTTTTTAAGGTGGGTAGACTTGTAACCTCCGTATCCTAAAATTCTTGCTTAAATATTGTTATTAGGTTAATTTGGGGCTATGGGTTTTTTTTCATAATTTTTAGTTAATTAAAAACTAGTAACCCTAATTTCTTAGGAATTTTAAAAATTTATTTTAGGGTCAAATATAAGTAAAAATATCCTAAACTTTTATTTTAGGTTCTAAATAGTCAAATATATTTTCTAGAATTTTTTGGGAATTTTCTGATTATTTTTAGCATTTATTTTGAGTTAATTATGAAAAACTGAATTAAAACTAATTTCTGAAAAAAAACACAAAAAGTAATTATTTCTGCCCAGTCAGCAACCAGGGGCCCACCTGTCAGCCTCCCGCAGCGAACAGTGCCGGGCCCTCCTGTCAGTGACCGCAGTACGGGTGCGAGCCGAGCCGAGCCGACCTCGAGCCGAGCCGAGTCAGAGTTCGACTCGGACTCAGCTGAGCCGAGCCGCGTCAGATTCGAACCGTCCGATTTGGGCGCTGCAGTGCGGATGGCTGCCACATGTCAACTCCGAGCCGCGACTGCACTCTCTCTCCTCTATATATATATAATAGTTTAGTTATTTTCTAGGATTTTTCTTGAGCCGATTTTTGGAGAATTGCCATCTAGGGTTCCTTCATCTTCCAGAAGCCATTGCGCATAGCTCCGGACTCCAAACGAGGCCTAGTTTCTTGCATTAGAAAGATATTGAGGTTAGATTTCTGATTATATAAATTGTTTTTCGAAATTATGAGTATTAAATTCTGAAAAATTCGTAGAGCACATCATGTCCGAAAATTGACGTATTTCGATGTTTTCGTAATTTTGGGAGAACATGATTCAGAATCATGAACCGTTTAAAGTTTTGGAAAGATAATGTCGAGATCATTGACATATATTTTTCCTAGAATTTATTTCGAAGTATTTTTATATTTTTAATTCTTTAGAACTTCTAGGTTAGAATTTAACCATCGGTGCACGATACAAAACTTGTATGTGCCATAATTCCCAAACAAATTTAAATTCGGATGAGCCGTAAATTCCAGCATATTTTTGACGCTGAAATCTACAAGAATTCATGCATAAAAGTTGAGTTTGTGTTGGTTGACTTTTCGGTCAACAGATCGCCTCGATTTGCGTGCCATGGGTCTCGAGTTGATAAAATTCAGTTCCTTTGGACAAAATTTAGGCATTAACCTAAAAATCAGAATAATAAAATTAAAATAGGATTTTAGAGTAATTATTCCAGAATTAAATAAATTAAAATAAATTATCTTTTGACATGGTAAATTTGTAATACATAGGCTATTTGGATTGTGACTTGGACTCTGATTCATACCAGCAGCAAGACCCCAGGCGAGTACATTCTCTGACAGTTTCCATTGTGTTGATTATCTCTATAACTCTTGTTGTATAGCGTACATGACTCTGACACGGTTATTTACACGAGTTGGCATCATTGAGACCTGTCACGAGGAGTCGTGATTGGAATCCATCGTGCTAGCTGGGGGAAAAGAAGAAATATTAGTAGCTTATGTGATCATACCCAACCTTACATGCATCATAGCTCACCCATACCTCACGTCGGTCCAGCCTGACCCTTACATGCCTCATCGCTGTTACATATGGTTAGCCGGACTTGTTGGGGATGATCGCTAATCAATATAATGAGTCATATAGTCCCAAGCCGATCACATGATATACTGATATTTCACACACTTAGTTAGATAATTCTTAACATGTATCTAGTATATTGATCTAGCATCTCCACATGTTCTAGTTATTATTCTTGTACACACTTATATACCAGTTCATTGTTCTTGCGTGTACTTGGATTTCTATTTTATTGCTAGATGTATATTGATGACGATGTTCCAGTATTCTATTTATTCCAGTATTTCTATTTCCAGTACATCCATGCTCATCAGTATTTCTCATTGCCAGATTTTATATCTGTCTTGTATTTCTTTACACTGTGCTATAGATTTTGTCAATGTATGTGGAACTGCTTTTAGAGGTGTATTTCGTTCCAATCCTGACTGGATATTTTTTCCAGACTGACATAGAGGACTTGTTTCCAGCATACTTGGAGACTTGGATGTTATTGATTGCAGGTTAGACTATTTATTGTTGTTTAGACTTGTCTTGTATTTCATTGCTTGCTTCGATATCTCATCGTGCTTTAACTTATGTGATTGAGTATATTCTATATTATATTGTGATATCTGTGTCTCCTTATGGAGTTGGATATCCATGTAAGATTGATTAGATAGTATCATGACCTAGACAATATTCTACCGCCGATGCTGCGGCGTAGGCTGGACATACCCACGCTCTCGTGCCCCTATCCGCCGTACTGGGAGGTCGTCGTCGGCGAGGGGGCGGAGCATCGGCAGCTACAGGGCACGACAGCAGCAGCAGCGACAGTTCTAGCAATGGCAGCAGCAGCAGCTGAAGCGGCGACCGATGGCGGGTTGGGGGCCGGTGGTGTGTAGGTCGACGGTCAGGGGGTGGTGACGAGGGCGACGGTGGTCGACTATGGGGGTGAGGGTGGTGGTGATGATGGAGTTGGGGATGGTGATGATGGAGTTGGTGCGAGTGATTGCTGGTGGTGCGTGTGGTGGTTGTGCGTGATAGTGGCGGTGGTTCAGTTGGTAGTGATAGCAAGGGAGACGACGAGGATGGTGGTGAAGACGTCGGTGGTGGTATTTGGCTGTGGTGGCCAGTGGAAGGGAGTCAGGGGTCGGTTCGGCGGAAATCGAGTGGTGGAGGTATTGTTGGTGATGGTGGCTGCTGGTGGTTGGTGCAGCGGGGGGTAGTGGCGGCAGGGGGTACCTGAGAGGAGGGAGGTCGGAGGGGGAGTCGGGTCAGGGGTGACCAGAGGCGAAGGTGGCGGTGGTTGGTTGAGGGAGGAGGTCGGGGGTGATAGGTTTTGGTGATGGTGGTGTTGGTGTTGGTTAGTTATTTTTTTAGGGTTTTGGTTTTTTGAGAAATAAAGAAAAAGAAAGGAAGAGTTGTATTTATACACATGCAAGGTGGGTTAGTTTGACCTAGAATAATTTGACTTTGGTTAACATCCTCTTGGGTTGGGCCTTGCCTCACATGGGGGTGTTTGGAGGGCCATAATTGCATTATTTAAATGCAAGAATAGGTTTAAAATAAAGGGGGCGATGTTGCGCGTTTGCATATTCCAAAAATTATGGGAAAAATTTATGTAAAGGGGAAAAATAGGTTTCTTCATGTATTGTCCAATGGTGTAGACACTTCAATGCACTTTTGCATAAAAATACCCAACAATTAAAAAATTGCACAAAGATGAAAATTGGGTTTAAATTAATTAAAATTAATGCGCGCTGTGTTTTGGTATTAATTAAAAGTACCTGGGTATAAAATTTGGTGGGACACAAGTGTCATGGACATAGAGGGCTCATAGTAGAATATTATTATAAATTGAGTTGCACGAAACGGGTCAAGATTTTGTCTCTAATTTCGATTGGAACGCACAAGGATACAAAGTTGGAATTATTTAGGATTTAATAATAACGTCCATGATGATTATTGTGCGACTAAAATGTAGCACAAGAGAGAATGATTATAAGTTACACAAAGGTCAGAATAGTAGACGGACACGTCTAGGATAAGGTTGTGAAATTTGTAGGAAGGCAATGGCTAGTGAGGTGCTCCAATTATTGAAGCAACGGTAAGGTAGAGTAGGTGATATAAATATTGTATAGTTAAATTAAATACCGTGTTCTATTTCTAATTGGGTTCAACTAGCCCTAATTTCTCTATCTATGCCAAGTAGACCTAATTTTGGGGGAGAGGATTTACACATCTCAATACTTATCTACTTATGTTATTCCAGGACTTTGTTCCATCGCTTCTTTTTGTTTGCTAGTAGTAAAAATACCTTCAGTTCCTCAATCAAGTTCCCCCTTGAGCTTCTTTCCATTAGGGTTCCTTGTTAGTATGATAATTGGTGACTTATAAATTGGTCTGTGTCTTGTATCAGTGTTGACTGTTGAGAGTGTGGCTTATGAGTTTGTAAGTATATCTTGGTTGGATATGTGAGCAGTAGGCATTAATCTAGAGTTAACCTATACCATAGTACCTTGTAACAATAGTTCTGTAATATGTGCCATTATAGTTAGTATTGGTACTATAAGTATAAGGAAGAGTAAAGAGTATCAGTAATGGTTCCAAGAGTTAGTACCAGAGTCAGCATGCCAGTCCTGGATAGCCATGAATTTATATAGCTGGGTGATCCATGTAAACAATTAAGTATCAAGAAAAATTATATTAAAAATTAATGGAGCATGATATTCAATTCGATGGTTGATTACTTGGGTGTGACAAGAGTAACAAAATATATATGCATAAAGGGTATTAATGAGTGTGCCATGGGTAGAAAAATATCAAGATGGATCATGTAAGGTATGAAGTGTATCACAGACTAGTGTAACAGGCTGTAAAAGATTAAAGGGAGATAAGTATACACCAATCGAGATATGGAACCATATGCCTGCCCTTGAGATTGAAGTAAAGCATGGGTATTATAGAAAGTGAAAGTGATCATGAGTTCTAATAAGTGTGATGAGGTGATCTAATGGTGAAGCTACTGTTACTATACCAAGAGTACTAATATTTATATATTGAGGATTAGTTGAGCAATGTGCTATACTTCGTGTGATGCTAATTAGATTGGTGTATCAATTAATATAGATAGAAAATAATTAGAGAAAATATGTGTGATGATAACTTTGATTATTGGAAGTAATATTGCAAGTAATCCGGGCAGTGCAAATTTTAGTTCACAGTTGAGAGTTGTAGACAATTGGTGTATTTGTGTGCACCTTGAGTATTAGAGACTGTGAGTATTTATATGTATACTTGTGAATTTAAATTTATAATTTGAAGAGTGGAAATAAATTTTAATTTTTAAGAATTTTTGAGGAGTTGAGATTTTATGTTATTAAAATTTTTGAGGATTCAAATTCAATTCAATAAACATAATCAAAGCTATAAAGATTTTTGGAAGTGATTAAAATTTTATTTCAATATTTGAATATTTGACTTTTGAGGAAAGTATATGCATTTTACTTTAAATTTTTTGAGAAGTTAAATTTTGAGGATAAAACTTTATGGTGGGTAAGAAATGTAT
The DNA here is from genome assembly GCA_036927795.1 of Iris macrosiphon. Classification (NCBI taxonomy): domain Eukaryota; kingdom Viridiplantae; phylum Streptophyta; class Magnoliopsida; order Asparagales; family Iridaceae; genus Iris; species Iris macrosiphon. The sequence goes on from JAYESA010000005.1 coordinate 90,039,903, forward strand.
ATTAGTAAATAAGTGGTTGATATGCATATGTAAGGATCTATTGGCTTGAGAATGCTTGAGATGGCACTGCAAACAGACTTGGGTGTCCATCTAGAGTTGTATTAGAAGGAGTAGTACTTAGTATAGTATATTGTACTTGGTGTGCACTTGAGTGATAAGAACAACTAGTATAAGCAATTACAGTAGGTAAGAGAGCTAGCAGTGGGTGTGCTTGTGGTAGAAACTGTGGTACCTAAAGGGATAGAGGTATGAAACTTTGGATGCATCATTAAACCTATGATTGTATTAACAGGTTCTGTTCTGTTATGTTCTTTCCTTCTGTTCCTTTTTTGTCTGTTTGATTGATTGATTTTTTAGTACCGTAGCTTGTATCAGTAATTTTTTGCTAGAATGTAGTTAGTAGTACACCCTGACAGAGACTACAATACCATGACAAAATAGACCATAAATCATACATATATTTTCTAGATTGCATATTGTATGACTGTAGGTAGGATTTTCCTAGACTCTGATTGTTAGGGGTTTGATCATACCAAAAATTAATGAAGAGGTTATGACTTCAAAGAGAGACAAGGTACCTTAAACTTCGAGGATAAACATTAATTTAGATAAAGAGTTGAGAATTTAATATGACAGAATTGACGATCTTGTTAAAATATTAATTTTATGAAGATTATGATATGATTAAAATTGTCATTTGAGGAGTTTAAGCAGATTATCATCATATTTATTAGACTGTAAGATATTAAGATATAAATTGAATATGGTATTTAAACAGATTTTATAAGTATTACATTATCAAGTTATTGTGTGGAAAAAAAGATATCGAGGAATAAGACTACTAATGGATTAGAGTTGAATTCAAATTTTTGGGATGAGATTCAATTTTATAATAAACATTGATTGGATTTAAAATTTGAGGATTGGGTATTAAATTTTGAGTATTTAGTTATTAATTTTGAAGGAGATTGTAATAAGAATAGAATTTAATTTTATTTCGAGGATTTTTAGGAATATTATAATTACAAAATTTTGAAAAGTTGTGAAATAACAATATGGATTACTTCATAATTATATGGTTTGATAAATTTAAGTTTTGATGGAAAATAATATAATGAGTAAATACAAATATTGAGGATCCTAAATTTCGAGGACAAAATTTTTCTAAGAAGGGTAGACTTATCACCACCATATTATGAAATAGGGGTATTTTTATCTTTTTATATAGTATAAGTATTGTGTGTATTTATTTGTAATAATTGCATGAAATTTATTTATATTTAATAGCCGTAATTTTTTTAATTGTTGTGCCATACCGTTGCTTCGATATTTGGAGCGCTACCCTATTTTTTGCCTTCCAAAAAATTTTATACCATGTCCTAGACATGCCTGCCTTCTATTCTGACCTTTGTGTAACTCATAATCATGCTCTCTTATGCTTCATTTAGTCGCACAATATTTGTCACAAACGTTTATTATTTAATTCCAATAAATTTGACTTTGTATCGTTATGCGTTCCAATCGAAATTGGAGACACAATCTCGACCCATTTTGTGCAACCCAAATTAGGATAATATTCTTTTCTGAGTCTTCTTCATTCAATGACACTTGTGTCCCACCCAATTTTAGTCCCATGTACTTCTAATTAAATTCAGAATACCAAATGTATTAATTTTTAATTAAATAAACCATAAACCTAACTTTGTGCAATTTTCTAATTATTGGGCACTTTTATGCAAAAGTGAATTAAGGTGTCCACCTTCGTTGGACACGACACGTATAGAAACCCATTTCTCCCTCATGTGAAATTTTCCATAATTTTTGGTAGTGTGTAATTCAACATCAACCTCCTTGAACCATGGTCCTCAAACCTTGAACTAATATAATTCGTGCCATTCATTTTGAACCCATTTGAATCCTAGCCCTTGAAAAATCTCCATGACAAGGCCCAATCCCAAGAGGGGTTGACCAAGCCCTAATTTTTGGTTAACCCAACACCTTTACATGTGCATATATAAATACTCCTTTCTTTACTTTTTCCTTTTATTTCTATTCCTAAACCTAAGCTTTCAGCCGCACCCATCTTCCCTTCATCATCATCTTCCCTTCCTTCTTCCCTGTCTGTCCTCGTCGGAATCACGCTGGAGCTCGCCATCTCCGACTAACTCGTCGCCTCCACACGTACACCCAGCACACCCCCGCCTCTCCTTTCTCTCCCTGACTCTCCTTCCTTCTCCTCGTCGACCAGAGACACCGTTGTACACCGGAGACCCGCTGAAGTCGATCGCATAACCCGCTGCACCCTAAATGCCTACACAGAGCCGACCGGAGTGACTCGCCAACCCGCCTGAGACTCGCCAGAATACCCCAGCTTCACTATTAACACCACCACCATTCACCTTTCCCCGATCTCCTCCTCTCCCTACGGTCACCTCCCCTCGACTGAACCACCACGCACCACCAGTGCCTTCATCATCGTCGTCAACATCTTCATCATCCCTTCACCATGATCATCACCATTATCTTCACCATGATCATCACGATCGTCGTCGTCATCATCATCGTCATCAACATCACCGTCATCGTCGATCCCGTGCGTGCCCGCGCAGGTTCGTTTCTGCCCTCATTTTTGTCATTTTATGTGATTGTGTATATATGTATTCAAATGGGTAGTATGTATGTATGTATGTATTAGTATTAGTATATATAAGTTTAATATGAATATTGGTATATATATATATATATATATATATATATATAAAGTATATGAACCCAATTGGTATATATGTATGGTATATGTATTCCCTAGTATACGCTAATATGTATATAATTGGTATGTATACGTATATATATATATATATATATATATATATATATATATATATATATATATATATATATATATATATATATATATATATATATATATAAAGTCTATTAAGTGTATATACATATACGTTTTATGTATGTAATTAATTGGTATATATATATATTATAAGTATTAATGATATATGCTAGTTAATAATATGTATATTTATACTAGGTGACCCGAGTGTAACCACGGATATCCCGTAGTTACATTTGACCTATGACCCTGCGTGACTGCGAGAAGACTGCCTTATATACACTGACGTACTGGCAAGACCCGTATCATTTTGACTGTCTGTTTTGCACAGCAATTACAGATGCAACACCCGTGCAATTAGATGCACACTTGACCCTAGTTGACCAGTGTCATACCTAGCGTAGCCCTGAGTTCATTATATTTTAATTGTGTGTTAGTATAATATCTGATGCAATATTATATTATATGATATGTCTATAGGACCATTGGATCGTCCTGCGAGACTTCAGGAGCAGGACATTGGTATTGCTAGCTAACGACCCCAAGCGAGTACATTCTTTGATAGTTTCTTATTTTTGATATCCTCTATATTCATTGTATCTAGTGTAAATATCCATATTTCTTGACACGATGGTTACACAGATTAGTATATCCGAATCTCGTCATGAGATATTATTCCTTGTATATGGTATATCTTGTACAAGTATTGTTTTATTATTTATCTTATGCAGGTACAAACACTGATTCTCATGGAGACTTGCTACCTTCCTAGAGAATCCCGTGCCATAGCGTACCATGGTTGGATCTACTATACCAGTCGGGGGTGGAGAGTATTTTAGTGTAGATATGTGATCATATCCTTCATGTACAAGTCTTGTTCACATGTTAGTGTTGGTCATACATCGCACGTATGACTAACCAAGCCATTATTCCTGTACAAGTTCCCAAGCCGATCATATGTTAAAGCTAGTACTCGCACACTTAGTCATTAGTTTTCTTGTTCATTGACATATTGTTTATTCTTGTATTTATTTCCAGTATTTCCTTTATTGTGTATCTCTTGTACATATATATGCATCTTGTATATTTCCATCTATTTACTGCTACATAGTTTATATCATTGATGTAAAACTGCTGTTAGAGATGTACTTTGCTCCATCCTGACTGGAAATATTTTTCCAGACTGCGACTTAGAGGACTGGTGTCCGACACATTATGGACCAGGTATAGATGCAGACTACACACCCGAGATCTTAGAGGAGACACTATCTGCAGCTGTTTAGACATTATTTATTTTATGCACTGAGACTTATTTAAGGTTTATTTTAGTTTATGTTTAGACTTATTCTTAGTTATGTTGAGACTTGTGGAGACTTTACGTTAGACAGCTAGACTGTAGTTTATCTATATTTTGAGATATTGTGTTTGACTATGTCATTCTCCTTATCTTTTATCATGCCTTTATACTTTTATAGTTGTTGTGATTGAGTTTACATTATGAGCTAATATGAGATGTATATTGTCCTCCTTATTGGAGTTGATATCATTGACAGGTTGTGCGTTATGTTAGTTAGTATATTATTGTGACCTAGACAGCGTTCTACCGCCAATACTGCGGTGTAGGCTGGACGTACCCACGCACTCGTTCCCCTATTCTAGGTATGGGTCGTGACATATTTTTAGTGGTGGCCCATACAGGTCAGACTTCACAAGTAGTACGATATCGTGGTAGTGCGACATCTTAGTTGTACTACTGCGTGCCTGCAATAGGATATATAACATAGGATACTAGAATGAAAGAGGATACTCAATCACAAATTATTTGAGAGATTCCTGGGATGACCCTTGAGAATCTTATTATAATTTTCAATTTAAATCTTTTCCCTTATTTTTGTCCGTTCTCACTTGTTGATATCGAGTTTGATTCTAGATTGACCAGTCGTTAAATTTAATTCTCGGTGTCGCTATTGAGTTTGATTTTATATCGAGATGAATTTTACGGACTAAAATTTACGGTATCATCTGATGACATATGTTGATAAGGATAGTGAGAAAGGTAAAATATCTGCTTTGGTTATGGAGCCTAAAATTTATCGCAGCCACATTAGCTGGCGTGTCGAAAACATAGGTACCTGACTTCAGATGTATATATCTTAGTTATAAAATTTAGAATTTCTCACAGTTATACTAGTCGGTATAGCGAGGATTCTAGATGACATGATTATAGAGTTGCATACCTTAGTTATGGAACCTATCGTTTATTGCAGCTATGTTTACTAGCGTAGCGAGGATTCTGAGTATCATAATTTTGGACAGACATGTATGATTATCAGGTTGTATCTTAAATTGGTTCATAAAGTATCATCTTGTCATGCCCTAGTCCCAAAATATGTAGGACTAGGACACGTAAGCATTCCAGCCGCATGTATATGGCAACTCCAATGTATGGAACCATAACACATGCGTACGTTGTATAATGAATAATAATTCACAAGTGGTAAAACTATCACAAGTCACAGGGTATATCTAAATCTCATCCACAGAAATCTAATAGAAATAAATAACCAATATCTATGAAACTAGATCTTAATATAAAGTATCTAATAATGGTAGTCGGGTGGAAATAAATTCACTACCAAACTAGAATATATAAGTGCAACATAACAAACGTAATATAAGAATATCAACTAACAATCACGGGCTCGAAGAGAAGACCTCCTCAAAATATACGTAGCAAGTCCGAATCTGTGCTCCTGCGAATACTCATGAACATCTACACCTGGAAAGGGACCAGGTCCTCAGAGGGACATAACAAGATACATAGAAGTATGCCATAAAGTAAATACTATAAAAACTCAAGAGTGAACTAACCAGCTAAGTAAAATGCAATTTGAAGATAACCTTGGTACGTATGGGTAGGTGAAAGGTATAAAGTATAGCGTCGAGCCAGAGGCTAAGTACCTGGCATTAGATATAAACTGGATGCCATGAGTATATGCTGACTATATCACCGATCATGATAGCGTGCAGCTAGTAACCTCTGCCGGATGTATTAACAAGCATATATGCCCATAACCGGGTAACACTGGCCCATAACCGGATAATACTGAGACTCACGGCCCCGCAGTTTACTCTGAAACTACGGCAGCCAAATGTCTGTCCCATAAGCCTACTAATTGTCTTCCCTATCCAATGTAAATGTATAAATCGCATACACGATGTGGACATCTCATACTATAATGCAAGTCTCTAAAGAAATAAACAACTAAGATAAATACCGTCACATGTGCTGCTCACACCGATGGCCAGTCGAGAATGAGGCACGCGTCCCTACATGAACTCACTCTGTGATATGTAAGCAGCAACAGCAACAGTTCTAGCAATGGCAGCAACAGCAATGACAGTTCTAGCAATGGCAGCAGTTGCAGCAGTTGCAGTAGCTGCAGCGACGGCCGGTGGCAGGTTGGAGGCCGGTGGTGTGTGGGTCGGCGGTCAGGGGGTGGTGACGAGGGCGATGATGGTCGGCTATGGGGGTGCGGTAGTGGTGATGATGGAGTTAGGGATGGTGATGATGGAGTTGGTGCGGGTGATTGCTGGTGGTGCGGGTGGTGGTTGCGGGTGGTAGTGGCAGTGGTTTAGGTGGTAGTGATGGCGAGGGAGATGATGAGGATGGTGGTGAAGACGTCGGTGGTGGTGGTTGGTTGTAGTGGCCGGTGGAGGGGAGTCGAGGGTCGGGTCAGGAGAAATCGAGTGGTGGAGGTGTTGTTGGTGATGGTGGCTGCTGGTGGTTGGTGCAGCAGCGGGTGGTGGCGGCAGGGGGTGCCTGGGAGGAGGGAGGTCAGAGGGGGAGTCGGGTCAAGGGTGGCTGGAGGTGGCAGTGGTTGGCTGAGGGAGGAGGTCGGGGGTGATGGGGTATGGTGATGGTGGTGTTGGTTAGTTATTTTTCTAGGGTTTTGGATTTTTGAGAAATAAGGAAAAAGAAAGGAAGAGTTGTATTTATACACATGTAAGGTTGTTGGTTTAACCTAGAATAATTTGACTTTGTTCAACATCCTCTTGGGTTGGGCCTTGCCTCACATGGAAGTGTTTAGAGGGCCATAATTGCATTGTTTAAATGCAAGAATAGGTTTAAAATAAATGGGGCAATGTTGCGCATTTGCATATTTCAAAAATTATGGAAAAAATTCATGTGAATAGGAAAAATAGGTTTCTTCACGTATTGTCCAATGGTGTGGACACCTCAATGCACTTTTGCATAAAAATACCCAATAATTAGAAAATTGCACAAAGATGGAAATTGGGTTTAAATTAATTAAAATTAATGCGTACGATTTTCTGGAATTAATTAAAAGTACCTGGGGATAAAATTTGGTGGGACACAAGTGTCATGGACGTGAGGGCTTAGAGTAGAATATTATCATAAATTGGGTTGCACGAAACGGGTCAAGATTGTGTCTCTAATTTTAATTAGAACGCACAATAATACAAAAATTAGAATTATTTAGGATTTAATAATAACGTCCGCGATGATTATTGTACGACTAAAATGTAACACAAGAGAGCATAATTATAAGTTACACAAAGGTCAGAATGATAGACGGACACGTCTAGGACAAGGTTGTAAAATTTGTAGGAAGGCAATGGCTAGTGAGGTGCTCCAATTATCGAAGCAACAGGAAGGTACACTAGGTGATATAAATATTGTATAGTTAAATCAAATACCGTGTTCTATTTCTAATTGGGTTCAACTAGCCCTAATTTCTCTATCTTTGCCAAGTAGGCCTAATTTGGGGGGAGGGGGTTTACACATCTCAATACTTATCTATTTCTGTTATTCCAGGACTTTGTTCCATCGCTTCTTTTTGTTTGCTAGCAGTAAAAATACCTTCAGTTCCTCAATCCAGTTCCCCCTTGAGCTTCTTTCCATTAGAGTTCCTTGTTAGTGTGATAATTGGTGACTTATAAATTGGCCTGTGTCTTGTATCAGTGTTGACTATTGAGAGTGTGGCTTGTGAGTTTGTAAGTATATCTTGGTTGGATATATACGCAGTAGGCATTAATCTAGAGTTAACCCGTACCATAGTACCTTGTAACAATGGTTCTGTAATATGTGCCATTATTGTTAGTATTGGTACTATAAGTAGAAGAAAGAGTAAAGAGTATCAGTAATGGTTCCAAGAGTTAGTACCAGAGTCAGCATGCCAGTCCTGGATAGCCATGAATTTATGTAGCTGGGTGATCCATGTAAACAATTAAGTATCAAGGAAAATTATATTAAAAATTAATGGAGCATGATATTCAATTCGATGGTTGATTACTTGGGTGTGACAAGAGTAACAAAGTATACATGCATAAAGGGTATTAATAAGTGTGCCATGGGTAAAAAAATATCAAGATGGATCATGCAAGGTATAAAGTGTATCACAGACTAGTGTAACAGGCTATAAAAGATTAAAGGAAGATACGTATACATCAATCGAGATATGGAACCATATGCCTGCCCTTGAGATTGAAGTGAAGCATGGGTATTATAGAAAGTGCAAGTGATCATGAGTTCTAATAAGTGTGATGAGGTGATCTAATGGTGAAGCTACTGTTACTATACCAAGAGTACTAATGTTTCTATATCGAGGATTAGTTGAGCAATGTGCTAATAACAGTAAGTACTTCGTGTGATGATAATTAGATTGGTATATCAATTAATATAGATAGAAAATCATTGGAAAAAATATGTGTGGTGATAACTTTGATTATTGGAAGTAATATTGTAAGTAATCCAGGCAGTAAAAATTTTAGTATACAGTTGAGAGTTATAGACAATTAGTGTATTTGTGTGCACCTTGAGTATTAGAGACTGTGAGTATTTATATGTATACTTGTGGATTTAAATTTAAAATTTGAAGAGTGGAAATGAATTTCAATTTTTAAGAATTTTTGAGGAGTTAAGATTTTATGTTATTAAAATTTTTGAGGATTCAAATTTAATTCAATAAACATAGTCAAAACTATAAAGATTTTTGGAAGTGATTAAAATTTTATTTCAATATTTGAATATTTGACTTTTGAGGAAAGTATATGCATTTTATTTTAAATTATTCGAGAAGTTAAATTTTGAGGATTTTATTTTGAGGATAAAATTTTATGGTGGGTAAGAAATGTATATTAGTAAATGAGTAGTTGATGTGCATGTGTAAGGATCTATTGGCTTGAGAATGCTTGAGATGGCACTGCAAACAGACTTGGGTGTCCATTTAGAGTTGTATTAGAAGGAGTAGTACTTAGTATGGTATGTTGCACTTGGTGTGCACTTGAGTGATAAAAATAACTAGTATACGCAATTGCAGTAGGTAAGAGAGCTAACAGTGGGTGTACTTGTGGTAGAAACTATGGTACTTAAAGGGATAGAGGTATTAAACGTTGGATGCATCATTAAACCTATGGTTGTATTAGCAGGTTCTGTTCTGTTATGTTCTATCTTTCTGTCTGTTTGATTGATTAATTTCTTAGTACTGTTGCTTGTATCAGTAATTTTCTTTCTAGAATGTAATTAGTAGTACACCCTGACAGAGACTATAATACCATGACAAAACAGACCATAAACCATACATATATTTTTTTAGATTGCATGTTGTATGAATGTAGGTAGGATTTTTCTAGACTCTGATTATTGGGGGTTTGATCGTACCAAAAATTAATGAAGAGGTTATGACTTCACAAAGAGAGACAAGATGCCTTAAACTTCAAGGATAAACATTAATTTAGATAAAGAGTTAAGAATTTAATATGACAGAATTGACGATATTGTTAAAACATTGATTTTATGAAGATTAGGATATGATTGAAATTGTCATTTGAGGAGTTTAAGCAGATTATCATCATATTTATTGGACTGTAAGATATTAAGATATAAATTGAATATGGTATTTAAAAAGATTTCATAAGTATTACATCATCGAGTTATTGTGTGGGAAAAAAAGAGATAAAGGAATAAGACCACTAATGGATTAGAGTTGAATTCAAATTTTTGGGATGAGATTCAATTTTATAATATACATTGATTGGATTTAAAATTTGAGGATTGGGTATTAAATTTTGAGTATTTAATTATTAATTTTGAAGGAGATTGTAATAAGAATAGAATTTGATTTTATTTCGAGGATATTTAGGAATATGATAATTATAGAATTTAGAAAAGTTGTGAAATAACAATATGGATTACTTCATGATTATATGGTTTGATAAATTTAAATTTTGATGAAAAATAATATAGTAAGTAAATACAACTATCAAGGATCTTAAATTTCGAGGACAAAATTTTTCTAAGGAGGGTAGACTTGTCACCACCATATTTTGAAATAGGGGTATTTTTGTCCTTTTATATAGTATAAGTATTGTGTGTATTTATTTATAATAATTGCATGAAATTTATTTATATTTAATAGCCGTAATTTTATTTAATTGTTGTGCCTTACCGTTGCTTCAAAATTTGGAGTGATATCCTTGTTTTTGCCTTCCAACAAATTTTACACCTTGTCCTAGACATTCCTGCCTTATATTCTGACCTTTGTGTAACTCATAATCATGCTATCTTGTGCTTTATTTAGTCACATAATATTCATCACAAATATTTATTATTTAATTATAATAAATTTGACTTTGTATCATTGTGCGTTCCAATCGAAATTGGAGACACAATCTCGACCCATTTTGTGCAACCCAAATTAGGTAATATTCTTTTCTGAGTCTTTTTCATTCATGATACTTGTGTCCCACCTAATTTTAGTCTCATGTACTTTTAATTAAATTCAAAATACCAACTGTATTAATTTTTAATTAAATAAACCATAAACCTAACTTTGTATAATTTTCAAATTGTTGGGTACTTTTATGCAAAAGTGCATTAAGGTGTCCACCTTCGTTGGACATGACACATATAGAAACCCATTTCTCCCTCATGTGAATTTTTTTAAAATTTATGGGAGAATATAATTCAACATCAACCTTCTTGAACCATGGCCCTCAAACCTTGAACCAATATAATTTGAGCCATTCATTTTGAACCCATTTGAATCCTAGCCCTTGAAAATACTCCATGACAAGGCCCAATCTCAAGAGAGGTTGACCAAGCCCTAATTTTTGGTCAACCCAACACCTTTACATGTGCATATATAAATACTTATTTCTTTACTTTTTCTTTTTCTTTTTATTCCTAAACCTAAGCTTTCAGCCGCACCCATCTTCCCTTCATCATCATCTCCCCTTCCTCCTTCCCTGCCTGTCCTTGCCAGAATCACGTCGGAGCTCGCCATCTCCGACTAACTCATTGCCTCCACACGTACACCCAGTACACCCCTGCCTCTCCTTCCTCTCCCCGATCTCCTTCCTCCTCCTCGTCGATCAGAGACACCGCTGTACACCAGAGACCCGCTGAAGTCGACCACAGAACCTGCTGCACCCTGAACGCCTGTACAGAGCTGACTAGAGCGACTCGTCAACCCGTCCGAGACTCGCCGGAATACCTCAGATTCACCATTAACACCACCATCGTTCACCTCTCCCTGATTTCCTTCTCTTCCTTCGGTCACCTCCCCTCGACTGAACCACCACGCACCACCAGCACCTTCATCATCGTCGTCAACATCTTCATCATCACCTTCACCATCATCTTCACCATGATCATCACCATCATCTTCACCATGATCGTCACCATCGTCATTGTCGTCATCATCGTCGTCATAATCATCGTCATCAATATCGTCGTCATCGTCTATCCCGTGCGTGCTCACACAGGTTCATTCCTGCCCTCCTTTTTGTCATTTCATGTGATTGTGTGTATATGTATTCAAATGGTTAGTATGTATGTATGTATGTATTAGTATTTGTATATGTATATGTTTAATATGAATATTGGTATATATATACATATATATATATATAAAAAGTATATGAACCCAATTGGTATATATGTATGGTATATGTATTCCCTAGTATACGCTAATATGTATATAATTGGTGTATATATATATATATATATATATATATATATATATATATATATATAGTATAAAGTCTACTAAGTGTATATACATATACATTTTATGTATGTAAGTATTAATGATATATGCTAGTTAATAATATGTATATTTATACTAGGTGACCTGAGTGTAACCATGGATATCCCATAGTTACATTTGACCTGTGACCCTGAGTGACTGTGAGAAGACTGCCTTATGTACACTGACGTACTGGCAAGACCCGTATTATTTTGACTGTCTGTTTTGCATAGCAATTACATACGCGATACCCGTACAATTAGACGTGTGGCATTTGTACATGTAACGTCCATCATTTCGAAGAATGAGGTATCTGTAAATATATACGTCTGTATCGCTCCGAAGAATGCAGTATCTGTATAAAGGAAGTCATTGGATCCGTGGCTCCTCTAGATACTACGAATTCTAATGTGTGTATCCTATATGCCTACCAGTTGTCCTCCCCACCCAATGCCAATATACATGTCGCAAATACGACATAGATATCTCGTACTATAAATGCAAGTCACTAAAGAAATATACAACTAAGCTAAATACCGTCATACGTGTTGCTCATACCGATGGCCAGTCAAGCATGAAGTACGCGTCCCTACATGAACTCACTCTGTGAGGTGCAATGATATGTGTCAAGGCCTGGGGAGTCATATTGATAACTCCACAACTTTAGGTATGTCCACTAGATACTAGGTCAGACACAAGTCCTAACGTCAACGCCTTCGTTGACTGCACCCAAGTCTTTCTCGAACGCACACAGTTATATAATATTAAAATAATAAAATATACAACTATAATAACTGAATTTAAATAGTACAACAAGGCAAGGTATACTTGCCTAGGTCCTCAAGCTGCGAGTACCAAAATTCTGTTCCCGAAGTCTCGCTCTAACGGTCCAGCGACCCTATATATAAAATATAATATAATATAATCATCAGTCATTATACTAGTACGCACGTAAACACAATTATACTGCACTCAAAAATTATGCAAGGGGTGATAATTGGTCAATTAGCAGGGTCGAGTGTGCACGTAGCTAAAATATACAAGTGTCATATCCTCAAATACCGTGAACAGCAAAATAATGAGTTACCAAAATATGTTACAATTCTAAATAACGTATAACACAAAACACAAGTCCTAGCTAACATATTAGTGTGTACAATGTCAGTTTTAGTCTAAACACCTTGGTCAACACAAATATATCATATTAAATAACCAATTTTTATGAGGTATTCACTAACCCAATTACTATTCTCAAACATGCACACACACACACATACTAGTTATTAGGGTTTACCAAAATAGTGTCATATAACACACAACATGAAAAAATGAGGCAAGTTCGAACCTTGGTGTGCATTTAATCGAGGAGGGGGTGACGCTCACCCGCGGCCCGTGGAGGTCGATCTCGTACGATGGCGCTCCGATCAACTGTGGCAACCGTGCACGGGGCGAGGTAGTGGAGATGCTGATGTGGTGATGGTGGTGATGGTAAGGAGTGGTGGCTATGTGGCCGGGGCTATGGTGGTCGGTGCTCAGGAAAGACGGCCGGGAAGGTGGTGGTGACTGGCTGTGGTTGTGGTGTAGATGGTGGCGGGGTGATACAATGGTTGAGGATGAAGGAAAGTTGTGGGGGTGGTCCGGCAGTGCTGGTGGTGATCTGTTGTCGGTGGTCGTGAGGAGGATGATGGAGATGATAATGGTGGAGGTGCTAATGGAGGCGGTGGCTGTCGGGGATCGTGATCAGAGATGGGAGGAGACGATGGTGCGGGTGATAGAGGGAAGTGACTGCTTGGTGGAGATCTGACCAGAGTCGGATGAAGCTCCGGTGGTCGATCCGGCAGTTGAAGGTCGGGGTTGATGACAGTAGTGATGGTGATAATGAGATCGAGGATGGTGATAGAATGGAGATGGTCGAGGTGGTCGACTGCTCGGGACGATGATGGTGATGGTGCTGTTGAAGGCGGTATAGTCTGGCAAAGGAGTCGGGGATGAGGGAACTGTGGTGGAGGTAGGGTGTCGAGGAAGTCGGGGACGATGGTGATGGTGATGGGGAGATGACTAGTGTGGTGCTGTCGAGGTCGGCTGTCGGTCGAGAAGGCGGTGCTCCGGCGGGGTGACCGGAGGGGAGAAGAAAATGGTGATGGTGATTTAGGGTTTCGGATTGTATAGTATGTAGATGTTGATAAAAAAATAGAGAAGGAAGAGTATTTATGTAGGGGAGAGAAGAGAGTGATGATCACCTAGGGATTAGGGCCGGCCATGTGCTCCTTGGGATGGGGATGGTTTCTACATGAAGAAAAATGGATGGCTAGGATAGTATGTGTTTTGAATGGAGGGCTTAAGATGGCTAGGGGAAAGGTTGCATGTAGTACAACCAAATAGAGGGAAAAATTAGGGTAGACCAGTCAATAATGAAGTGGGGTTTCTTCATGACTTGGCTCCAATGGGAGGTAGACACCTCATTGCCTTTTTGCACAAAAGTCCCTAACAATTGAGAAATTGCACAAATAAAGAAATTTTAGGATTGGATGAGGAAAAATACCATGTTTGGTGTGATGTAGTGGGTTAGAAGGGTGTGTGATATTTAGTATGAATCTTGAGGGTATGAGTGGGGGTTTGGGTTGGTGTTGGGTCTAGTTTTGGGTTAGGTTGGGTCCTTACACCAATTTAATTAAAATTAGTGTAAGTGGTATTCTTTAATTAATTTGAAATACATAGGTTTAAAATTAGGTAGAACATAAGTATCATGGATGTAGAAGACTCATAATAAAATATTGTCATAAATTGGGTTACACAAAATGGGTCGAGGTTGTGTCTCCAATTTCGATTGGAACAGACAAGGATGCAAAGTTGAATTTATTTGGATTTAGGAATAGATGTTTGTAACAAATATTATGCGACTAAAATGAAACACAAGAGAGGGTATTTATGAGTTACACAAGGGTCAGAATGGAAGGCTGGCACGTCTAAAAAAAGTGTGTAAAATTTGTTTGAAAGCAAATGCTAGTATAGCGCTCCAAATATTGAAGCATAGGTAAGGTGCACAAAGTGATACGAATATTGTGTACATTAATCTAAAATACTATGTTCTAATTCTAAATAGCTTCAAACTAACCCTAGTCTCTCTATCTAAGCCAGGTAGACCTAAATTTGGTCGAGGAGGTTTACACCATGTCAGTATATCAGCAACGTTTAGCGACTCCTAGCGACGTTACCGATACAGAGTGGCGACGTTACGGAACATATAAGCGACACAGAAAATCGTCACTAAATGTCACTATCCGTCGCTAAACGTCGCTAATTTTAAAAACAAAATTAGAAAAATACAGCTTTTATATTTTTCACACTACAAATGTCTGTAGTTTATTAATTCACAATTTATATTATTAGACCCGGAGCAACCCTCCATTAAATTTCCTAGGTTTACTGACCCCTTCGGTAGAGCACTCAACACCGATCAATTCCCATGCATTTAATATACATAATAAAGTAAAATTTAAAGAAATAGATATATTGAATTACAAACTATCTCAAAATAAATATCCAGTAAGCATCACAACTGGTATTGAGTGTCAACAAATAAAGTCTGAAACATTACCTCAATAAATGTATAAAATAAATACATAAATGATCCAAGATCATGGGCCAAAAATCACAAACAAATAAACTATCCTAACTAGGACTACTATTGATCCGGAGGATGAGGAGCACTACGGTGAGCCCCGGAGAATAACTACTACTGATCAGGCGGAGGAGGAGGAGTATTGTTGTAAATCTGGGATATTAGCGAGGTCCACTGCTCCAGTAAAATTATTATGGTACCCGATGGAGGAGTTTCTACAGTCGATGTAGATGTCGATACCGGCAGACTAGGAGGACACATATGCTCTAACGCTGTCAGTCAAGCATTACAAGTATCCATAACAGATAATATCCTCACAGTACTTTGCTCTACTGGCTGGCTTATCTGAACATGTGACGTCTGCAGCCTCGTTAGTGCATCGCTTATAGCTACATATTACCCCTGTAGCATCGTCATATTGCCCTCTGTCGATATGGCTAGATCCCTCAGCTCCGCCAGGCTACGCTCAAGTGAATAAAAATGTGCTATGATCATTGCATCGTCCGTCTATGGTGTGGGCTGCAACGTAATTCTCTGTAGAAACTCGTCACGTAGGGACGCAATCTGATAGTCAACTCTCTCCTACTGGGCTCGTACCGACTCCTGGGAGGGCTGTGTAGTATGCACACCGAAAGAGGAGGTCTTAGAGGACTGCGACACAACATAGGCACCGTAGGATCCTGTACCGTAGTACGTATCCCTCTGCAGATCACCAACAATGGTTATCCACAACTCGTCAGACGATGGAGCTGGGTAGGCAGGGGGCTGCGAGGAACTACCGGCCTCTCCCTAGGTGGGCTAGGTCGACTGCTTACGAAGCCTAAGATACTCATCCTAAAAAATATATATCTCTCGATAAGCGCACTACTTACTATCAACTCGTCGTGCATAACTATTAATATACATCTAAGGTAATTATTATTAACTACATGAATATTTATTTGTATATTTTTTAAGTTATATTAAAATTAACAAAACATAAAGAAATACTTATGTAGCTCTACGTGGCCCTCTCATCGATGAGTTGTCTGTCCTTCCTATGGGTGGTAAGGAAGACTGTCACCATGTTAGTGTCCTCACCCCTCTAGACATGTTAAAAAAATTATATATTACTAAACTTAAATATTCTATCCTACTTTTATTAAAATACTATCTATACAATAAAAAACATATCATGGGACAAAAATATTCTGTCATCGGAATTGACCCACCATACCACTTTTTTGCCTTCTTCCTGGCCGCCTTTGCCTTCTCTGACTTTTTAATGTACCTGGAATCGTTAAATCTAGTCGTCATCACAGTCCAAAGCTTATGCGCGATCCAACCATTGATTGGTTGTCCCAAAGAAGCACGATCCTTCGGGTCCCGGATCGTATCACAAATTATTTTGGCGGCGACGAAGGAAAAGTGTTCCTCGATTTTCTCAACCCGGTATGACGAATAAAAATATGTTTTCTATAAGAAGTAATGTATTAAGTTATATAAAAAATAACAAATTAGATAATTGATAGTAAAACCAAATTTACTTTTACCTTGATGTGCGCAAACCAGAATGCCTTTCTCTCGTCGAGGGCATCCGAGTAGTTGATCCAAGGGCCACCATAGTTGTCCCTCAAAAAATGCCCCAAGGCTCTCTATACCCTCGAGGGATGATATCTATACATAGATAATTATATTCAAAAAAAGTGAATATATATATTTATGCATTTGTAAGAAAAGTAAAACTAATTAATTTACTTTGTAGGTCCATCCGCCCAAATCTCTATCTTTGTCTCGTCCGAAGGAGAACACGAAGGATCGCTCTAAAAAGACGAAGGTGCAGTCAGCTGGGCCTCGTCCATCTACTCCTCTATCTCTATGGTGCCATCAGCAGGAGGAACGGTGGACAAGGGAATAGCCTCAGTCCTAAAACTGCTCGTCCCAGGAGTACTGTCATGTACCATCGACGGAGTCGGGGATGTGACTGGTCAGTACAATGGAGTACCCAGAGACTAGGATCTGAAACCAGTAGCAGGTTCCAGAGTAGCACTTTGTCAACTGGAGGAGCCTCTCCCTTGGTATGATCCGCGTCGTCCTGCCATACCTAATAATAACATATGATGATAAAACAATATGATATATAGAGAAGGAAATCCAATTTCTCAAGTTGTAAACATCTTCATCTTTGTCGTCTATGTGTGTCTATGTGTCTGTGCCTATGTATGTGTGTATGTGTCTACCATACCTGATAATAACATATGTGTCGTATTGTGTATATGTAGAGAAAATAGATGTGTATCCATGTGTGTCTATGTGTTTGTGTCTATGTATGTGTGTCCGTGTATGTATGTGTCGATATTTGTGTCTATGTTTGTGTGTCCGTGTGCGTGTGTATGTGTCTGTCTCTTGTCAGATAGGATTAGATATGGTTAGGGCTTACCTGTGTCTGTATCATACACCTAACAATATTGACTAAAAGAATCATTACCTAATTTTATAGTGAGCATTACACTTATACTATAAATTTCTCTTCACATACACATACACATATACATACACATACACATACACATACACATACACATACATATATCAATTTTCTATCTCTATGTTTCTTTTTCAAATGAACATATAATTCTAGGATGTCATTAGAAACTGTCTACGAGGGTTACTATTTATGCTAATAACCCTTTTTGGTAATTACTATATAAATTCCTCTTTACATACACATACACGTATTAAACACATAATCATCTAATAAACTAAATTAACCTTAAATTACTATTACTATTTATGGTAATTACCTAAGAGGGTTACTATTTATGGTAAAAAAATCATAATATGACTACTCTACATATCGTATCCCGTGTCCGTGTCTCTGTGGCAGTGTCAAGAGAGAGAGAGAGAGAGAGAGAGATACAAGAGAAGTGTGTGTGTGTCTATGTCGGTGTGTCGTGTTAGTGTGTGTGTGTCATGTAAGTGCGTCTATGTCGTATCTGTGTGTGTGTCATATCAGTGTGTCTGTGTCTCTTTGTCAGTATATGTGTGTTGTGCCAATTGTAAGAGAGATATGGAGAGAGATAGGGTTAGGGTTATGGTTTGCCTGACCTAATAGAGGGGTTGATCGAGGAGAGGAGGAGGAGCCCAGTGGAGAGGGGAGCCGGAGCGGTTGCCAGAGGGAAACCTTAGTAGGGAGGAGGAGCCCGGAGGCAGGAGGGGAACTCGAGGAGAGGTGGAGGAGCTCGGTGGGGAGGGGCGTCGGGGCGAGGGGGGTCATCGGGGGGGGGGGTGTGGCACCAGGGCGAGGGGGGTCGTCGGGGTCTCTTGGGGGGGCGAGAGGGGAGGAACTCTGCCGCTGTGAAAATTTTGGGGACGTAAGAGTGGGAGAAAATAAAAAGTTGAATCTCTATATAAAATATTTTAGCGATGTCTTCATTAGAAGTCGCTAAACGTCGCTAAATTTTAATTATACCGCGACGTACATGTAACAACGTCACTAAACGTCGCTGTATTTAAAAAAATAATGACGTTCAACGACTCCATGGCGACATTCATTTTCATAATACTAATTGTAGTCGCTAGAAATCACGGGATGTCACCTATAGTGAAGTCTGGCGACGTTATATTATTACATCACTGATTTCAATAATATCAGTGACGTTTAAATCTGGAGTCACTAAATACGTCGCTAATTTAACTTATTTTGGTAGTGTCCATGTACTGGCTCCCCCATAACTGGATCCTCTACGATGTTCTCTGGAAACTATTTGAAGCGAAATGACTCTAACTCAGGCAATTTCTCAGCCTCAGAAGGTATCTCGAAATCCTGAGTATTGGTCATGGGATGATCCTCGATGAATACAATATCTCTGCTTCTGTCGATCTTTCTTAACACTGGGTCATAGAGTCTATAGCCAAACTTATCCCGACCGTAGTCGACAAAGATGCACCGCCTTATCTTCGGCTCAAGTTTGGATCTCTTGTCCTTCGATACATGCATGAAGGCCTTTCAACCAAACACTCACAGGTGATTATAGGATGGCTCTTTGCCATACCATACTTTGTCAGGCACATCATTCTGCAAAGGAGCACTAGGAGATAAACTAATAACATAAGCAACTGTGTAAAGTGCCTCACCCTAATAGCTACCCGACAAGTTTACTTCTGACGGCAAACACTGTACCTTTTTCATCAGCGTCTTGTTCATGCGCCCAGCTACACTGTTAAGCTGCATTGTCTTTTATGGAGCCTTTTGGTATCGTATCCCTTGCTCTCTACAATAAGCATCAAAGGGACCGATATACTCGCCGCCATTGTCCGAACGAACACATAGCAGTTTCTTGCCCTTCTCCCTTTCAACAGAGGCCTAAAACTCTTTTAAAGTGGACATCACCTGATTCATGGTCTTTATGGTATAGATCCAAATCTTCCTGAAATAGTCATTAATAAATGTTACAAAATAAGAAGCACCACTGTAGAAGCATAAAAAAGATCTCAATGAGTTCCAGTTTATAGTCAATAAATAAGCAAAAGACGCATAACAGGGGTGGACGTATAACACCCTCGAATACATGACGTCCCGAGATGCATGCCGCCATTTGATGCATCGTCCCTATAGTCACATCAGAGCATTTATGACTCTGACAAAATAGACAGTCATTCTGACCACCTTGAATCATGCACCGCTGATTGGAATCCATGCTGACCGTCATAATTACTTTTGGTAGTATACAGCTGTTCAAAGGCCACGAATATAGAAAATGACAAAAGATTCATACATCTCTGGTCCAATGCATCCCAGACTCTATGTGTTTCAAGCATCTCTGGCCTAATGTGTTCCAAACTCCATCTGTCCCATGCGTCTCTGGCCCCATGCGGCTTCGACTCCATGTAGTTCCCATATGCGGTATGAACGACTACAGAGCAGGGCGGTCGCATAAAACCCCTGAACACAGATTTTGATGTCTATCAGAAGCTTTGACACCTCACTTATCACCCTAAGATGCTTCAGAATCCGTGCAGACGACGACTCCAAAAAAGATAACATGTCACATCAGTGCATTAATTGCCTCGACAAATGGGCCATGCCACGTGTCCTATGTATGCGGCTTCAAGACCCATGCGGTCTCGATCTCATGCGACCAGAGCGTCCACCTGACCAAGGCCAAATAATAGGACTTATGCGGCTTGAAGACCCATGCAGCCTCATCCACCTATGGCCAAAGGGTCATTCCGACCAAGCCCAACGAGAGCTTCTATGCGACTACAACAGTATGCGGCTCTCGACTCACAAGATTTTTTGTTACAACCAAAGACAATTTCTCGTACAGTTAGTGTTGACCAAGTATCCAATTGACCGAGTTATGCACACAACATCCCCGAGATCTCTTCAAACAAAAAATCCTAACCAAACCCATGTGGCGGCTTGCCCGCACCATAGGGCTATTGTTACGGCCGTATTCTGCTAAAAAAGCCCCATGCGGCCACCAAGCACCATCATATGCGACACCCATAGCATGTCCATAGGGCGACTATAAATAGCAAGGTACCACACTGTAAACCCCCTCATTTAATTCTATAGATAGTCTGGTATGAGATAGAAAATTTTAGTTTAGCAGCAGATGTTTGAGGTTTAGAGTAAGGTTGCATATGTCATATGTCTGATTATTTTAATTAAACCCTTGGCGCACCACCATTGTGGAATTATTCGGAGCCCAATATCAGCCCATAAATTCTAACAAATGATTGTACTTTTGACTTGACCCGCCAATTTAGGCGCTGGACTTTTCCTTCACTCAAAATCAAATCCGTTGTGCCCTAAATTAATTGCACAACTTTCCGTATCCAAATCCCATATTTAATCCCGTATCGGACACCTGTATCGTTACCATTAATTTTGAGACACCAACTTAACCCGTTGTGCCAGACCAACTAAAGGGTCCAAGACTGACTCCAAGCCTACACCATTTTTGACCTTTGTGTCACTCCCAAATTGAGACCCTAGGTGCCCCCATTTAATTTAAAAGCATGAGACACAATTTAATCTAATTAAATTAGGGATACCAACTTTGACTAATCCTATTTTAATCTCCATTTAATTCTAATGCCCATTAAATTAAGCCCATGCAAAGCACACAACACTCCCTCACCCTATAAAACACCAAACACCAATTTCCCCATAATTTTTTCATTATTTCATGTGTTTGTGCAAATACCCAAACTTAAGGGGCTAATTTGCAAATATTGTAGCATGTGTCAAAACCTTATTGGTCTAGGCCAAATGGAGAAGCCCCTCTCCTTTGACTAAGTCAACATCCCTCATCCCTCTCTTTTGGATGAAGAAAATATTCCTTCATGTGCAATAACCACCACCCATTTGAATTGGGTCAATCCCCACCATCCAATCCTCACATCCCTCCCTATATAATATCTCTTTCTCCCCTCTTCCCAATGCAGGCCCTAATCCCCATGTCTAGAGAAACCCCCACCCCCTCTCTCTCTTCTCCCTCCTCTACATTAAAAACTGAGCCTCCATATTTTTATTCCTCTTCTTCTTCTTCTTCTTCTTCTTCTTCTTCTTCCTCCTCCTTTTTACTTCTCCTTCTTCTTCATTAAAACCTGAACCCGGCCGACCGAGCTTCCATCTCCGGCGAGTTACCACCTACAGCCGACTGCCACCCCAGTAACCTCCGCCCGCTGTCCAGAACCGAACCCGGCCAACTGCCACCCAGGCCGAGACCCCTCCGGCGTGCCTGTCCTCCCCGCGGTTTTGACTGCTGCGTCGACGCTCTGGCCAACCCGAATGGCTCTCCCCCGATCTGCCATTACTGCCACCATTTGCATCGACTGCTACCATCGTCGTCGGCCTCCATATCTCGACCACTCCCCACCGGCGTTGCCACCACATCCGCCATCCACCATTATTCCACCGAGCTTCACCTTCACGCCGCTGCACATCCCTCGACCCCGACTCATCCCTGACTTCACCGGAGCAGCCACCCACGGCATCGCCTTCGGTTACCTCCTCCACTTCCTCTCTCAACGCCACGGCCAACAACACTCCACGACTGCCACCTCTGATACCCGGTCATCCATTCCCCACTACTCCGTCGGCTGCACGAGCTTTTCCCCACACCACCCCGACCACGAGCTCCAGCATACACCACCCTCTCGACCTCAAACCACCACCCCTCTGGCCAACCGACGACATTGCCCCCAGCTTCACTCCCCGGCCAGTCGTCCCCGACGAGATCCCCTACACCACCACCAATTCCTCCTCTCCCTTGCTCCGGCTGGAGTCCCGGATGTCCTTTACTCCTCCTTCTCGACCACCAGTGCCACCATTACACCACCACTCGATCCACTACTACTCCACCAGTTCCATCCTACCACCTCTATTTTCCGGCCACCCTCCACCAACAGCACCACCACTTCACCCACCAGCACCACCTTCCCTTACCACCGTCGTCAACAACACAACCGGCCAACACCACCACTACGCATCGCCGATGTGAAATACTTCTCCTCCTCCCTATACAGTTATATGGTTGTTTATGTATAATTTTAGTGTAGTACATATGAATCTTGTGTTTAATGAGGTATGATTAGGGTTGATGTAGTTAGTTAGGGTTTATGTTATTGAAATAAGATTAGGGTTTAAGTATGTTATTGATATGTGGTTTGGGTTTATTTTCATAAGTTTTGAAATGAAATTATGGATATACATTAAGTAGGAATTTGAGGATAATTGAATCTTTGTTTGGGGTTATATTCGTATTGGGAATTTATTTGAGGAAATTACAGGGTTAATAAATAAGGTTTATAAATGCTATGTCGAGATGTTAGGGTTTTTAAATTAATATATGCATTAGTTGTTGTACATGTATTTAAATGCTGAGAAAGGATGGTAATATTAACACATTAATTAATACCAAGGAGCAGATTTAATTTATAAATGGTAAAAGGATATCGATCTTTGGGTAAATATTGGGAGTTGATGATAAAGCTATTTAAAGACGTAAATTATATATATACGCATATTGGTCATTATTGTTTTAGCTGTTGTAAAATATTGCCGAATATTAATATGATATTAAAATATTGATGGACATTGGGAGCAGGTGCTTGATCGTAAAATAGACATAATATCAAATCATGAGACCGTGATTGAGGATTGAGAATAATAATTATTTATTTAAGCTTGAGACGTCAATATGCATGATAATATCTGTGAACACTGAGGATTGGATCACGTGTTGGACCACGAAATATCGTGATGAACATAGTAAGATTGAGGTTTGGATTGATGACATTGTATAGATGTTTAATTTGATTAGATGTATCGTGCTCCGAGTCAACCTTGGTCAACCCTATAACATTGTGTCACTGTGAGTGTAGCTGAGTCTGAGCATATATTTAGATGTGTGTCACATCCCTGTTTGCCACATGATATTTTATTAATTAAGTTTGTATCTCGTCTCTAGGTACTACGGGACCCGCAGACTTGGACATTGTACCAGATCCTCGTCATCAGCAGCCGGACGCAGGCAAGTGTACCTTGCCACCCTGTATTTTAGTTATAGATATTTATTATTTTATTATGTACATTATGCGTGTGATTGATTACTACCGTTATTTTGCAACCGAATCACAACCGGGTACAGACGTTCATCGTAACATCTTGTAATAATATCATTCCTCATAGTCTGCTCAGACCGCTGAGGATTTCTACCAGCAAATTGGCTTACACCACCACTACAATCGCGGGCTTCAACGCAAGAAAAAGTAAGCCGTTAGGGAAGATTCGTCTGAGGATCCAGATTGGCGATCTCAGATCAGTGGCTACATGCTATGTCATTGGTTCAGAGGTGTCCAACAACATTCTGCTGGGCAGACCATAGATCCATGATCACAACATCGTTCCTTCGACTCTACATCAATACTTCAAATATGTAGATGCCCAAGGAACAGTACAAACGGAGTTTGCTGATCTTAACCCGTTTAAAGGAGTAGGATCCTACTACTCCGATGCCATGTTGTACACCCAAGACTACATGAAGGAGGTGTCAGGCAAGACAGAGGAGGAATTCCACCGGGAGCCAGAAGAACCCTCTGCCGAACAACCCCTGTCAATTAAGGTGAAAGGGCGAACTACTCGTCCAAAAGTCATGGAACCCATGGCTATCCACTTGAACAAAATCAAGTCAGGACAAGGAGGTGATCCTCTAGTGATCACTTTGAACCAGAAGCCTCCACCTTTGGTCATCAACCTTCGACATAGCAAAAAGCCAACTGATATAGATATAACCAGGAACGTAGTTTCTGACGATAATAAAGATCCTCTTTTCCAGTACATTGACGCTCAAATTTCGAATCAGGAATCCTCTCCCCATAATGATATAGAACCTATAGCACAAAGATTCTTAAAAGCTATAGATTCCTATCATCCGTATGTATGGAAAGTAGCATCACTATCTAATGTCATCACGACATATGGGCCACATGAGGATTCTATCTTTATTGTCCTACCTACTCGCAGCAGTCAGCATCCAATAGTCTTCGGTCGCATGCGCAATGAACCGACTGTACAAAAAGATTCTCCCGATGATGATGTTGATAAAATGCAGGTTCATAGATATAGCCCGCAAGCTTTAAAGATTATGCAAAGTATGGGTTATGACTTGAAGCTGAAATCAGGTCTTAACTATGGGAAAGGCAGGTGAATGTCGTTGCACGGTGATCCCTACTATCAACGAACTCGTTTTGGATTAGGGTATGCCACCTCCCTTACAACTTTTGAGCTTAGTAAGGATATCTTTTCCTCTTCTCAAAATGGCTCATCGTCCTCTGGCTCATATGATGATCTCGAACGAGCATTATCAGTAAATACGGTATTGACAAATTCCCTCGAAGCAGACAAACAAGAATCTGAACCGTTTGAGAATGACTCTTGGGCTCAGCAAATGGATACGCAATGGGAACTCCGGTTCGAGCAGAGAGAACCGCCCACTGAAGATAAAGTTATCCAAATTGACGTTGGGGATAAACTTTTGCCAAAGTCGATATTTATCAGTAACGATCTTTCCGAAGAAGAAAGGGAAGAAATAATCCAGCTGATAAAAGAATATATCGACGTCTTTGCGTGGAATTATAAGGATATGCCAGGTCTTGATCCAAAAGTGGCTACTCATAAACTCAACATACTGCCCAATTCGAAGCCTGTAAAGTAGTACCAACATCGGTTTTGCCCGGATATGATGGACGCCATTGAAGTTGAAATCAATAAGTTGATAGCCTGCGGGTTCATCCGGAAAGAACAATATCCTGACTGGGTCGCCAATGTTGTCCCAGTCATGAAGAAAAGTGGGAAAGTACGTGTCTGTATCGATTACCGAGATCTGAATGCAGCCTGTCCCAAGGATGAGTTTCCTCTTCCCATTACATATGTCATGATCGATAATACGTGCAGTTTTGAACGCATGTCTTTCATGGATGGATTTTTAAGATACAACCAAATCAAGATGCATCCTGAAGACGAAAAGCATACTGCCTTCCGGACACCATTGGGGGTATATTGTTATACGGTTATGCCCTTCGGACTGAAGAATGCCAGGGCTACATACCAACGAGCTATGAGTAACATATTCCACGAGCATTTACGCAAAACAATGGAATGTTACGTGGATGATATAGCTGTCAAAAGTCATATCAAGGATAATCACATCCAAGACTTGAAGACAGTGCTTGAGTTGATGCGCCAACACCAACTCAAAATGAACCCTACAAAGTCCTTTCTTGGTGTATCCAGTGGAAAATTCTTGGGATTTGTCATTACCGCTAAAGGCATTCAAGTGGACCCTGATAAAGTGAAGGCTATCCTAGAGATGCGACCTTCCCGTAATCTGAGAGAACTCAGGGGATTTCAAGGTCG
This sequence comes from Iris macrosiphon, assembly GCA_036927795.1. Classification (NCBI taxonomy): domain Eukaryota; kingdom Viridiplantae; phylum Streptophyta; class Magnoliopsida; order Asparagales; family Iridaceae; genus Iris; species Iris macrosiphon. Next base: position 90,066,332 of record JAYESA010000005.1, read on the forward strand.
TCTGGCTTATATCCGGAGATTCATAACCAACCTCTCTGGGAGATGTCAGCCTTTTTTTTGTCTCATGAAGAAAGGTGTATCCTTCGTTTGGGACAAAGCCTGTCAGCAAGCGTTTAATGATATAAAACGCTACCTCACTAATCCTCCAGTTCTGGTGCCTCCCGTCATAGGAAGACCATTTTTGCTGTATGTTCGAGCAATGGATCATTCTCTGGGAGCTCTCCTCGTACAGAAGAATAATGAGGGTCATGAATATGCTATCTACTATTTAAGTAGGATGATGATCGGAGCTGAACACCAGTACAATCCAGTGGAAAAAGAGTGCTTAGCCCTAATGTTCGCCATTCAGAAAACACGATATTACGTCATAGGCCAGACTATTCATATAATCTCCAGGATCAATCCTCTTTGGGTATTGATGAACAAACCAAGTGTTCTCAATTCCCGACTCGCGACTTGGGCAATGTTATTAACACCATATGATATGGTATATGTCCCTCAGAAGTCCATCAAAGGCCAAGCATTGGCTGATTTCCTAGCTGCTTATCCAATTCCGAAAACCTCCAGATTATACGAGGACATTCCCGACGAAGTCGCAGAATGTAATTTCGCAATAGAAAGTGAAATATGGCAGTTATTCTTCGATGGTGCCTCCAGGACTGGTCCTAGGGGAACTTGGTTTCAGGAGTAGGAATTGTCCTGGTCACTCCTGATAAACTCGTCATCTATCGAGCATATTCTCTTAACGAACTCTGCTCTAATAATATGGCAGAATATAATGCCCTACTCATTGGACTCCAAGTCGCTAAAGAATTAGACGTCGTATATCTGGAAGCTTTCGGTGATTCTCTGCTGATCGTCAATCAAGTCAGAGGAATATATGAAGTCCGTAATCTAGACCTCATTCCTTATCACCAAGCAACGATCGAGATTGCATTATCTTTCAAAGGGTTCTTTCGAGAGCATGTGCCTCGATCTCAAAACTTGGAAGCTGATGCCCTAGCCAGTCTAGCTGCAAATTTAGCTATTCCTATAAGAAGGCAGAATTCAGTGATCCTTCTTAACAGAGATTTATTCTGTGTAAAAAATAACTTTCACATAAAGAGCAGCTACGCTGTGAACACAGATCTTCCCAAGAGAGACTGGAGAAGTCCCTTTATAGATTTTGTGGCATACGGAATCTTACCGGAGGATCCTAGAGAAGCAGTATCCATCAAAAGACGATCATTATGCTTCTATTTCGATGTGTCTTCATAATGCCCAAATACCAAATGCACTGCAGGCCATAAGGTGTTGCGATGAATGTGATCCAAAGATGCAATACCCGGTACTACCAATCGGCGTAGCCATACGGAGAGGAAGCCAGCCAGTTGAGCTTCCCTTGACAGAGGCCTGCGGCAATGTCTCGTATAACTGTAGGATTTAGTGCCTGCAGGATAACTCTCTATCCCTTCATCGAGAACTTGATCTGAAGCCCCAGCGTCTTCAATAAGATCATCGACTATTTGAGCATTAAGCACGCTGAGAAAGTTCAAAGGCTTATCCCTGCTATCCACAACTTTGTCCGGCTTAGCATCTCTGGCCTGATGAAAGAAGAGATAGGACGCCCATTTATTGGTATGAGCTAAATAAGAAGGCTCATTATAGAAGGTGGTGCACGCAAGATAATGGCTCATTAGCTCCTGGTACACTGCCACTACCCGAGGGTTTGTATCCCCCAGCTACTTGTTTGTGGGAACATACTCTTCATAAGGAGTATTCTCCATTGGCAGTCTTGAAATCTCTGCCATCTCGTGAAGGGCCAATCCCAACTCCCCTAGCGAAGTGGAGAAAGTCCCAGTGAGCGAGATATACCGCTCTATCAAAGCCAAAAATAGGTTGGGGTTGGGAGGTAACCCAACACTGGTAGCATTCACAGCCGCGAACAGACCAATGCTCTCCAGCTCTGTCTGAAAATGCTTCAGGGCCCAGGCAGCTAAACGAGCCCATCAAAGATTTCTAGGGTAAGCCACCCGTTGGTCCGAGGATTAACCTTGGGGTATACCCCTCCATGCCCCATGAAGTCATTACAAAAAGTTGATAATTGGACTGGCTGGAGCAGTAAAGTGTCTTCACTCGGGACGCTGCCCGGCAGTAATCCCCTGAAAGGCATGACAGGGCCTGAAGGACGGCTCACAAATAATCCTTGGTCTGATCCTTTCTGATAAAATATCTTCCCTGGCTGGCCGTGAAGATTAGGGGTCAGGGTCCACAACATCTTCCAGGGATGCGTGGCATGAAAGAATGCCGAGATAGGGTAATCCCTCGGCATCCTGGGCAGGTACATGACCATGCCCCCAGCAGTAAAAACCTAAATTTTCTTCTTGGGCTTCGTTTGGAATTGTTTATCAATCATATCCCCGAATAGGAAAGCTGGTTTTATATATTTTGCCCCATCTAGATACGTCAAGGGCTCCCCGTTGATCATACTCAACAACATTCGTTCTCCTTGAGACGATATCAGAATTCTCCTTCCTTCAGGATACTGGATTCCAGAAATAGGGAATGTCACGTAGGACAAATCCTCCAGGTAATTGGAGTTCAGCATCCCAGCAGAAGAATCCATCACCTCAGCCAACAGAGGTATCTACAAGTCCACTACAAAATGCAAGAAGAACAAGTCAGTTTCTACACTAGACATTACAGTCTTACCGCCAAGACTGTAAAAACTTGAGTTTTTACGCTGGAACCTATTTCCGAGGCATAAATTCAAGATTGGCAGTATACTCAAAAATCTGACAGTCTATATTTTTTCGTCAGACTGCCAAAATTTGAGTTGTTACACCAGAATTTTCATCCAGAGCGTAACACTCAAAGTTTGTAGTATACGCCAAATTTTGACAGTCAAAACTTTTACGCCAGACTGCAAAAATATGGAGTTTTTACGCTAACACATTAGGAATGTGGGCATAAATGATAAAACATCTCTTTGCGTCATCTTCCTCGAAGAGGCTCTCAGCACAGAAGATGACCTAGCACGTTCACGTATAACGTGTGCGAAGGGTTTTCTTCGTTTTTGTCGTCCCAAAAGCTTTACCTATGACGCCTGGTGCACAGCTTGACGGTGGGACACTTCGTTCAGAGCGAGGTTCGCTCAGCCCAATGGGAGTCGCTCGTGCTTGAGCAGAAGAACAAGAAGAAGAGACAGCTTTCTTTCCCTTAGAGGTGGAAGTTTGTTTCGGTGCCATGGCTAAAACTCAGAGTTCTCAAAAGAAGAGACGAAGAAAAGCTCTCGAAAGAACAAAGGATTTTTTTTTTGCAAAAGACAGATGAAGAGTCACTTCTCTGAAGGCCTTGGGATATTTATAGAGTTCAGATAAACTCTTCAAATCCCTAACCAAATCCGATATTTAATATTCGGTTATGATTGGGGACCACGTCAGCCTATCATTTAGGGAAGACGGACAGTCAGTGGATTCAAAAAGTTTTTCGTGCAGAGCAGATCTACGATTTTTACGCTAAGGAGCTTTTACGCTCAAGAGGCTACAAATCTACGATTTTACGCTCAGAGGCTATAAGTCTACGGTTTTACGCCCGGATGCTTTTATGCTCGGTAGCTTTTTACGCTCGAGAGGCTACAAACCTACGACTTTACGCTCAGAAGCTACATATCTATGATTTTATGCTCAGGAGCTGTTTTAACTCAGTGGCTACAAATCTACGACTTCACGCTCGAAAGTTTTCTTTTTAGAGGCTATAAATCTATGGTTTCACGCCCGGATACTTTTATGCTCAGCAGCTTTTACGCTCGAGATGCTACAAACTTATGATTTTATGCTCATCTACATTACGGATTTATGACTTTCCGCATATCTGAAAATACGCAGGCCAGAGTATGCGTATATCAGAACAATTCTCAAGACGGCCAAATACAAGGGTTTGCGCAGAAGATGCTCCTTCATGGCCACAAAATATTCCAAGTACAGAGTTTAGCATTGAAAATGACTCTTCTTCTTGGGTCGATTAGAAGTTCATCCAAAATCCAGTCAGAATCTTTTCTCAAAAGTTCAAGCATGGCCAGTTTTGACAGCCATTTCTCGCCCTACTTCAAGAGATTTTTGGGAAATCATTCTTGAAGATGATGGTCTGAACAAGAATTCTTTTTATTAAAGAAGTAACAGTTCAAAATTTTACGCAACTCATCATTCAAAACAATATGACAGTTTGAATATTCGACTTAAATGCTAAGCAGCTTTCTACACGTCTTCAGTTACGCGTAAAAGACGGGGCAAGACCAGATACTCTTTTTATCAGAGTCGACATAAAGTTATTCAGACGTGTTGAAGCTACACATATTCAGACTTCATCACAGCAAATATGGCAAATCATCAGATGCATAAAAGAAGACAATTTTATAAATCATGATTACATATGATGGAAATCCAGTGTACAAAGGGTTTTTCATCTTCATGATTACATATAATAGAAATCCTTCTTCTACAAAGGGTTTCTCATTTTCACTTAAGATCACACCAAGAATCTGCTGTGCCAGGTTCTCGTATTGGTGGAGATCTTTTTCGTCTTCTACAGCATTTAATCGGCTCCCGCGGCCGATTAACAAAAAAATGATTAATGGCGGGAGGATACATAACTGGGCCTGTATAAATTATTCAAGCCCACCCTCCATACGCCATGACAGATTGAGTTGGGATTCAGACCCAACTCAATATTGGAAGACAGGGCCAGACTGTCTACCCTCGTCCACCGTCATGATGGAAGAAAATACAGCTTGCAAGCTGTGTGGTCTAATGTGACTCTTCCTCTCTCCTGGATGAATCGCCATATAAAATTGCTGATCATCCCGAGCAAAGGAAGCTATGATATCCTTCCATGATCCATCGTTGCAGAGGATATTTGCTCGAAGATATCTTCTTTTTTGGCTCCTTACATGCTGGAAGAACATGATCTTCTTCTTCCTCAAGTCGACCCGTCGAAGTTTGGAAATCATCTCTGTGTGGTGAAGGAAGTATGGGAAAAATAGGTTAACCCATTCACCTTTTTATAGGCAGAGGAGAACACACCGAATCCTAACAAACTCCCAAAAATCCGTCAAGAAATCAGCCTCGATGAACGAGCCAGATTTGACCGTTTCATGCTTCATTCAAAGTATTTCAAATTATAAGGAATTTGAAAACTTTGAAGGGGGTCTTGTAGAAGCATAAAATATATGCTGCAGAATTATACGCAGTATGCATAAAATCCGCATAAAGCAGAGTTTCGGTGTTGTATGGCGTAAGATATGACTTCAGAGCCATCAGCGTACAGCAGAGCTTCATCGCTAGTACAGCGTAAAATATAGCTCTAGAACAACCCACGTAATGCAGTATTTCCAGACTGCTTCAGCATAAAAAGGTTGTTATATCGCCACTTTGGTGCAAAATTTATCCACTTTTAATGCAGCATGGAAGTGTACGAGGAATGCTTCGTATTCCTCGAATGAACCTGTCAGATCAGGCAGTGAACCTGACTCCTGACAAAGAGTACTGCACGATTATCCAGACGACGGTTGTAATGATGGTTCGGCACAGAGACCCAGACCATCGTTTAGTGACATTTCCTTGATAACAAATTGCTTTTACGCATTCAAAGGAATACACTGCCTAGTTTTATACAGGCAGATGTGAGCTTTTACGCTCAGCAGGAGACGAATCAAACTGCCACGTCAAAAGCCGCTCTTCGTACAGAGCTCGAGGCACGTCTCTGCAGTTAATGCGCGTGATGGGGGCAGATCTCTGCATTCAATACATGAGATTTGGTTCTACTTCCAAAGACTGGGTGAACCATAATTACGGCTAATACGTCCACATCATCACCTCTGTATATTACGTCATCAGGCTATTTTCAGCTATAGGAGCACGCTGTACGCTATCTCCTTGAAATACGCCGACCTGGCTATTTTCAACTATAGGAGTACGCCGTATGCTATCTCCTCGGAATACGCCAACTCAAGTTATATTTGCATTGGTGCATGATAAGGCTATTTGGTTCAGAATACGCTCAAGACCTCAGTCAAGGAAGGAGGATCGGCTATCTTTTACGCTAGCTACCTATCCATGCAGCATCAGGCTTCTACGCCTACTTGGCTTCTACGCCTATATGTCAGCTATTGGGCTTCTATGCCTATTGGGCTTCTATGCCTACTTGGCTTTTATGCCATCAGAATAGCTATTTGGTTTTTACGCCAACGAGATAGTTATTTGGCTTCTACGCTAATTATCTCTATGCGAGGGGCAGTTACCTACATGGCTTGCATATCGTGATCTTCGCAGCAGTTATACGCATTATCTCTTCATGAGACACGCGTCACATGCTTATTCAGAGGATCATTTATACGTGGGTAGCAGTTATGATAACCGTCGCGTAAAAGGTGCGATTCTCTCCGCTGTTCAGTTTCTACGCCTATAAATAGAGACCTCCGTCCATAGAGGTCAGAGGTCAGATTTTTATTGGGATCTAATTTTAATCTTTGAGAGACAGAGGTCAAAAAATCGAAGAGAGAAGAGCACAGACAGAGAGTAGTGATTGAAGATTTTAGCATCGAGCATCTACTCCTTCTTGCAATCTTTAAAGCTTCTACTTCTTCTATAGCACTTCTTCATCATCGTGTAGTCCAAGGGACAAAGTGATCGACCGCAGATCAGACTCCTATAGCAATATTTATCCAGATTAAATTTTGTACTTAACATCCTCGTATAGGATTAATTGTACTTCTTGTTTGTAAACCTAAGAAAGGGTTTCGTATAAACCTATTTTTATTTCTTTCGTTTATTATCAAACAAGATTGTTAGCTAGATAGTAGACCTAGACAGCATTCTACTGTCGATGCTGCGGTGTAGGCTGGACGTACCCACGACTCATGCTCAATTTTCTGGGTGCAGGTCGTGACATATTTTTGGTGGCGGCCCCATGCAGGTCTCGATTCACAATTAGTGCGATATCGTGGTAGTACAACAATTTAGTTGTACTGCTGCGAGCCTGCTCTAGGATATAGGATCTAGGATGAGAGTGTACTCAATCACGACTAGGAACAATTCCATTCTAATTATTCTGAAATTGTTTTTCTTTGAAATATTACTGTCCTTCTTTGATGATATCGTATCTTGTGCCGTATGGACTTCTTTTGATCTATGTTTTGGATGCCTCTGAAGACACGATCCCATCGTACCATCCCAACAGTTGCCACCGAGAGGTCTGCCACCTCTCGTCCAACTCGTATTCAGGCAGCTGCTACCGCTCCACTCACCACTCCTGCGGTTGAAGGAGCATCTATTTCTCTCAGGGATTCTCCTCTACTTGTCGATCTGAGGACTACCCCAGTCGTTCCGGTGGTGCCTCTACCACCTCCTGCACCAGTAGATGTCGTACAGTTATTTGCGTTCTTCAGAAAAATGATGGATTGGAAGCACCATCAGGTGGATGTGATAAGGCTGGGCATTGAGAACGCCCACCAGGTGGCCATAACGGCAGTGGATAGGGTAGCATAGATTCAACCACAGGCAGATCAGACTCAGCATCCAAGGTCGGGCAGTATTATTGACTTTCAGAGGATGCGGCCTAAGGAGTTTTAGAGTACAGAAGGGATCATGTACACGGATGACTAGATATAGCAGATTGAGGGCATCTTCAAGCTGGCACAGATTCCAGACAGCATGCAGATAGAGACAGCGGGCAGTCAGATGTTCGACCTTGCTTTGACGTGGTATCACACAGATACGAGGATCGCGACACCAGGACTTACTTAGGAGGCTTTCAGTGCTTTGGAGAGCCAGTTTGAGGCACTCGTCCAGGGGAGCATGCTAGTGGACGAGTATGCAGCAGAGTTCTGCCATTTGGGCAGATTTGTGGAGGGATTGAGTGAGACAACAAAGGCGAGGAAGTTTTGCAAGGGCTTGGTCATGGCGGTCAAGTCTTTGACTAGGAGCGACCGCGAGACGAATTTCGAGCAGATAGTAGGAGACGCTCAGAGGGCAGAGGATGACTTGGAGCTCAAGTCCAAGAGAGGCAAGGATGATTCAAGTAGTGTGAGTGGTAGTGCGGGATCGGCTAAGTGTCCCTATGGGCAGAAGATAGCGCAGTAGTGTCAGGATCAGAGAGTGCCCACTTGTGCCTACTGCAGGAAGGCAGGACACACTTGGGATGTTTGTAGGAGGAGGCTGAAGGTGTGTTTGTCCTGTAGATTCGCTGCTCACCAGATGCGAGATTGCCCCACTGTACCTCCATTTGGTAGAGCACAGGATCGGAGAGTTGGAGCTAGGCCATCTATGGTACAACATCATGTCCCGCACCAGCAGAGGAAGATACCCCAGCAGGGCAGGGCTTATGCATTGACGATCGAGGAGGCCGATGCTACGGGTATCGGGTTAGCAGGTCTGTCTTTTTTGTTTTTCTTTCTGTCCTTTTCTATTCCTTGTGGTGTGCTTCATTAGTACCTGTTAGACTTTTCTTTTGTGCTGTGTTAGATATTATAGTGACCCTGATTGAGACTGTAATAACACAACCAGTAGGACCATGATCTTGTATGTTGTTTAGGTAGAATTTCTTGACTGTGATTGTTGGGGGTTTGACCTAGAGGAAGTGCGATCGACTTTAAATTTCGAGTACGAAATTTTCTAAGGAGGATAGGCTTATCACTACCCCATTTCTAAAGCAAGATATTTTTTAATTTTAATTTGGTTAATTGTGTATTTATCATAAATATTTGTATTAATATTTAATTATTGGTTGTATTATTTTTTATTAGTTATTTTAGTGTTTTGGCTAGCCTGGACCCATGTCAGACCCTAGTAGACCCATGCTAGACCCAACCAACACCCTTGTTAGACTTATTTATTGGTTTAGAATAATTATTTATATTTTTATTAGTTAGTTGGAGTGATTAGGAATTTATTAGAGTGCTTTTGGAAACCCCAAACCCAAACCCCATTTAGGATGACTTGATTTGAAGGCCATTTTGGTCATTTTCCCTAACCCAACCTTAACCCTAACCTAATTTCCTTCTTAGCCTAATCAAGACTAGCAGCCCCCCCCCCCTTTCATTTATTTCCTTTCTTCTTCTTCTTCTTCTTCTTCTTCACTCTTTTCTTCTTCTTCCTTCTTCCAATTTCTCATTCCAAGTAAGTTTTTCCATTTTTTTCTCTTTCTTCTTCTATTTTCTTCCATCAATGCAACTCTAACCCTTTGCTTTCCCCTAACCAAGGTGTGTAGAGATTAGATTTGGTGTTGGAACTTGGGTTGAAAGCTTGGAAGCTTGGTGTGGTAAATTTGGAGCTTTTTGGAGACTTTGGCTTGGGATTCCAACTCCCAAGAGATAAACCTTAATTTTTTTTTCTTGTGATTACTCTAATATAGTGTAATTAGTAGTTTAGAATATTTCTAGCCCTTAGGACTACTCGTGGGAGGAAGTTGGAGCTTGTTTGGATGTGTTTGGAGACTTTGACATTAGATTTTATGTCAATTTTGGGTGAAATCCGAGATTAGTCCAATTTTTGGTGTTGTCCTAGGTTAGATGGACCTAGGTAGATGTGCTTGGGTGTCTTGAGGGTAAGTACGTATCTTCGTTCGGACACGTGCGGTCGTATTGCGGAGATATGGAAGTTTTGGGCAATTTGGGGATTTTCGTCGTCATAGGTTCTATGTGCGTGCACATTTTTACCACGGACCTAAAATTAATGAGTTAGCATTTTTTCTAGGATTTAGATATCGATTAGAACCCATGGATAAATTTTTGGCCAATTCCGAGTAGGTTTGTTGTGCGTTTCATGAGGTTTTACGAACCGTACTCTACGTGTTCGTCGAAATGATCGAATGGCCATTTGACTTGGGTTCTAGGTTTTGGGCTTGTATGCGTGTTGGTTTAGCTTCGGAGAGTGTGTATTAGAGTTTTTGAGTATATATATATATATATATATATATATATATATATGTGTGTGTGTGTGTGTGTGTGTGTGTGTGTGTGTGGTTGTGAGAGTGTGTGTGTGAGAGTGTGTGAGTGTGAGTGTGAGTATGTGTTTGTGAGCGAGTGTGTGTGTGTGTGTGTGTGTGTGTGTGTGTATATATATATATATATATATGTGTGTGTGTGTGTGTGTGTGTGTGTGTGTGTGTGTGTGTGTTTGTATATATGTATGAGTGTGTGTGTGTATATATATATATGTATGTGTTTATATATATGTGTGTGTGTGTGTACCTATATATATATGTGTATAAGTGTGTGTGTATATATATATGGTAGTGTGTGTGTGTATATATATATGTGTTTGTGTGTATATATATATACATATATATGTGTTTGTGTGTGTGTGTGTATATATATATATATATAGTTGTGTGTGTATGTATATATGTATATATATATTTATGTGTTTATATATATATGTAAGTGTGTGTGCGTGTATAGGTTTCTGTATGTGTATATAGATGTGTGTGTGTGTGTGTGTGTTAGTGCGTGTCGAGGTGTGAGAGGGGGAGAGATTGAGGAGAGTGAGCGAGAGGGGCAGCGCAGCGCAGAGAAGCGGAGTTGCATCAGCAGCGATGCGGAGCCCAGGCGAGCCGCAGCAGCAGCTGCAGGCTCAGCGGCAGTGGCAGCAGCGCCGCGCAGTGCCGCGACAGCAGCGGCAGCTCACCGTGGCAGCGCTGTATGCAGCAGCAGCAGCATCTGCGTGCAGGCGCAGCAGCGCCGCGGCGGCAGCGTGCAGCAGCAGCAGCAGCTAGTTCCCCTCCCCCTTCTTTTATATATATGTATGTATATATATAGATGTATATATATACTTATATAGATAGATAGATACATAGATAAGTATAGATAGATATGTAGGTATTAGTACATATATATAGTTAGAGATATATATTAGTATAGATGTTATGTATATGTGTATGTGTGATATATATATAGATAAGTAGATATATATACATATGTGTTTATATATATATATTAGCCTAGATATATAGCTAAGAATCTATATATATGCTAGATATCTAGCTAGTTAGTAGGTTAAAGGGGGAGTAAGGTAGGTATCTCAATACCTTGAGATACCAAGGTATTGAGGGTAGTGAGGTAAGATGAGGTAAGGTATTAAGGTAGCCTAATACTAAGTTTTATATATATATATATATATATATATATATATATATATATATATATATATTGATGATATATATATAGGTATATATATATGTTGATAGTTAGCTAGTTAGTTAGAGTTATAGGGTAAGGTATCTCAATACCTTGAGATACCAAGGTATTGAGGTAAGATTGGGTATCGGTAATGAGGTGTTTACCTATACACTAGGTTATATATATCTATATAGTTAGATATATGTTATATATATATATTAGTATATGGTAGTGTATATATATAGATAGATAGTTAGTTAGTTAGCTTGTGTTAGTGAAGGGTAAGGCTTGAGTATCTTAATACCTTGAGATACTCAAGGTATTGGGCATCGGGGCAAGGTATTGAGTTTTAGCCTAGGATTGAGGTTAGAGATGCTTTTATATATATATATATATATATATATATATATATATATATATATATATATATATACGTGCTAGTATATATTTTAAAGGGTATAGACGGGGCGTATAGCGTAGGTTGAGGTATCGGATACCGAGGGTATCCCGGTATCTCAAGGAGGCGAGTTTAAGAGTTTATTAGCTTAATGACCTAGTTTTGACCTAGAATTTTAGGGGCACCCTATTTTGACCTAAAGTTGACCGTAGTTGACTCGGTTGACCGCCAAAGTCAACTTTGACCTAGATTTGACCTAGGGTTGACTTTTTGGATCTAGAGTTGACTTTTTGACCCAGATTTTATCGGTTTAATCCGTTTGACCTAGAACGACCCTAGAAGCTTGTTTTTAGCTATTTTATATTTGTTTAACTCATTAGAACCCCGTTTAACCTTGACTTTTGTAATAGGTCCTTGCGACACCAGTTTGGATCGCTAGTTGCTAAGGACGTCAAGCTAGTACATTCTCTGATAGTTTTTATTATCTGATGATTATTATGATTCAGCTTCTAGTATAGTATTCTCTGATTTTTCTGGCACAAAATTGACTAGTATTTTTGGATTCATTTACTTGCGACACGTATATTTTATGTTTCTGGCCTCTATTCTGGAATTACCTACTGGCATCACTCATGTTTCTGGCTGGACTCATACTTGATTTACGTGTCGGGTCTTGGATTCACTTGTACTAGTTGGGGCGGGAAAATACTCGAGTAGACATGTAAATATTCCCAACTGGAATCACTGGAATCACCCCCTCTGGTCTAATCTGGAATGATAGCAGCCGTACACCCAGTGTGCGGTGAGCCGTACTTACCCCTAGCCATTTACATGTCGAAACAGGTATTTCAAAGACACGAGTTCATTCTTTCTAGTCTGGACTCTCTTGTATTTCTTGCTGGTCTCACTTATAGTTTCTGGACTTGACTCATTACATGTACTCTTGCTGGACTCACTACACGTTCTTGTGCACATATTTGATCTTAGTTTAGATTTCTTGTATCTTATAGTCATTACTATCTTGCTTCTGATATTCATGCATCTTTACCTTTATGCACCAGTGATATATATATATATATATCCTTGTTCATACTTTATTTTATTCTCCTTGCTACTTGCTACTTGCTACAACTGCTTTATAGTTTTTATCATTTAACTGAAACTGCTGTTAGAGGTATACTTGCTCCAATCCTGACTGGACATATTTTTTTCAGAGGATCCGGAGGATTGGTGTCCGACGTTTTATGGACCTCAGCCTGTCGATAGTGCAGACAGGGACCTCCTAGTTTATGAATGATTTCCGGGTTGGTAGTCGGGATCAGTAGGACCTCAGTCGGTATGTTTATTAGCTTTTGGTACCGGATTTATCCCCGGCTTTTGGATTGAGATCTTTTATTGTATTTGATTCAGGATGTTGTATTATTATTATTGATATTGTTATTGTTTTAGTAGCAGTTGTTTAGACTTTGTAGTTGTTAGACTTCTTTGTTATCTTATCATGCTTAGATTCGTGATTGAGTACTTATGATTATCATTATGATATTGTTCCTCCATTTGGAGTTGAGATCTTGACATGTATATATATTGATTGCGTGAGATTGTTAGCTAGATAGTAGACCTAGACAACGTTCTACCGTCGATGCTGCGTCGTAGGCTGGACGTACCCACGACTCATGCCCAATTTTTCGGGTGCGGGTCGTGACATGTCATATCCTTGAATACAGTACACATCAAGACAAATAACTAACACTAATACATGTCTAAACTAATATGTTAGTGTACCCAAGGCAGACAATTCACTAACACCTAGGGTCATGCAAATACATAAATACAGGATACCCACAACTAATACCTATGGTCATACAGCATATGTAATACTCGAAATCAATTTCCCATGAAGTAAATAATAAAACTAATTACTATTAAAGTAATTACGAAACCTAATTACCATTAATACTAATTACTATTAAACGTGCACGCATGCACACTAGGCACTAGGGTTCATGACTTCATAGTGTTACGCAATAACACAATATGAAAGAAGAGAGGACAGGTTCAAATCTCAGGGTGCGCATGATCGAGGAGGGTGACGCTGACCGGAGAGGGTGCTCGGGCTCCGACGAGGGTGGTGATGATGATGATGATGATGATGATGAAAGTATATATATATATATATATATATATATATATGGGAAGAAAATAGGGTGATGTAGACCTAGGGATTTAGGTTCGGTCAAGTACTCCTAGGGACGGGGTTTGCTTGCTACATGAAGAAAATTTAAAGGCTAGGATTGAGTTGGGTTGAATGGAGGGCCAAGATGGTTAGGGGTGAGGTGTTTGAGTGTTGCATACTCCAAAACAAAGGAAATTCATGCATGTGATCGGTCAATGAATAAAAGGAATGCTTCTTCATGTGTTGGGTCCAATAGGAGGTGGACACCTCAATGCACTTTTGCATAAAAGCCCCCAACAATTAAAAAATTGCACAAAAGTAAAAATTTGGGATTAAATGAGAAAAATACTATGTTTGGTGTAATGTAGTGGCTAAAAAGGGTGTGTGGTGTTTAGTATGAGTCTTGAGTGTGTGAATGGGGCTTGGTTTGATGTTGGGTCTAGTTTTGGGTTAAGTTAGATTTTTACACCAATTTAATTAAAATTAATATAAATAATGTTCTAAAAATAATTGGAAGTGCATAGGATTAAAATTAGATGGGACACAAGTATCATGGACGTAGAAGACTCAGAATAGAATATTATCATAATTTGGGATGCACAAAATGGGTTAAGATTGTGTCTCCAATTTTGATTGGAACGCACAAACATGCAAAGTTAGATTTATTTGAAATTAAAAATAAATTTATTTGAAATTAAAAATAAACGTCTGCGACGAATATTGTGCGACTAAAATAAAGTACAAAAGGACATATTTATAAGTTACACAAGATCAGAATGAAAGACTGGCATGTTTAGGACAAGGATGTGAAATTTGTTGGAAGGCAAAAGCTAGTATAGCGCTCCAAATATCGAAGCAACGGTAAGGTACAATAATTAAATAAAATCACGATGGTGAAATATAATCCTCTATAATTAATCCTGAATATTACTAATTAAAATCCATAATCCTATAATTTGGTTAGGGGTTCATCTAGTGAGCTTCTAGGTCCAGTCCACTAACCCATGCATTAATGAACATTATATAATATATATATATATATATATATATATATATATATATATATATATATATATATATATATATATATATATCATGTAATTATTTAAAAATAAGTATACACAAATATTTATAATAATAAAAAAAGATAAAAATATCCCTATTTTAGGATGTGGTAGTGACAAGTCTACCCCTCTTAGAAAAATTTCGTCTATTTTAGGATGTGGTACTAATTTAAATTCATTAAAACATATAATCATGAAGTAAATCCATATTGTTATTTCACAAAAATTTTAAAATTCTATAAATATCATATTCCTGAAAATCTTCAAATTTAAAATCAAATTCCATTCTTATCACAATCTCCTCCAAAATTTTAAGTTAATAACCAAATACAAAAATTTAATATCCAATCCTCTAATTTTAAATCCAATCAATGCATATTTATAAAATTTAAATCTCATCCCAAAAATTTGAATTCAAACACTAATCCATTTGTGATCTTATTCCTCGATTCTTTTTTCACACAATACTCAAACACTGTAATACTTACGAAGTCTTCAAATACAATATTCAAAATATAAGTTTTAAAATTTATATCTTGCAGTCAAATAAATATAATGATAATCTTCTTAAATTCCTCAAAATTTAATGACAAATTCAATCATATCGTAATCTTCATAAAAATTAATGATTTAACAAAATTATCAATTCTGTCATATTAAGTTCTCAACTCTTTATTTAAATTAATAGTTATCCTCGAAATTTAAGGCACCTTGTCTCTCTTTGTCCAGTCATAACCTCTTCATTAATCTTCACTACGGTCAAACCCCCAACAATCAAGGTCTAAGAAAATTCTACCAACAGTCATACACCATGCAATCTAGAGAAATCATGCATGGTTATGGTCTATTTTGTCATGGTATTGCAGTCTCTGTCAGGGTATACTACTAACTATATTCTAGCAAGAAAATTACCGATACAAGCTATGGTACTAAGGAATCAATCAATCAATCAAATAGGCAGAAAAGGAACAGAAGGAAAGAAAAGAACAGAACCTGCTAACACATCAACTGGACATCTTTATCTTCTAACATACACTTAACTCTGGCACATTCACTCACTAATTCCTATCCCTATACACTGATACCTGTATCAACTAATCACTAGTCCACAAGATATCCATGGATACATCTACATGGCACACAAATATCTATTAATACCAAAATCTGATACCAAGAACCTCTAACACAACCATAGGTTAAATGATGCATCCAAAGTTTGATACCCCTATCCTTTTGGTACCACTATTTCTACTACAAGCACAACCACTGCTAGCTCTCTTACCTACTGTAATTGTTTATACTAGTGGTTCTTATCACTCAAGTGCACGACAAGTGCAACACAGCATACTAAGTACTACTCCCTTTAATACAACTTTAGATGGACACCCAAGTCAGCTTGCAGTGCCATCTCAAGCATGCTCAAACCAACAGATCCTTACACATGCACATAATCTACTCATATACTAATATATATTTCTAACCCACATCTATCTAAGTATACATATATATACTCACAGTCTCTAACACTCAAGGTATACATAAATATACCAATTGTCTACAACCCTCAACTGTGTACTAAAATTTGCACTGCCCGGATTACTTGCACTATTACTCCCAATAATTTTCTATCAATATTAACTGATACACCAATCTAATATTATGACATAAGATACTTACTGTTACTAGCACATTGCTCAACTAATCCTTGGCGTAGAAACACTAGCATTCTTGGTATAGTAACACTAGCTTCCTCATTAAATCACCTCATCACACTTACTAGAACTCATGATCACTTGCACTTTCTATAATACACATGTTTTACTCCACTCTCAAAGTCAGACATATGGTTCCATCACGATTGATGTATAAGTATCTCCCTTTAACCTTTTACAGGCTGATACACTATTATGTGATACACTTTATACCTTCCATGACCAATCTTAATATTTCTCAACCCATGGCACACTATTAGAATTTTCTTTTACTCATGCTTCCACTTTCATAAACTTCCACACTGACACTCAATACCCATTGTGCATCATGTACACAATTTTTAGACACTTCTTTCACCTATTGCTTCCAACACATCACTTGCCTCAATATCAGGTAATATACCTATCACTAGTTATATACTGGTACACTCATATCTAATCATATCATGGCCCTACTTTTATCTATAATACTAGTCTTACTACTTAGCACATTATATTCTTATTCCCTCACACTCTCCTATCCACTTATGGGTACCCTCCTACTACGGCACACTCATTAATACCCTTTATGCATATATATTTCTTTACTCTTGGCACACCCAAGTATCAACCACCAAATTGAACATCATGCTCCATTAATTTTTCACATAATTTTTCTTGATACTTAATTATTTACATAGATCACCCAACTACATGAATTCATGACTATCCAGGACTGGCATGCTGACTCTGATACTAACTTCTGGAACCCTCACTGATACTCTTTACTCCCCCTTCTACCTATAGTACCAATACTAACTATAATAACACCTATCATAGAACTATTTCTACAAGGTACTACGCTACGGGTTATCTCAAGATTGATGCCTATTGCTCACATGTCCAACCAAGAACTACTTACAGACTCACAAGCTACACTCCCAACAGTCAACACTGATACTCTAGACACAGACATAATTGCAAGTCACTAATTATCACACTAACAAGGAATCCTAAATGGAACGAAGCTCTATAAGGAACTGGACTAAGGACTAAAGGCATCTCTACTGCTAGAAAAGAAAATAATGAAACAAGGTCCTATAATAACAGAAGTAGATAAGTATGAGATGATACTTTAAGAACCAATTTAAGATACAATCTGATAATCATACACGTCTGTCCAAAATTATGACACTCAGAATCCTCGCCACGCCAGTAAGCATAACTGCCATAAATGATAGTTTTCATAACTTAGGTATGCAACTCTATAATCATGTCGTCTAGAATCATCGCTGTGCCGACTAGTATAGTTGCGAGAAATTCTAAATTTCATAACTAAGATATATATATATATATATATATATATATATATATATATATATATATATATATATATATATATATATATATACATCTGAAGTCATGTTCCTATATTTTTGACACGCCAGCTAATATGGCTGCGATAAACTCTATGCTCCATAACCAAAGCAGATATTTTACCTTTCTCACTGTCCTCATCAACATATGTCATCAGATGATACCATAAATTTGAGTCCGCAAAGTTTATCTCGATATAAAATCAAACTCAACAACGACACCAAGAATTAAATTTAATAACTGATCAACAAGAATCAAATTCAATAGCAACAAGTGAGAGCGGATGGAACAAAGAAAAAAAATTTGAATTGGAAATTATAATAAGATTCTCAAGGGTCATCCCAGAAATCTCTCAAGAAATTTATGATCGAGTATCCTCTCTCATCCTAGTATCATATGTCCTATATCCTATTGCAGGCATGCAGTAGTACAATTAAGATGTCGCACTACCACGATATCGTACTACTTGCGAAAGTCTGACCTGCATGGGCCACCACTAAAAATGTGTCACGATCCGCACCTGCTGTAAGGGCACGAGTACGTGGGTACGTCCAGCCTACACCGCAGCATCGACGGTAGAACGATGTCTAGGTCATAATACTATCTAATTAATCTCATACGAATATCCAACTCCATAAGGAGACAGATATCATAATATAATATAAAAATACTCAATCACAGAACTAAAGCACGATAAGATATCGAAATACAACACAAATCTAACAACAAAAATAATCTAGCTGCAAAAATAACATCCAAGTCTCAAAGTATGCCAGAAACAAATATGGTACCATAGCTGCTAAAAGAACTAACTGAATAACTAGTGATCCCGGCTAGACCTTCCGAAAATTACACCTGAACTACAAGGTCCAAGGCTGCAGCTACTCGTCCTGTGGTCCATAATATATCGGACACCAATCCTCTAAGTCACAGTTTGGAAAAAATATCCAATCAGGATTGGAGCGAAGTACAAGCACTAACCGCAGTGCCATGTATATTGACAAAAACTATAATACAGTGTAAAAAAATACAAGATGGAGATAATACTGGAAATAAGAAATACTGAGGATTGTGCTGGTATAATTCCTTCAAAAGAAGGTAAATTACATCAGGATCGTAATGTATTATGGACTCATTATATGAACGTATCTTATTTTGGCCTAACGAGTTCAAGAGTTCGCATAGGAATTTGATCGTTAAAGGAACTTTTCCAGTACGAGGGTCAAGGAACTTGAAGCTGTGCTCTGATACCAACATGTCATGCCCTGATTTTGTGGAATCGATAGTCGTCCTCCGGGCGTGATGCCGTACGGGCCTAGGTTGCGCACCGCACAAGGCTAACGATATTTTGCATAGCGAGCACATATTCAAAGTACGCAGAAAAATTGAAACACAAAGTTGAAACATAAAAAAGTTCTCTTTTATTAATAATGAACATCTATTTTAAACTCTTGAACGAGTCACATTAGATGCCGCACGGGCTTACAAAATATTGGCACAAAATAAGATAGTTATCCTGTACATTACATCCCTTTACTAAACTTCAAAATATAAGACCTCCAGGCTGGATGACGACCTTTCCTTGGAGCTGCATTAAGTTGGATCGCTAGCTCCTTGCTTCAGAATACTTCAAAAGGTGGCATGCTCAGGACGTGCCTACAGCTGGACTGGATTGGGGATTGACTTCTGCTCCTCGCTCGGCTCTCCTTAGTGTGGAAAACATGTTTCAACGAGGGTCAGTATATCAAAATATACTGGTGAAGGTAAGCTAACCCAACTATACCAATCAATACGTTGTTTAAATGAAGCATGCATATTATTTGTGGTCTTTCTATCTTGTCTTAGTTTATTTTTACAAGTAGCAGTATATATATAAACTACTGAAATGAACTTGCCAACGTTCAGTGACTTTTATCTGCCCGTCTGAACCACCTGCACAATACTTACTATGTTCTTCCCTGCTACGAAGACATAAGTTAGCTTACAACAGGTTTAAATATACGAAGGGATCACCGATATGATGCCACAAAGGACGGGTTATAGTCTCAAGACAAAAATGATATGCAACGCAGGTGGCGAGCCCCGCTGCATAACACTTTTCCCATAACATACGACTATACATAAGTTCCGTCCGGATCGAATCGGTCCCAGTGCCCCAGCGACCGTCCGTGGAAACCATAAAACCTTGTGCACAAGTTGTCCATGATCAAACGATATTCATTTGAAATTAAGAAAATACTGGCACGATACAAGTTCCATAGCATAAACGGTTTGCATAGTCCTTCTGATCAATATATCGCATAGCAAAGAGTGTTCTATATGCATAGCACAATTTAGTGAAGATGTATATATTCTAACTAAAATTGAAGCATATGATGAACATTCTAACGAACTAGCATGCAATAGGTAACCGTTCACAAGTTTGATGGACAAGCATAATAATCCAAATCTATTCCTTTTTATCTTGACATATTTTAGTTATTACTTGGTATCGTTTGATCGGGGCAAACAAGAATGTAAGATTTTTAGGTGTGAAGACTGGAAGAAGGGCCAACTGAATCGAATATAAGCCACTCACTTAGTTGGTTGGAAGGGAGAAGGAAAGAGGTGCTTCAGGACTCCGCTCGCGCGTCATCTACTGCTCGTTCACCTGCATTATTACGAACAGCTTGATCAATACCTCTTTCACTGTTTTCAAATCTTGGAATTGAAGTGCAGTTCAACGAACGAAAATAATAAAATCTATCGAAACCGTTCAAAAAAATACAAGCAAATCTGAAAACCAACTCAAGGCACAAAAGCAACAAGCGATAGCGAAAACTGAGACAACAAAAGATGCAGCGGAGAGGTCCCTCCTGACTCTGCCGCTAAGTCGATCCTGGGGGTACGGTCCACTGAATATGGGAATCGATTCCGAAGAAGCAAACCCATAACGAGGATGAGTTCTTGTTTCAATCTATCCCGATCGAACGATACCGTCTTGTATTTCTTAGCCGCGCTCCCCGAATAGGGGGAACGGGGCACCATAAAATTAGGTGGGACACAAGTATCATGGACGTAGAAGACTCAGAATAGAATATTATCATAATTTGGGTTGCACAAAATGGATCAAGATTGTGTCTCCAATTTCGATTGGAACGCACAAAGATGCAAAGTTAAATTTATTTGGAACTAAAAATAAATGTCTGTGACGAATATTGTGCGACTAAAATGAAGTACAAAATGACATATTTATAAGTTACACAAGATCAGAATGGAAGACTGACACATCTAGGACAAGGGTATAAAATTTGTTGGAAGACAAAAGCTAATGTAGCGCTCCAAATATAAAAGCAATGGTAAGGTACAATAATTAAATAAAATCACGGTGGTGAAATATAATCCTCTATAATTAATCCTGAATATTACTAATTAAAATCCATAACCCTATAATTTGGTCAGGGGTTCATCTAGTGAGCTTCTAGGTCCAGTCCACTAATCCATGCATTAATGAACACTATATATATAATATATATATATATATATATATATATATATATATACACACACACACACACACATATCATGCAATTATTTAAAAATAAGTATACACAATACTTATAATAATAAAAAGATAAAAATACCCCTATTTTAGGATATGGTAGTGACAAGTTCAGCTATTGTCTCATTCAATCCGACTCGACGTAACGCACCGTACGGTTGCGGGACGTTACAGGAAGAATGTCAAAAAGAGAGAGAGGAGAGGAGAGGGCCAAAGAGAGAGAGAAGAAAAAAACAGACGAATGAGACAAAGAGGGAGGACAAAGAGACAGAGACGAAGGACAGAGAGAAGAGGAGAGTGAGACGGGAGAGATGGACAGTGAGAGAGACGAAAGAGTGAGACAGAAAGGGACAGTGAGAGAGACGAGAGACAGAGAGGGGGAGAGAGACGAGCGAAAACGAGAGTGAGAGAGAGAGAGTGACAGCAAGAGAGATAGAGATGAGAGGAAGAGAGAGGGGTAGAGAGAAAGAGCAGAGAGAGAGAGAGAGAGAGAGCATAGAGAGTGAGTGAGATAGGAGAGAGAGAGAGAGAGAGAGAGAGCATAGAGAGTGAGTGAGATAGGAGAGAGAGAGAGAGAGAGAGAGAGCGCAGAGAGAAAAAAAAATATAATAATAGAAAACGTCCTTCCTATAGACGTTTTTTTTTTTTATATGTAACGGAAAGAGATGGACCCAAACGAAAAAAAAAAAATTGGAACTTGTGAAACGTCCTTCGGATAGGCATTATGATGCTTTATTTGTAAATTACAAACTTCTGTGCTTTGAGTGAAATTTGTTATATTTTCGATGCTCAGTATAAAAATTTTCGTTTTCAAAATAATAAGTACAATAAGACATGGTTTGCATTGTTGTTACTTTTCAAAAAATAAAAATAACCATTTGGAAACAACCATTCCTGCTTTTCAAAAAACAGTGTCTAAAAAAATGAACTGATTCAACAACCAAACAACTTTTACACTCGCTTTTCAAAAATAAAATAAAAGCATGCAAAATTAAACAGTGTATGGAAGCTTGGTTTTAAATTATTGGTACTTTTAAAAAAAAATTATAACAAAAACGATTTTTAATATAATAATAGATAGATATTATTGTAAAAAGTTGTTCAAAATCGAACATTTTTTTACGGAAATGATAATTGGTCCACGTTCACTGACCCCGGAATATTACTGCGGACCACGTGTCAGATTCCTATTGGTCCCTCCTATTTACATAGGTCTACTATCGAAAAAATAGACCAATGAGAAACTGACACGTAGTCCACGATCACGTTCCGCGATCAGTGAGTGCGGACCAAAAAAGCAACCTCCTCCTTCTTCTTTTTGTTTTTTGTTTTTTTGTTTTTGTTTTTGTTTTTGTTTAAGAAGACGTTGTCACATACAATTTTGGACAGCGGACGAAAGGAAAATTGAAAACCAACTTGCAACATTTTTTCTTTCCATAATAATTTTGGGCCTTGACTAACTAGGCCTACATAAGCCCATTAACTATACTCTCCTTACTTCCCAAATCTCTCTCCCCCCTACATTTCTTCCCTCTCTCTCATCAAAGAAAGATCAGATCTTGAATTAAATTGAGGAAATTTGAAGAAGAAGAAGAAGAAGGGAAGTCAAATCAATCGATGGGTTTCTGGGTGACAACACTGATCTTCATCCTCGCTGGCGTCGTCGCCTCCCTCTCCGCCCGCCTCTGCTGCAACCGAGGCCCTTCCACCAACCTGTACGTAACACCCCCCATCTCTGCAATTACTAGTATCGATCGAATCAGTGCTTTAATGGCTTCCTTCTCGATTGTTGGTTCATGGGTTCGTGTCAAAATCCGTCCTCTCTCTCCACCAGTAGTACGCCTTACAAGTGTTCGATGTAATTCCCCAACCACATGTGCAGTCGGCGCGGGAATTTGGATTCCATGTGGATGAGCAGGTTGTCTTTGGATCAGTACGGGAATGCCCGGATGTTTATCCGTTGGTTCCGCTTAGATCGCTGGTGTGTGGGATTGGATCAAAATCTCTCCTTTCTTGACAAATCTCACATTTTTTTTTCTTTCAAAGAGTTAGGACGACCCAAGCTGGTGTGCAAGTGGGATCATGGTTCTTATGTGTTTGTTATTGGTTTATGGGTTTGCGCAAAAATACTCTCTTTCTCCACCAATCTTATGTTTTCCATAGAATTAGGAAGACCCAATTTGGTGAACGACTGAGTTTAGGGTTACTTTCTTCGCGTAAATCCCGAATAGTGCAAGTGTGGTGGATAATAGTGCCGAAACTGGAAGTTGGCTGGGTTTCTATCATCTTATATCTTGCATACAATCAGGGAGAGCTAGTTTTCTTTTTTGGTGCCTCTGTTCTAGCTGATGTCTTCTAAAACCAGAATTCAGATTGAAACTCAGATTGAGGGATTATGGGGATGAATACGATTTTTTGTTGTAAGGTCAATCTTCTTACAGATTTTTTGTAATTGCTTCACGACTCATGCACCCTTCTATGGACTCTTCAGGTTTTACCTTGTCTTGATGTGGTACTACAAGATTTTATTTTGTATTTCTATCTCCAACTACTTTCCCTTTGTTTCTTTCACGCAAAACTTAATTCCACGGCCTAGCTTCGAATATTCTAATATCTATGAACTTTTTATCCAGATTCTTGTCCCAATTTGTTATGAATATCCACATAATGCATTTTGTGAAGGCTTATATAAGTTATTTAATAATAGTTTTATAGCTTTTTTAATAATATTTTACTAACATATACTGTGAAAATTATGTTTTGTCCAGAAAGACGACTCTTTTAATCGTGACACTTAAATAGTTAACAAATACACGTGTCATCTCTCTACCCATCCGATCTATCCCTATATTTTAATCTCTACCCTTCTTTATCTTCTTATCTTTTGTCGCGAAAAACAATTCTATTTTGTTATATAGATGTCATGACTTATGCGAGCATGATGACACTTAAGATAATCTTGACTTTATACTTAAACCAGTGTTTAGCGCTTCTTGAATTCCTTCACTTCATATATCATTAGTACTTTTTTTCTTAGTCCAAACTACCTCCAATTCACTTAAATAGATGACACATACACGTGTCATCTCTCTTAGCCATCCGATTTATCCCTATCTTTTAATCTCTACCATTCTTCATCTTCTTATCTCTCGTGTATATATATATATATATATATATATATATATATATATATATGTCATGACTTGTGCGAGCATGAAGACACTTAAGATAATCTTGCCTTTACTCTTTACTTTACACTTAACCCAGTGATCACCCTTCTCCAAGTGATTACCCTTCTTGAATGCCTACACTTCATATCATTAGTACATTTTTTCTTAGTCCAAACTACCAACAATTCAGTAGTAGCTTGTGAATTATCCTGTATTTTTTTTAATCAAATGCACTGCCATTTGGAGAGAACCTAGCCTGATTATGCCTAGTATACAAATGAGTTTAGCATGTCTTTCTACATGCATGGTTGCTTGCCTAACTGCTTTGAATGCTAGATGAGTACAAACTATTCGGTGAATATACAACATCGGAAAGTTTCAACTGCAAGAGAAGCTTCCAGTGCTCCTTTACTTTAGTTCGTCATGCTTTCTTACAATGAGAAATGCTGTAACTTTTTTCTTTTTTTCTTGTGGGTGGGTGGGTGGATGGACATTGTTACTTTCATCATGTTGTGTATGGCCATGCTGTACCATTGGTTCTTTTTATTAAGTGATTTAAATACGACATCAAGAGGGTTTCTTGTCTTCCGCAATCATCCGTCAAATTCTTAATCCATAAACTGATAAACATCCTACCTTTCAGAGATTTTAGTTCTCATTTGTCTAACAAACAGTTAACCTTTCACAATCATCAGTCAAATTCTTAATCCATAAACTAATTGACATCCTACCTTCCACAAATTTTAGTTCTCATTTGTCTAATAAACATCTACCTTTCGCAATGAACAGTCAATTCTTAACCCATATATTTAACTTAAATGAGCTGATCTTACTAATTTAGATAATAAAACATATCTTGAATCATGGACACTCGTCCTGACAGAATGAACCTAAGAGTTGAGTGTTGAAGATTAAGTTTTAGTCATCCTCCAACAGCATTTAGATATGGGATCAATTCTTATTGTGTACAATTTGTTGCTATTTCAGTAGTTTTTAATAGCATATGCTTGGTGATTATTGAATATGAGGGAGATAATGAAATTTTGTGACGCTCAGCTACGGTATAAATTATCTTTTGATTTCGAAACTCTATCCATAAGTATCTTTCATATTTACACACTTTCCAAAATCTTCCAGCATGTTTTATGTCATTTTTCCTGTTTTTATTCTAGAATGGGGTTACAAGTTATATATACTAACTAAATGATTTATACATTTTGGTTACTGCAGGTTCCATTTAACATTGGTAATCACAGCAACCGTCTGTTGTTGGATGATGTAAGTTTTAACACTTCTTGTTATAATTCTTCTTGCTCATGTTTAGCAGTATGAATTCCCTAACTGAACTGAAAACACGATTTTTTTAGTAATGCATCATGTTATACAGTGTACTGTCCTGCCAACATATTTTTTTTTACTTCCCGTAATGGATTGAAGCCATGCTCTTCAATTAGTAGTTTTTAGATCATACTCATAGTTCACAGTATCAGACAAAACCAATACAATTTTGGCATGTCACGATTCAATACTGACCGCTATCGACTGCTACTGACGGCTACTGATACCGACTATTGGGATCTCTTTCTCAGACAAATCGACAGAGAAAAATTGAACGAAAACGATAGAAGAACGAAAAAATAGTGTCAACACAATAGTTGTGTTGAAAACTGACGATGTTACAATGATGTTGTTACATTGTATCGATATGATTCTTTATTGATAATCTGTAACTATTACCATTTGTCGATTTTTTTCACGACATTCATTCATATTAATATTATTTCATTCAAAACTATGTATTGTGGTTGCACTGTCTGAAGGCAAATAAATAAACAATAATATCTTTGGCAAGTGAATATTATTCCATTTAAAACTAGCGAGAAACAACATATAATATATAAAATTATGTTTTAATTTATCAAATATATTTTTAGCTTTTTAATTGGCTTTTTGTCCTCTATCTTTTTGAAACGAAAAACCGGATACTTCAATACAAAATTGCCTAAATCACTGATATCGATACTTATAGGAAGGGTCCTAAACAATTCTGATACCGATATTTCGAACCTCGTGTTAGATTTTCGCGTAAAAGATACTCAAAATTTTCATTTAAACAATATTTTACTCGATAGAATTAGGTTGAAAGCTATAAACTTACAAAGGGGAAATCCTTGAAGTGCTGAAAGATAATTCAAACAGAATTGTGAACTGATTACTGTTGGAATTCCCTTAATGAGCTAAAGAACGATTTTGTTTCCTTACTTGTATTGTCTAGACTAAATCCTTACCTTTAAGATCCCACTTATAGAAGTTAACATTAATGATTCTGTTATGTGTAGCTAAGAATTAACCAACTCTAGTATTTGACATTTTTTTATTCATTGCTCTAAAACCTACACCTAGAATATTGAAGATATTTATGGAGTAATTTGTGATCGGAAGATTCCTTTGAAGTTTGAAAGAAAAACTCTATAAAACGGCTATAAGATCAGCCATGGTTTATAGATCAAAGTGTTGGAAAATTAAGAAACAACATATCCAGTAAATTAGTATAGCAAAAATGAGAATGCTAAGATGGATTAGTGAAAAGATATTGAAAGATAGGATAAGAAATGAGCATATTTGAGGAAAGTTAGAGATGGCCCAAATTGAGGAGAAGATGAGAGAAGTTCGTCGTAGGTGGTTTGTACATGTGCAACGTAGACCAATAGATGTGCCAGTAAGGAGGAGCCTAAATGAACATGAATTGAGGTTTTAAAAAAATATATGCTTTTGTTAGTGTTAGAGAGTTCTTTGCCTTTAGCATATAGCTGAATGGAAGAAATGATCCAAATAGCCGACCCCAAAAATGATAAAGTCTTTGTTTTTGTTGTGACCCACTACTGCGGAGGGCTTTCTTTAGTGGCTTTCTATATAACTCTAGGACAAAATATTGGAATGAACACACATGCCTGTGCAGCAATGTTTCAGGGGATCATATATTGTGCGACTGTGTGGTCTAGTGGTGTATCGTTCATCGTGATGCAAGAAACTCTCTGTAAGTGCACATATTTGTTTATATTTTATATGATATACTAGTCGTAATATATAATATATACTGTTTTCCTAGTTGACTCGCCAATATATATATATATATATATATATATATATATATATAGTCTTTGATAATGCTTAAGCCTATACTAGTGAAAGGGGAAAACGTAACTTTGATGCTCCCACATTGGAGGTACTCGAGAGGATTGAGAATTTTATTATGGTCAGAGACTGAGAAATAAGTTTCATCTCATCCTTTCCTTCTTTTCCCTTCATATTGATGTATTTGCTGAGGTTAATTCAAGTATTAGTGATTAATAATGAATGAATCAAATACATCAATGACTATGCATGAGTACTTCATTAAATATGGATCTGGTTATAGATATTTACCAATATAGGTAGCTATTCTGTGCACAATGTGACCTTAAGAATTTAAGTTGCAACATATATAGGATAGGCTCATAGGATGACCTATTACCTAGACCCAGCTATCCATTCAGTAATAATTCAGGCAGAGTTGTTAGAATGTGAATTTCTATTTGGTTCTTAGCTTGACCGACGAAATTAAGATGTGTGTTGTGTATTTATCTAGACAAGAACAGAAAGTGCATTTTGTAGTAACATGTAATGTATATACTGTTTTCCTACTTTCCATCAATTTATTTATTTTGAAATACCAATATCACGTTCTTTTACATTATATCATGGAAATTTCTAGTTGACTCGCCAATGTTGTTTCATTTTTTTGTCCATTGTACACGACCCAGTTTATCTTTATTTTTTTCAACCTGGGGTAGATCTGTGTTACTTCTGGCTATCTACTATTTTCTGAGGTTATTACCCCAGAGGGGCCTGGATTGGACGTGTTTAACGAGTGGCTAATGAAAGCAGCTAGGTCAGACAAGCGAATAACTCCAACATGTTGTCAGTTTCTTTCAATATAGTAGTTAATGGAGCCGCTAGGACTAGAGATCGGCCTAGACGAACATGGTTTGAAGTGTTAAATAAGGATATGCAGAGGAAATGGCCCTTGAACCGAATGGAAGTCAAACAGCCGTCCTCAGAAATTTGGGATAAATGCTTTTTTGTTGTTGTTGTTGTTGTTGTTGTATGTTCTGTCAGTTTCTTCAGCAAGAATCAAATGTTTGCCTTACCTTCACCATGATATAGACTCCCATTTCTGATGCCATAGCTCGAGGAATTCCTTCAATATGTATGATAGGAATGGAAATTAGACGCACTAACACTTCAGTGTTCATGGGATGTACAATTTGCCTAAAGATTGACTTCATGTCAATTATCCACCCAATCCAGAAACCTCAGGGTAGATTGCTAGTGGAAGGTATTTAATTTAGTCCCCGAGGGATATTGGTCACTTGGGGACTTGGATGGTTTGAATGCTTAAGGAATTTGTACGGGGTGGATTTACTATTTTGGCTAGTATGCAAGAATATGCAGTATTGTGCCCCATTTCATTACAAATCGGGTTATGGGTTCTACCACATTCAGATTGGATAAGGATCCAGTGGGGGAGGGCACCGTTGGATATGTACACTGCCCCAAAAGTACCAAATTTGATTCAGACTCATCTCAAACAAGGTCGCATTTGTACTGTTCGGGTTTAAAATTAAGAATTTTGGGATGTTATTGTATGTCTAGCTATCAATGTTCAATACTTGCATGTTATAGAGGAAATCACCCTTAACAGTGCTAAAATTCAAAGTAGCCAACACAAAAAAGTTGGGATAAAAGATCTATAGTTGTGCTATTTATTACTTTCTTTATCTATCATTGAATCTATTGTTTAGGCCTTTTCCATGTGGTTACACCATACAAACTACAAAGCATCTTTCTAAGAACTTTATTCTCTGTTCTAAACTATATTCCTTTTCCTTTTAGGTGGGCAATTGTATACCTTGCACAGATGAATCCACTTATTGTTCCGATTCTCAGTGAAGGAGAGTAAAATGCTGAGCAGAGTAGTCATCTTGTAACTGAACTTCCTTGCTGTCAAGCAGCATACAAATGTCTCATTTCGGTTGAAATCAATCATTTGTATAAGATTTAGATATTCTGTTTATTTTTCTTTTTCCCTATGAACCGAGCGGAGAGCGCCACCTATATATACATAGATATCTAATAGCTTGTGCACCGAAGTTCTGGTCGACTTATTTCAATGCAATTCCTATGCCTATAATTATAAAGCTGTGTTCCAAGGGCTTCTACAATGAGCTTTATTAGCTCTCATGTATTATTCTAATATTTATTGAAATGCTCATCAGGTGTTAAACCATGGTTTTGTTTATGGTCTGTGCTCAATTATAAGTAATCTTAACAATTAAATGAAAATAAAATAAAATCATATTAAGCGAATTATTGTTTACGTGGTGAGTATTATAATAAATTATTTTTGTGTTACTCTTGAATCTTATCCCTTCTAAAACCAAAACCGTAATACATTATTTTGTTCTTCTTGGAGAAGGTAAATGTGTTACAATTGTCCGCCGTGAGCTAAGGACTTAGATACAAGCTCAACTCTCTCATGCTCACTCACCGAACCGCACTAACGATTGCTTACTCCATGTTTTAAGAGTACAAAAAATTGTATTGTATGCACCTTTAGTTTCTTCTACAACTAATAAACTGACCGAGTCTCCTGTCATCGAAGATGGTCCAATTTTTAACTTGAATGGTATCATGAAGGCTCAATATAAAAACCATAAAATCAAAACTGGTGGTTGTGATATTAAGTCAGAGTTGGATCGTTATCTCACTACCAAAATAATACAGATTAGCAACGCCTAAAAATGTTGCTAAAATGTAAAAATACGTCACTAAAGTAATTTAGCGACGTACATTAGCGATGTTTACGTGTTGTCGCGTATTTGATGGTCTTAAACGGGCGAAACGTCGCTATTTAGTCGCTATTGCGATGTACATTAGCGATGTTACCACGTCGCTAATTTTTTTATATTTAGCGATGCCTATCATTGCAACGTCGTCGTATTAGCGACAAATACAGTCGAGAAATGTTACTAATATTTTTGCACTTAGCGACGTTTTTTGCTACGAAATTGGCTATGTATGGATGACATGACAAATATTGCCATGATAGCATATTAGCGACGTTTGACGTTCATGGTATATAGTAGCGACGTTCTGATACCAATTAGCAACGTTATGTTACGTCGCCATTGTCGCTAAACATCGCTAATCCTATAAAAAAAATAAAAAATATATAAAGAATGTAATAGACTCCATAACAATCTGCTTGCAGTTTTGTACAAATAGATTCATAGTTTATAAAAATAGACCCGGAGCAACCCTCCGTTGAATTTTCTGGATTTGTTATCCCCTTCAGTGGAACACTCAACATATGCAGTCGATATACATAAAAGTCTAAGAGTCTGAAATGAATATTATTGCAGTTGATACACAAATAAATATAATATCCCCATGTCACACAAATTTAATATCTCCAAAGTCTAAGAGTTTAAGAGTCTAAGAGTGAAATATATATACAAAAGACCCAAAAATGGGCCAATATCACACAAATACACAAATAATCTGTCAAACTGTCACGACTCGCATCCGATGTAGGGGGCACGAGTACGTGGATACGTCCAGCCTATGTCACAGTATCGATGGTAGAACGCCGTCTAGGTCATCTATATCTAGCTATTAATCATACTAATACAACTAGTTTTATCATGTACTCAATCACAATAATTTAAAGGAGAATGAATAAGAAGGATAAACCAAATAAAATTATAAATGAATGAAACTAGACATGATATGAAATAAAAGTCACTAGCCTAGATCTCTACAGTTGTCACCTCAAGGTCCATAGTGTAAGAGCAGTCACTACCAGAATAAGGCAAATTAGCGACGCAGGAAAGAGTCGCCAAATGGCTAAATTACGTCGCTAATACTAAGTAGCGACGTAATTAGCGACGTTTTGATTTAGTCGCCAAAAAGCTAGTCGCTGATCAAAACGACGTCGAAAAATATCACGATCGCGACGTAATTTAGCGACGTTACAAAGTCGCAAGAATTGCGACTCTTAGCATCGCAGGTTGCCAAATTTGTGACGTTTTATTTTAGTCGGTAATTGTTGTTAAATTTAGCGACAACTTGCGACAATCAGCGACGAAAAGCTGACATGGCCAAAGTTTTCTTGTCAGCAATATTTATCGATGTTTAGTAACAATCATCGACGTAAAATAAATTACTTGACAGTTTAGCGACGTCATTAGCGACTCCTATGGACGTCACTGAACGTCACTGAAAGTCGCTAAGGTTGAAAAATCAAAATAAATGAATGCCAGCAATATCACAGTATAACATGCCTGCAGTATGATCATATTTCAAATAAATAGACAGACCCGGAGCAACCCTCCATTGAATTTCCTGGGTTTGCCGACCCCTTCGGTGGAACACTCAACACCGGTACAATCACACAACAACAATGATGAAATAAATCAATAAAAATCTCTAAGACCCGAATGTAGTCATACAATATCCAGTCACATAATAAAAATGTACAAATAAGTCATAAAATAAAAGTGTACAAATAATAAGTACAAACTCCAATGAATGGACCAATACACACATGTCAACAAAATTTACTACTGATCAGGAGGAGGAGCCGCGTCGAATCTGAGATAATAGTGTGTCAAACTGCTCCTATGTAAGCGTCACGGAACCCGATGCAGGAGTCGATGTAGATGACGATGCAGGCGGACCAGGAGGACGTCGTTGCTCCAACTCTGTCAGTTGAGCGTAGCAAGTATCCATGACGGATAATAACCTTCTAGTACTATGCTCCACTCGCTCGCCCATCTGAAGATGTGATGCATGCATCCTTGATAGTGAAGCGCCCACAGTCTCCACTCGCTTGCTCATCTCAATATGTGACACCTGAATCCTCGATAGTGTGGTGCCCACGGTCAACTATGACTCCCGCAGTGAGGTCACGTTGCGCTCTGTCGATGTGGCCAGATCCCTCAGCTCCATGATGCTACGCTTCATTCGAAACGTGCTATGAGCGTCGCATCGTCCATCTACGGCTGCACCGTAATCCTCTATATCAACTCGTCACACAGAGATGCGATCTGAAGGTCAACTCTCTCCTGGGCTCGCTGTGACTCCTAGGAGGGCTGTGGGGGTATGCACATCGACATAGGGTGTCCTAGAGGACTATGATGCAACATAGGCGCCATAGGATCCCGTATCGTAGTACGTACCCCTATGTAGACCATCAATGGCTCTCATACACAGCTCGTCATCCGACGGAGCTGGGTGGGCCGGGGGTTCCGAGGAACTACCCCCTCTCCAGGTGTGGGCTGGGTCGACTCTTCGCGGAGCCTCCTATACTCATCCTAGAAAAATATGTATCTATCGATATGCGTACTACTTACTATATATCTTAAGTACTTATAACTAATTACACGTATTTTTGCTAAGTTATATCAAAATTAACAAAACTTAAGAGTAATACTTACGTAGCTCTGCGTCGTCATATCATCGATAAGTTGTCTCCCCCTTCCTATGAGTGGCGAGGAACATTGTCACCATGTTCGCGTCCTCACCCCTCTGGACCTGTTAAGAAATATATTATTTGTTGTTAAAGTAAAAAATTAGGCCACGATGATTAAAAATTGTACATATACAATGAAAGACGTACCAAGCGACAAAAATATTTTGTCATCGGAATCGACCCACCATATCACTTTCCCGCCCTCTGCCGAGCCGCCTCGACCTTCTCCGACTTTTCCCTATACATATCCTCGTTGAATCTAGCCCTCATCACAGTACACTGTTCAGGCGTAATCCAGCCTTGGATCGGTTTTTCTTTGCAATTACGAGCCTTCTGGTCATCCATAGCATCACAGATGAGCTTGGCGACGACGGAAGAAAACTGCTGCTCGATCTGTGCGGCCCGGTATGGTAGATAAAATATGTTCTCTATAAGAAGTACAATAGTTAGTTATAAAGTACTAACATAAAAATATTACTGATGTTAAAATCAAATATACTTTTACCTTGAAGTGCCCAAACCAGAAGGTCTTTCTCTCTTCCGAGGCATCCGAGTAGTTTATCCATAGCCCACCATAGTTTTGCCTCATAAAATATCACAGTGCTCTCTGTACCGCCGGGGGACGATATCTATATATACATTGTTAATTATACTCATTAAAAAGTGAATATATATATATATATATATATATATATAAGAAACAAATAACTAATTAACTTACTTTGTAGGGTCATCGGCCCAAATCGCCATTCTCGTCTCATCTGACGGAGCACACAGAGGATCGCTCTGATATGGAGACGGAGGCAGCTCGACCGTCATCTCCTTCTCTGTCTCCGTGGTATCGTCAGCAGCAGGAACACTAGACGGAGCAGAAACACTAAACGGGATACTCTCGGGCCTGAAAATGCTGGTCCCAGGAGTACTGCCACGTCCGGTCGTCGCAGTCGTAGTCTGTGGTACTGCTGGTCGATAGTATGGAGTACTCGGGGACGAGGATCGGGAAGGAGTATCCGTGTCCTGAAGTGGACGTCTAGAGGATCTACCGCGGGAATAGGATCCGCGTCGTCCAGACATATCTGAGAATAACATATAATGATAAAACAAATATACAAAGATATTTAGATTATATGACAGAAAGAACAAAAGTTTTTAATCTCCTCAAGAACATAGGCTTCACAAATAGAACCCTCCACCCGTGCATTATTTTTTACCTTCCTCTTGAGGTGGTTCAGATGCCGCTCGAACGGGTATATCCACCGATAACCGACAGGTCCACCAACGCGTGCCTCATAGGAAATATGAATCAGCAAATGCTCCATGGAGTCGAAGAATCCAGGAGGAAACACTCTCTCAAGCTTACAAAGTGTTACCGCTGTCACGCCCCAGTCCCAAAATATCGAGGGACCGGACGCGTGATAATGGCCAGCAGCACACACCGATGGACAAACCCAATTT
Source organism: Iris macrosiphon (assembly GCA_036927795.1). Taxonomy (NCBI): domain Eukaryota; kingdom Viridiplantae; phylum Streptophyta; class Magnoliopsida; order Asparagales; family Iridaceae; genus Iris; species Iris macrosiphon. The sequence continues at coordinate 90,100,927 of JAYESA010000005.1, forward strand.
AATGGATCCATCGGGGCATACTTAAGCTGTAGTACAACAATAAATAGGTCCAATGATACAAGTCATAATCTATACTAATCTCATCCACAACAGATATTCACAGATCCAATGCCAGAATAATGCAAATAAAATAAACTGACATATCTCAATAAAAGTGTCTCGGAGAATAATCCGAGAATAAGTCTGATACATCAATGCCATAGACTGGAAATAAAATAACTAGAAACATAAATAAATGAGTATCTCAAGCCAATACTCAGGAGAAGTCCTCTGGTATGATCTCGTCCTCGGGTGTTGGTACAGCTCCTGTATCAGCTCCTGCTGCTGTCCCGTGTACCTCGGGATAGATCTCGTCTGCAAATCCTGGGGACATAATCCGGATCCAGGTCCTCAGGGGACATAGCAAGGTACAGATAATACAAGCTAAAGTAAATGCAGTACAACAAATAATAAAATAAATATGGTAAGTATGTAACCATCTATGTGAAAATATAAGTGAGAGCATCACGAGTACTCAGGCTGAGCCACTACAAGCTCTGTGTCGGGGAGCCGGTAGCAGTAATAATGAGTAATGGGCCAAGCTCGGGCTTCAGAGTCTTGTGCCTCACAATAATAGGGGGTTTATATATATAATCAACCTGTAGCCTGTGTGTCTCTCCCCACCCAATGTAACCACACGTCTCATGTCCACGATGCATCATGTCCATGTCACGTATGATCATATCTAATGCAGTAAGTCATAGAGTATCTAGGAATATAATGTCTCTGTCAGAAGTCTGTATCCTATACAGAATCATCATGAATATCTCAGAAAGATCCTGTCATGAATAGTGTCAAGTGTCCTGGGTATAATGTACTTGATAAGACAAGTACGAGAATGTAAAAGGGTCACGGATGTCCATCTCTAGATGGCATACACAATATCGCGTACGGTGTTGGCACCCGACTAATAATCGAACGCTAAGTAAGTCACACGGTCCTAGGTTAAGCATGCACAATGATATAAATAAAGTAAGGAAATATGCAACAAGAACTGCAAAGTTGTCAAGGTATACTTTCACAACGATGTATAAATAAGTCAAGGAAATGAGTAGCAAAACTGCAGGGTTTGGCAAGGTACACTTGCCTGGGGTTCTGGCTCCAATTGTAGCTCTGGTCTCAGTGTGATTTGCAGGTACTACTCCGGTTGCTGTAATAAACATCACCATCAGTCTCAGAAAATATCAAATAGCTAAAAATGCCTGTCCTTGAGTCCAATTTGGACACAAGGGCAAAAATGACATTTCCGGGTCAAAGCGGGATCCACATGTGGGCCACTTTGCACCGAAAAGCGTGTCAGGGCCAAAGGTCTCCAAATTTGTCAAACTTAGTGTCAACAAGTCAGGAACAATGATATGAACCCAATGGAACTTGCAGAATTGAATTCCGATGAGCCGATCACAAAATCGCCCGTCAAGTGGAGCTTGTGGGGCCCACGATACGCGATTTTGTCAATATTCTCAGAATTGAACCAAACTTGGGTCACAGGACCGACATATTGCTACGAGTCCGATGGCACAAGTTTTGTTTCGATCCGACGTGTGTACACAAAGTTACAGCGTGTTCCAGAATGGCCGGATATGGGACGTCGGCGGATACGCGTTGATACCGGTGTGCACGCACATGCAAATCAACTTCTGCGAAATCCTGCACTTCCGTATCAACGGCGCGTACGTTTTGGTGAAGACCGCGTGCGACCAAGTCATCCCGTTTAGCGGGACGCACTCAGTTTCGGGGTGAAACAGGGCATTAGTTTTCCTGTTTTTGGATCGCGGTTCGCGATCACCACAGGACGCGACGCACCGAGCGAGTTGCACGGGCATCGAGAGGGTTACACAGTCTACGCGTCATAACTGACAGAATCGAAAATGGGTCAACGAGGAGATAGAAAATGCTACCTGAACAGGGCTCCATGAAATCTAAATTTCACGTGTCAGTGTCGTCTGCTTCGTATCCTGTGTCAACCGTGTTCGATACTGTTGCTCTAGGGTTAGGGCTCTGGTTCGCCGGAGACTCGCCGGAGGGGCTCGTCGGGGCTGGTGCTGATGTAGGCAACGGAGAGAGGGAAGACGGAGGAGCTGAGGCGGCTGCCGGAGAAGACGACCGGGGCTCGTGGGCTGCTGAGGGTGCTGGGGTTCTGTCGAAGGGAAAGGCGGCGAGGTCGGGCGGAGCGGGTCAGGCGGTGCGGGGCTGTGGGAAGAGGAGGAGATTTCATCGACGGCGCTGCGGGAAGAGGAGGAGGGAGGCGTCGAGGGTCGGAGGAGACGGGGCTGGGCGGCTCGCGGGGAGACGTTCGTCGGGGATGGCGAAGCTAGGGCGAAGCCGAGGGGAGACAGGGTGACCGGGCGTCGGGATTCGACGAGGAGTTAGGTCGGAATAGGCGACTGCGGCGGGGTCCAGTGGCGTTCACGGCAGCGGCTGTGGAGATGAGAGAGAGAGGTCTGGCGGCGGCTGGGCACGGAAGTCGAGAGAAATAAATAGGGGCCGCTACAGTGAATCCTGTAGGGTTAGGGTTTGGTCGGGTTTGGGTTTGGGTTTGGGTCAGGTTTCATGGATCCGACCCGACCCGTTAAGGATGGGTTGGTCCGGTTCGGTTCACTGTGGTTTGGTTTATTTTGGTTCAAGTGAACCGGGTTCAGGCAGGGTTTATTTTGGTTCAATTCTACAATAGTTTTTAGGGCTTTAAAAATGATTGCGGAGTCCAATAAATTCGCAGAAAATTATCCGATGTCTGGTTTTCCATTTTACACCATAAAATATTATTTCCATAATATTTTAATATTATTTAACAGCAATTAAAAATCATTTAATTTTCAAATGCCTAGGTTTTAATTACAGAAAATTCCTGAAAATTCTAAAAAATTATAAAAAATCTAAATTAAAAATTCTTGAAAATCAGGGGGCTTACACAGCAATGTTCTTCTCCTACTTTTTTAGATGATCGACGAGCAATTTAGTAGAACAAAGATCTCTGAAGAATATGCTAAGCTTTGTCAATGGATCACAAACTACCTGCGATAAAAATTCCTGATATACAATCGGAATTAACCTCTCCATAAATACGTGACAATCATGGCTCTTCATACCCATCAGTTTATTCTCCTTCGGGTCAACGCATCTTCTCAGATTCGACATGTACCCGTCTAAAATTTTTAGGCCCTGGATAAGTCTCACTTTGTCCTCCTTGTCCAATAAAAAATTGACTTAGGCTGCATCACCTTTCCATTCCCTTCCTCTATCAAATGCAACGCAGGTCATCTGCATATTTCTTCTAAATCCAACCTGGCCTTAGGATTGTCTTTCGTCTTTTTCTTTACGTCCATCACAGTATTACTTATGTTGTCAAACATATTCTTCTCAATATGCATGACATCAAGGTTATGTATGATCATATTGGTTCTCCAATATGGCAGGTCCTAGAATATGCCCATCTTCGTCTAGTTATAAGTTTGACCAAATCTATCACACTTGTACCCCCTTGTAGGATCTTCGAAAGCACTTAGAAAATCTCTGACCTCCTCCCATATCGTGTCTCCGGACCATCTTGGCGGTGGATCGACCTTCTCCACAACACCGACACAGAACGCTTTCATGTTCCTCCCGAACGAATGATTTTTTGGCAGGAACTGTCGATGACAATTAAAGAAGCACGGTTTTTTTTCGTGTTTTAAAAGAAAAGCCTTAGTATGGTCCATACAATACAGACTTGAGATACGACCATGAGTGCTCCATCCCGATAATATTCCATAGGCCGGAAAGTCGTTGATGGTCCACATAAGTGCTGTCCTTATCTGAAAATTTTGCTTTCTAGAAATATCATATGTGTTGGCGCCTACTTTCCATAGCTGATTCAGCTCATCTATCAACGACTGTAAGTACACATCAATATTTTTTTAGGATTGTTCGAACCCGGAATGATAACAGTTAGAAACATATACGGAGTCTTCAAGCACATCCAAGGCGGTAAGTTGTACGGGGTGACAATCACAGGCCAACACGAATACTGGGATCCCGAAAGTCCCAATAGGGTAAAACCATCGAAGGAGAGCCCCAATCTGACATTACGCGGATCAAAAGCAAAATCAGGATACTCTCGATTAAAGTGCTTCTATGTTTCTCCATCGGATCGATGATCCAACACTCCTTTGATCTGTTACTGCCTGTGCCAACTCATATTTTCGGCAGTCTCCTTCACCATAAATAACCTATGCAACCGTGGCGTCAAAGGGAGGTAGTGCATCGAATCGGTCAACTTTCTTGCACCGGGAGTCATTTCAGTACCAGTTGCCTTGTAGCGATCAGCACCACAGAATCTGTACTGCTTCATCTTTGTCTTTTTTATAGTACAACATACACCCGTTATGACACAAATCAATTTTTTCATATCTCATCCATAGCAATCTAACCATTCTCTTAGATCGGTAGAAGTTTGTAGGTAACTTGGCACCCTCCGGCAAGATCTCTATAATCAACTCGATTAGTCGGTTGTAGCATTCTTGTGACATATTGAAATCAGACTTTATGCTCAATAGCCTGGTGACTACCTCTAACGGTGAATGATCCTCACAACCAGGATACAATGGAGTCCTTGCATTCTCCAACAACTCCATAAACTTTGCAGCATCGGCATTTGGTGCCTCCTCAGCTGCTTCATGATTGTCCGGATCGAAAGTAGGCCCCGCAGCGTCGAAAACTATGTTCACGTACTCGTCGTCAAAATTAGCATGCTCGTGGACATTCATATATGGCTCCACATAAGGCTCCTACTTCGATGCTAAAGGTACAAGCTCTCCGTGTGAGATCAACTGATTGTAATTCCGAGTGAAATTCCTCGAGTACAAATGATATGTCACATCCACTTCTGGATGATATTTTAAGTTATGATATTTCACACATGGACACTTAATTTTTGTGCCGTCCATGTACTTAGGGAACGCCTTGGCGAACTGCAGGAACTGCTTTACTCCCTCTATTTATTCATCCTGCACACCGCATATGTCATCAGAATGACGGTTGTACATCTACGAACGATGACGCAGGTAGTAATTTACATCCATTTCTAGATACTTCTGCAAAGATGAATAGACATCGTTCAAGTATATTATCCAAATGTTCATCAAAGTGAGTATTTATGTCATATCGTTAGTATTCAAGTTATGATGCGTGAGTATCCATATCGTGACTCATAAGTATCCATAAAATAAGTAAATAGATAAGTTTGATATTGATTTCCAAACCTAGTAGACATGTGGACAACGAACACGTGGACACTCACATACTCAATATACTCACTTGTATCTTGACCTAGCTAGAAACCTAATAAGAAATAGGTAAATGAACCTAGAAGCCATGAAACCTTTGGTTCTACCTTACGCTCTGGTGCCGAAAGCCATGAGACTGAAATATGAAAGAGAACAGAAGACTTATGTCTCATGGCTTCCGGTACTAGAGCGAAAAGTAGATCCAAATATTTCAAACTCCAGTAAATGGACGTCTCATGGCTTCCGGTACTTTGGATTCCAAGTTGATAACCAGATTGGCCTATATAGCTAAACTAGTCAATACTAGGTTTATCAAGTCATTCTAGGTCAATACCTTACTATACTAGGTTTCTAAGTTATACTAGTTAATAAAGACTATATTATGTATCATATACTTAATATAGATTATATATAATAAATATCTTATAATATCTTAGCCTAATACCCATTACCTAGCTATATATTAACACATCACAATAATACTTTAACCAAATATCCATATCTTCCTAAAAATCCAAACAAACTACTATATAGCATAGTGACAATCAAATAGAGAATATATATCTAAATGGACACACATGAACACAAATAGCTATGTACTACCCAAATTCCTAATTACGCAACCAAATTTCTGAATTATGCAACCAATTTTCATATTAACTAGGGTGTGTGTCCATGTGTGTAAACACCCTGAGTTTTTTTAGAATTTAATTTTAAAATTTTAATTATTGGAATTATGAATTTTTGAGATTAAGAAAGATTTTTCTGTAATTTTTAGCTAATTATAATAAATGTTCGTTCATGGATTTATAATTATGTGTATTTAATTAATTATTAATATACTGTAAAAATATATTTTTTGATGTAAAACTATTAATAGAGTATTGTGTAATTTTTCTAAAATTTATTAGGGTCCAAAACTATTTTTAGATGGTCATATACATACATATATATATTGTTTTAATAAACCAACCCAAACCAATCCAAACCAAACTAAACAAATCCGAATCCTAACCCGATAACCTGACCCAGACCCGAAACCCCAACCCATTCTCCTCCCAGTAACCCCCGTACCCCCTCACTTTCCCTCCCCGAAACCTCTCCGACCCCTCCTCTTCAGCTCCTTGTAACTCCCTCCCTGTCACCCTATTTAAACCCTAGCCTAACCGACCACCACCACCATCATCTCCTCTACCACCCCGACCAACCCCGGCCGTCGACGACCGCTGGACAGTCATCGCCGCCCACCACAAGACGCCTCCGCACAACCGCCAGAATTCCTAGCACAGCACACAGCGAGGTACACTACTTCTAAACCATGTATCTTCCTGCACAGTAGACCAATTAACGACCTGTCGAATCCTATGCGAAGAATACATGACCCTTTTGAATCCTGTATAATTAGTTTGGTGTATTGTGTACTGTGTCGGTCGCAATTTACTATGCAAAACAGGAAAAAAATGACCCAGTTTGTAGTTCAGAAACTGTTCCAACCACCCATGATCATGTCTAATTTTCTTCCAACCTAGTTAATATTTTTAAATTCTACTTGAATAGTAATTTAGATAATATAACCGAGTTTTAATCTCTTTAATTAGTTTATTTTAATTCGATGTATGCTATATTTTAATTGTTGTTGAAATATGTTAAAAACTTGGTTTTCTAAACCCAAAATTTCCCGAAATGGGGTGTGTCCCGCTAAACGAGACGACTTCATCATGTACGAATTATACCGAAAGGCGCGTATCGTCAACGTGGACATATAAGATTTTGTGAAAGTTGATTTGGATATACGTGCATACGAGAATCAACGCGTATCCGTTGAAAAATTCTATATCGATCTGTTCTAACACTCTTTATAATTTTGTGTGTGCTTGTCATTTTGCAACAAAACTTGTGTCTTCGAATTCGCAGCATTACGCTGGTCCTATGACCTAAGTTTGGTTTGATTCTGAGAACGTTGACGAAACACCATTTTATGGGCCCTACGGTTCCACTTGACGGATGATTTCGTGACCGGCTCGTCAAAATTCAGTTCTGGACGTTCCGTTGGGTTCGTATCATCGTTCTGGACTCATAGACAGTAAGTTTGACAAATTTGAAGAACTTTATCTCTGGCATATTTTTTGGTGCAAAGTGGGCCATATGTAGACCCCGTTTTGACCAGAAACTGTCAATTCTGCCCCTGTGTCTAAATTAGACTTATGAGTAGTCAATCCTAGCTATTTTAAGTATTCTGAGAGCAATAGTAATATTTGTTTCAATATCCGGAGGTGTAACTGGAGATTCCACTTATATCAGAATAACTGACGGAGCACAGAACCCAGACAAGTGTACCTTGCCAACTTGCAGTAGATCCTGTGATATTATTGTTTGAGTTCTTTATATACATATATATTTTGTGATGTACCTGTCAACCTAGGACTGTGAGACATTGCTTAACGTCCGAACAAAATTTGGGTGTCGACGCCGTACGCGGAGTCGTGTAACGTCACTTAGAGAGTTGATACCACGATTCTATATATTTTTGCATGCTTGATTTACCATGTATGTTATACCATAGGACACTTGACACTATTTATGTGAGGTGCTTTAGTCTCTATATCAGATCTTGGCCCCTTACGTGATATTCTTGCTGCTACGGGCTCCCCGACACAGAGCTTGTAGTGGTCTCAGCTTGAGTACTAGTGATGCTCTCATTTGCCCTGGGGATCTCTTTTTTATATACTGTATTTCATTTGGCTTGAGTGTTTATTGTACCTTGCTATATCCCCTGAGGACCTGGATCCGGATTATGTCACCAGGTACAGCAGAGGAGGAATACCCCGAGATATACGGGATATGAGCTGACGTTGGAGCAGTACTAGCACCAGAGAACGAGGTTATGCTAGAGGATTTCTTCTGAGTATTCTGTTACATACTCAGTTATTTATGCTTACAGTTATTTCATATCATGACTCGTCGACTTATGTATTGACTTATTCTATTTTCTTACTTTATCGGGTTGTTCCCCAAGACACTACATATGTTGACTTAATGATGGACTATTTCCTTTATCTATTATCTTGATTAGTCTATCATATTTAGTTATGCTTCTTTCTGTGGACGAGATTAGAATTATTTTGTGATAGATGATGTAGACTGTATTTATATTTATTACAGCTTAAGTGCACTCTAACAGGTCCATTAAATTGGGTTTGCCCATTAGAGTTGTGCTGCTGGTCATTGCCACGTGGCTAGTCCCTCGGTATTTTGGGACTGGAACGTGACAATATATGTCCGTATGTGTGTCCGTATCCATTTGTATGTTATTTGTATCGTGGATTATGTCCTCTGTGTGTGTGTCCATATGTCCGTGTCCATGTGTCAAGGTTAAGGTTGTGTCCTGTGTAAGTATATCCATATGCCATGTGTGTGTGTCCTGGTTGTATCCTTTGTGTGTGTGTGTGTGTATCTTGGTTGTGTCCGGGTCTGGTTTAGGGTTTACCGAGAGGGGAGGAAGGGAGGAGGAGCGCCTGAGGGAGGGCTCGATGGAGAAGGACTACGTCGGAGGGGAGCAACCGCGCCGGAGGGGGAGGAGTCACGTTTGGGGGTCGTGGGGAGAAGAGGGCCGAAGTGTAGGGGTCGCCGCGGCGGGTAGGTCTCCGGGGAGGATTGGGGTCGCCTGGGGATCAGAGGCGGTCGGCGGGAACAAGGGGGGAGGGGCGAAAAATAAAAATTATGGGGAGAGAAATAAAAAGTCGAACCAACCAACAGAACCCTATATGAATTAATTTAGCGACGTCTATACCTGACGTCGCTAAACGTCACAAAAGTTTTAATATACTGCGACATATAAGGTGTGGAGTTGGTAAACGTCGTTATTAAAAATATAATGACGTTTACCGACTAGAGGACAACGTTAGATTTCATAATACTAAAAGTAGTTGCTAAACGTCGTTGAAAGTCGCTGATAGCGACGTATTACTACGTCATTTAGATACGTTGCTAATTAGAATAAAATTAGCGATGTCGTCTTCCAGAGTCGCTAAATTTATCCCTGATTTGACTTATTTTGGTAGTGATTCCTATTGATAGCATCACTCTAAAATCCTAGAATGTAGAGTACAACAATTACTGAAAAATGTTATCCAGATAGGATTGGAGCGAAGCACACCTCTAACAGAATTTCTAAATAAATGATAAAGACTATGTAACAGTAAGTAGCGAGAAATACAAGATAATAAAATATGAGCAGTAACAGAAATAGGAACACATAATGGAATACATAATGTAAATAAGTAGCTAATATAATATAATATACAAGAAATCAGGAATAAGAAAACTACACTAAGTGTGTGAGTACTAGCTTCGACATGTGATCGGCTTGAAAACATGAACAAGGATCATGGCCTGGTTAATCATACGTGAAGTGTATGATTAACACTAACATGGTACTTCTACAGGAATACTTGTACAGGAATCGGTATGATGACATATCTAACTGACACTCCCCAACCCCCAATTGGTATAGTAGATCCAACCATGACATGTTATGATACATGATTCGTAGAGCAGGGGGCCAACCTTCTCAGGAATCGGTATCTATACATGTACAGGAATCATAGGACATGTATAGGGTCAAACAGGAAATAACATCTCATGACGGGATCTAGAATACACCAATTTGTGTAACATCGTGTCAAGAATTATGTATAACTACACTAAATACATGTAACAAAAAAAAATCATAGACGGAAAAACTATCAGAGAATGTACTCACCTGGAATTCGGGGTAAAGTATCAGACAATATCTGTATCGGTGCTTCACAGACCTAAATATGTAATATCATATCAACACAATATTTTAAAATGATAAACAAGTTAAACTAGTCAAATCCTAGGTCTTAAAGCCATCTCTAAGTCAAACTAGGCCAAAACAGTCAAACTAGGTCAACTCTAGGTCAAGTAGTCAAACTTGGTCAAAGAAGCCATTTCAAGGTTGCACTAGTATATACCTAGGTTTCTAGGTTAATATTTCATATGTATATGGATACTAGGTATCATGTGGTTATACAGACTATATATATATATATATATATATATATATATATATATATATATATATATATATATATATTATCATACTTAGTTAATAACCATTATCTTAGCTAAGGACTCATATCCACCTATTACCGTGGTATCACAATCCACTACCACAAACCTTATCAATATCTTGATATCTCAATATATATCTAATTATATATATACCCATATCACATACCTTAGTTTATATCTAATACCTTAGCTTAGATATCTTATCTTGGTATCTAAACTAACACATAATACCCATAACTTGGTATCAAGCCTAATCCAAGTATCTTGGTACCAAACATACCCAATACCTACTACCTTAACACTCCCTAACCTTCACTTGACCTCATGGGTACTCACAACCCTATACTTGCACTTGTAATATCTTGCACTCATAACCCTTAATAACTATCACATACACTCACTAACCTATACAAATACTTGAACACTCAACACACACTCTAATACCTATGACACTTACTATATTACCACTTGGTATCTTGATACCAAAATCCACAGTAACTTGTATACCAATGACACTATGATACATGACACCTATCCACATCTTACATAAATATTTTCAAACTCATATATGCCTATACTCAAGACACCATGCACTCCACCACACCAATACTCCTACTAACAGCTCCTCCCAACACAGTCAACACACACACACACACACACACACACACACACACAGAGGCATGTACCCTCATACCTATCAATCTATTACCCGAGTACTACATGTCTATACCCTTACTGTACAGACACCATATGGTGCACTGGTCACTGCTTGTATCTACTGCTACCCATTGCATGTTGTTGCAAGCTCGAGTCTTTCTCCCAACTATGTATATGTTGAACCCCTCTCTCCTGCAGGCTACAGATGATGCAACTGCTCATAAACTGGCCAAGACAGCAGCAAATGATGCTATGCATTCTGGCACACATTGTAGCACCACAACACTTGTAATCTGCAGGAACAACAACAAGTTGTTGTGCAAACCTCAATTGTAGTCACTAGATTCACACTCCTCTTCAATGATGTCCAGAATAGCATATTGCTGCTGCTGCTGGGACTATTCTTCCCTTCACTATAACTCCTCAAATACTAATGCATCTCTCATTCAATCACAGCCCCCAACCTACACAAACAATCCATCATCCTCATACTTCGACCCAACTCTCCCTCTACTTCTCTTACCTGAACAAAATTGATACTCACTCTTCCATATTCAAGACTCCTCTACTGATACGCTATAAAACAGGCCTCTTGCGCTAATCAACCTACATCGATACTTCCTAAATCTCACATGGACTGTACCCTGCCTCAATGTACCAAGTCTGGCATATACTTGCTCTTTGCACTGCACGAATATGCATTTTACAGGCCTGAGCATGCCCATGCTGCTCTGATACAACTACAATTCAGAATATTCCCCATCTCTCATATCTGTCCCTGCACATCCAACTTCAAAATCGAGCAACCCTCATTGGTCAATGTACCTGAGGCCCCAACTATACTCCACACAACTAAACACATACACCCCACACTAAGCACACTCAACTGCAATTCAGAAATAAAATGTCGAATACCTATATAAAACAATTTAGCGACGTCTAATATCGGCGTCACTAAACGTCGCTATTTTTTAACATACTGTGACGTAATTGTAGATAGGTCGCTAAACGTCGCTGTTATTAAAAATATAGCGATGTTCAGCGACTTCTCGGCGACGTCCATTTTTATAATACTAATGGTAGTCGCTAGAAGTCGTGGAATGTCGCCAACAGTGATATATTGCTACGTAATAATATGTCACTAAATTCTATAATATTAGCGAGGTCTTAATCCGGAGTCACTAACGACGTTGCTAATAAGACTTATTTTGGTAGTGCGATCTTGTTGAATCTACCGAAGCCGATGAAGATGGGAATCCAAACTTTGATCTCTTGGCATGGTGGAAGATTAATTCTCTTCGTTTTCCTGTTCTTTCAAGAATGGTTCGTGATGTCTTGGTTGTTCCTATATCTATGGTGGCTTCGGTGAGTGCGTTTAGTACGGGTGGTCGGGTGCTTTATTTATTTAGGACCTCTTTGACACCTAAGATTGTTCAAGGTCTGCTTGTTGGGAATGCGATGTGACCCGAACTGGAGTTGGCCCATGAGGTACGATATTGGGCTAAGCCCATATACCTTAAAAAAGAATTTTCTTGTAAGGCCTGAACCAATCCCAATTATCTACACCTCATGATCCCACCTCCTACCCAATGTGGGACTAAATTACCAAATCCATTATCACCCCTATTTTGAGCGCTCAACCGAAAATGAGATACAATCCAACAATCTCTATATTAGCTCATTTCTGCTAGCCGAACAACCTTAGCACACCCAGCTATATTTGCTCGTTCCCGCTAGCTGAGCATCCTTAGCACACCTCGTCTACCTTTGCTCGTTCCCGCTAACCAAACAACCTTAGCACACTCTGGCTACCTTTGTTCATTCCCGCTAACCGAGCACCCGGGAGATCCAACGTATATGGTCATCTTGATCCGTTCGACCACAGAACCAAACCTGACACTTTCATCCACACCATATTATGTGCCAACCATAACGTCTTGCTCAACCTTGGACTCGTCAGATCCACCTTTAAAGCCAATTCGTGTAGTTGATGCTCCTACTCCACCTTGATAAGAGCCTATATAATCCATGAACGTTCAGCACCATCTATCTCGAACCAATTATAGCCGCTTAAATCAGTCCCGTAACCTTGGGCTCTGATACCACTTGTTGGGAATCGGGCACGCCTTGGAAGCGTTTCGACACCGTGTTTGAGAGTTCCCATAGGTAGGCCAACCCACCTGAGATAACCAACCCCTGTCTAACGAAAACCAAGCACAGATAAAGACAAGTATATGGCGGTGACTAAGTCACCTGGACAAATCCCAATATTTATAACTCAAGTAAAATTACAAAATTGACCAAAATCAATGTTGAACCCTTTTCCCTAATAGATTCAACCCTCTCACCACACTCAAGAAGAAAAGAAAGATATTACAAATGAAATCACTCACCAACCCGTAGATCTCCCTGAGTGAAGGCGACGACTCATCGATCAGATCTATTTTTTCCTTCCGTCTTGGATGGCGAAGTCCTAATAGCAAAGCACAGACTTTCTCTTAGATTTTCTGTGGACGATGTCATGCCCCAGTCCCAAAATATATGGAATTAGGTCACGTGGCAATAGCCAGCTGTCACTTCTTCGCGAATATCCTAATTTAATGGATCCAACGAAGAGTGCTACGCTGTCCTAAATACTAACATGTTCCATATAAATCAACAACAGGTAATCTAATCTCATCCACAAAAGTAAACAGCAAGAATGTACTAATAAATAACTGCTGGAAGATAAACGTCAGTCTCAAATATTATAGTACAACCAAGAATGTCTGGTGGGGACAAACCCACTACTATGACGAAATAAAATACTGAAATGATAGATGAAAGATAATGACTAGGGCATCGGCTGACTAGATAATAATGCACCCAATCCTAGGCAGAAGGCCCACCAACTGATCACGGAAACTCTGACGGTAGCACCTCTAGCTCCTCAGCTGTAGCGTACCTCGTCTCCTGTCCTGGGTCGTATACTGTAGGGTAATATGCCTCGTCCAAATCTGTAAAGGTACCAGGTCCTCAGAGGGACGTAACAAGATACATAGAAATATGCCATATATAGATACTGAATAAAATAAATACAATAAAGGGTGTGCTAACCATCTAAGTGAAATAAAATATGAGGACAACATTGGTACGTATGGGTAGGCATAGGCATATAACATCCACACTCCGAAGAGAGTCACATCTGCATAGTATATCGTCTATATCGCTCCGAAGAACGTGGTATCTGAATAGTATATTGTCCATATCGCTCCGAAGAACGTGACATCTGAATAGTGGGAGTCATTGGATCCGTGGCTCCTCCGGATATTACGAATCCTAATGGGTGTATCCCATACGCCTACTAGTTGTCCTCCTCGCCCAATGTAGATATACAAGCTGAATACTCGACGTGCATACCACGTATATATGCCAAGTCTCTATAAATCATAAAATCCTGAATTACGTACTAACCGTGATGCATGTCACACGCACCGATAGCTAGTCGAGTACGCAAACCTGCATCCCAATATGAATGTCACCGTGAAACGTGTAAAAGTGTCAGGTCTCGGAGAATCTCAGAGTATTCTCCCACTGGGGTGAGTCTACTAGGGACTAGGTCATGTATACTAAATCATCGACGCATCCGTCGACGACACCCGAGTAAATCTCGGACGCGCACAGTCATATAAAATAAAACAACAATATATCATACAACAATGCAGCATTTTAATTTAAACAGTAAATATAGCAAGGTATCTTGCCTGAGTCCTCAAGCTGTGAATGCCAAAAGCCTGCTCCTACGGTGTCTCCCGTCTGATCCAATGGTCCTAAACACACAATATAATATAGCAATCTAACATCAGACACTAAGACAATAAGTAGACTCTACGTTGCTCTTAGGAACTGTCACAAGTTCACGACTGATCGAAGACGGTTTCACGTGTGCACGTAGCTAGGATGTACACGTGTTCTGTCCTTGTCAGCGTGTGTCTTGAGACAATAATTACTAAAGTTAAGGGGTTACCACTATTTGATTTATACGAATACATGTCTTTGGTTTCCATGTCCAAACGTACTCGGTTTGTGTCAAGGCTTTCAGGTGAATTACTAGCCGTGGTGACATGTCTCATAATTTAGGTGTTTTGTTAGTTATTAAACAAATTCTAAATCTTGGTAATCATCATACCAGCATGTATATAATTAGGGTTGATTCAGTTGGTTATTATCTAATTTAATTATCAGCACGCATACATCTCTGTATTATTTCATTTTTACTGATTTGTGTCGACACAGGACACGCCGACACGACGACTCAATAAAACAACCATACAACAATATTATGCGAGAAGCGAGCTAGGGGTCGAGTACCTGACTGACTGGACGAGAGTCTGCTCGTCCTGGTCGTCTTTCTCGCGGCGGAGCTCCGGCGTCGACCGACGGGTTGGTCGGCAACGGCAGTGACAGCGGGTTGGTCGATAGCGGCAGTGACAGCCTGCAGCGGATGCGGCAGCGGCAACCACGGTCTGGCAGAGGCGGCAGCGGCCTGGGGCGACTCTGGAAGGACGGTCGGGTCATGGGAGCGTCGTGGTCGGCCGGCCAATGGTGGTGGGAGGTGTTGGAGAGGGTGGTCGGGCGGTTAGATTCGGATGGGTGGTCGGTTGTAGGTTGCAGGTGGTCCGAAGGAGAGTCCGGGGTCAAGTGAGATGCAGGCGGCGGTCGGTCTGCCAGAGTGGCGACTAAGGTGGTGGCGGGGTATTTTGCGAAGCCGGAGGAGAAGGGCTCGGTTTTGAATAGTTCGGCTAGGGTTTCCTCAAGGCAATGAAGAGAAAGGGATTTTAGGGTTTCTAATGAGAAGAATGTATATTATATGGTGATAGAGTTTGTGGGCTGGCCTCGGGGTTTGGGCCTGTCCTGCCTTGTCGGGGTGGGACTGGTCCACGTGGATGAGTGTAGGTGGGCTTGGTCAGGCTTGTTTGAGGTGAACTTGACCTCGAATTTAATTAAATTAGTAAATGCAAGGTATTCTCTAAGGAATATTGCGTAGCTAAGTTGAGACACAATAACGAGTATCTATTGTTGCACAATGGTTAGAGGGGTAGTCTAGCATGTCTAAAAGATGTTCGTGACATTGGGTTGAAGGTAAATGCTAGTGTGGCTTTCCAACCTCGTAGCAACGGCGCGGTGTAATAAGACATATAGTTGTCGCACATTAATCCTAATTAAATCCAATTATCCCTAGTCTCTAGCTTTAATTCAAATTAATCCCAAAATTTGTTGAGGGGGTTTACAATCTACCCTCCTTAGAGCATTTTGTCCTCGAAATTAAAACATACGCATGGCAAGAATTACTGACTGAATTAAAAATGCTAAAACATACCTAGTCCTTTGAAGAGATGAGGTAGCGTTGTCGAATATCCTCCTCGTATTCCCAGGTCGACTCGCCTGGTGCATGATGTTTCCATGCGACGCGAACTAGGGGAATAGTCTGACCTTGTAGTACCTTCTCGCTCCTGTCCAGAATCTCAACAGGCTCCTCTTGGTATGATAAATTTAGGCCGACTGTGATTTCTGAATGGTTAAGCACGTGACTCAGATCTGGTATTTACCTTCTCAGCTGAGATACATGGAATACGTCATGGACTCCTTCCAAAGTCTGCGGCAAGGCTAACATGTAAGCAACCTCTCCGACGCGTTCTAACACGTCAAATGGTCCGATGTACCTCGGACTCAGCTTTCCTTTGCCTCCGAATCTGATAGTCCCTCGAGTAGGCGAGATCTTTAGAAATATGTGATCTCCAACCTAGAACTCTAGGGGTCGTCGATGCACAATTGCCCAATGCTTCTGTCTGTCCTGTGCTGCTCACAGGTGCCCTTAGATCTTCTTCACCTTCTCCACTGTACGAACAACCAACTCTGGCCCAAGAATCTGCCTCTCGCCTATATCGCTCTAACATACTGGGGAACGAAATTTTCTTCCATATAATGCTTCATAGGGAGCCATCTTAATGCTCGCTTGATAGCTATTGTTGTAGGAAAATTTGACCAAATGCAAATGGTCCTCCCATGATCCTCTGAAATCAAGCATGCACGCTCTTAACATGTCTTCCAACGTCGGAATGGTGCGCTCCGACTGGCCATCTGTCTGTGGATGATACGATGTGCTAAACTTCAAGCGAGTACCGAGGCTCTCTTGCATACTCCGCCAAAAGTAAGATGTAAATCTCGTATCCCTGTCAGACACTATATTAACTGGCACTCCATGTAGTCGTACAATCTCCCTCATGTATATATCGGCTAAGACCTCTGTGGATTGCCCAACTCTGAAGGGTAAAAAGTGAGCGGACTTGGTGAGTCTATCCACGATTACCCATACTGCGTTGCGACCACTAGGACTCCTCGGAAAGCCTGTAACAAAGTCCATAGTGATATGCTCCCATTTCTACTCCGGTATCGGGAGCGGTTGAAGTAAGCCTGTAACAAAGTCCATAGTGATGCTCAGCCTTGACTTGCTGACACACCAGGCACTTTGCCACAAAGCGAGCTATCTTTCTCTTTATTCCATGCCACCAGTAGTACTGTCTCAAGTCTTTGTACATCTTTGTGCCTCCTGGATGAATAGAGTAGGTTGAACTGTGTGCCTCTGTCATCAACTCCTGCCGAAGTTCTCCATTTGGAACATAGAGACGATCTCCACATCTCAAGGTTCTGTCTTCATGTATACGCAGTCCTGTCTGTAATCCAGCCTCTGTCCTTTGTCTAAGCCTCTGAAATCTGGCATCTGGCGGCAAAGCAGCCTTGATTCTCTCCACCAATGTCGATTGCAACTGGAAACTCGACAAATATCCGTCTATTCCGGGCATGACAACCTCTATACCCATCAGCTCTAGATCTCTCAATAGGTATTGTTGAGTAGTCAAGAAGAATGCCATGGGTCTTCTTCTCAAAGCGTCAGCTACTACGTTGGCCTTTCCCGGGTGGTACTGTAGCTCGATCTTAAAGTCTGTCATCACCTCGAGCCAACGTATTTGTCTCTGGTTAAGGTCCTCTGGGTGTAGACATACATCAGGCTCTTATGATCAGTAAATATCTCCACTCTTTCTCCATATAAATAGTGTCTCCAAATCTTTAAAGCAAAGATCACTGCTGCAAGCTCCAAGTCATGGGTGGGATAGTTCTTCTCATATGTCCTCAACTGCCTAGAGGCGTAAGCCACAACCTTACCATGCTGCATCAAGACACATCCTAATCCTTTCTCAGATGCATCGCTATAGATCACGAATCCTCCGGGTCCAGAAGGTATGGTCAAGATAGGTGCTGTAGTCAAATGCTTCTTCAGCTCATCGAATGCCTTCTGACAATCCTCGGTCCAAGTGAACTCCTGCTCCTTACGGGTCAAGCGGGTCATCGATTTTGCAATTTTGTGAAGTTCTCCATGAACCTCCGATAATATCCGGCAAGTCCTAGGAAACTTCTCACTTCTGAGACATTGGTAGGGGTTGGCCATGTCTCTACTGATGAAATCTTCGCCGGATCTACGGAAATGCCATCTCCTGAGATAATGTGTTGTCACTACCCCATTTCCAGAGCCGGATATTTTTTTATTTTAATTTAATTAATTGTGTATTTATCATAAATATTTGTATTAATATTTAATTGTTGATTGTATTATTTTTTATTGATTATTTTAGTGTTTTGGCTAGCCTGGACCTATGTCAGACCCTAGTGGACCTATGTCGGACCCAACCAACACCCTTGTGAGACCTATTTTTGGGTTTAGAATTATTATTATATTTTTAATAGGTTAGTTGGAGAGTTTGGGAGTTAGTTTGAGTGCTTTTGGAACCCCAAACCCAAAATCCAATTTGCATGACTTAAGGAGAGGGTGTTTTGGTTATTTGCATTATGTAAACCCTTTATAATTATGCCATGGCCGACCCCTAAGCCCCCATTCCAGATCTGGAAGCACAGCCCCCCATATTTCCTTTACTTCTTCTTCTTCTTCTTCTTCTTCTCCACTACTTCTTCATTTCTTCTTTCCACTTCCTATTCCAAGTAAGTTCTCCATTTCTTCTCTTTCTTCTTCTATTCTTCATGAATGTGAATCCTAATTCTACACTTTTCCCTAACCTAGGTGTTTAGAGCCAAGACTTAGTGTGGAGGCTTGATTTGGAGGCTTGGAGCTTGAGGGTGGTGATTTCAAGTATTTTGGAGACTTTGGCCTTGGGATTCCAATTTCCAAAAGGTAAACCCTAACTTTTCTCTTACTAATTACTCTAATATAGTGTAATTAGTGGTTTAGAACCTTCCTAAATCCTAAGGCTACCCGTGGGAGGAAGTTGGAACAAGTTTGGTTGTGTTTGGAGACTTTGACATTAGGTTTTGTGTCAATTTTGGGTAAAATCCGAGATTAGCCTAATTTTGGGTGATGCCCTAGGTTAGATGGACCAAGATAGTCATTGTTGGGTGTCTTGAGGGTTAGTACGTGTCTCCGTTCGTACACGTTAAGTCGTGTCCCGGAGAAATGGGCGTTTCGGGTAATTTGAGGGTTTTTCGTCGTCACCGGTTCTATGTGCGTGTGCGTTTTTGCCATGGACCTAGAATCGACGAGTTAGCATTTTTTCTAGGATCTAGACTTCGATTAGAATCTATGGGTAAATTTTGGACCGATTCTGAGTAGGTTTGGTGTGCATTTCAGGAGCTTTTGTGAACCGCACACCACGTGTTCGTCGAAATGACCGAACGGCCATTTCGACTTAGTTTCTTGGTTTCGGGCTTGTGCGCGCATTGGGTTAGCTTCGGGGAGTGGGACTAGATTTCTCGGGTTATATTTTATATATTTATAGTTATTTATAGGTGTAGGGGTCGTTGGACGTGCGTTGGTGGGGTTGTGTGTTGTGTGTGTTGTGTTTATGTATGTATATATATGAGTATATATATAAATGTGTGTGTGTTTCTATATATAGATATGTGTGTGTATATATATATATATGTTTATGTGTGTGTAGTTGTGTGTGTTTTAGTGTGTGTGAGAGTGTGTGTGTGAGGGTGTGTGAGAGTGAGTGTGTGTTTGTGAGCGTGTGTGTGAGTGTGTGGTTATATATATATATATATATATATATATATATATATATATATATATATATGTATGTATGAGTGTGTGTGTGTGTTTGTATGAGCGTATATATATATATATATATATATATATATATTTGTGTGTGTGAGTATGAGTGAGTGTTTGTGTATAGGTGTGAGTGTGTAGTGTAGTGTAGTGTAGTGTGAGTGTTTGTGTTTGTTTGAGAGATGTGTGTGTGTTTGTTTGTGTATATGTATATATATATATATATATATATATATATATATATATATATATATATATATATATATATATATATATATATATATATATATATATGAGTATTTGTATATAAATATGTGTGTTTATATATATAGATATGTGTGTTTTTATATACATGTGTGTGTGATTATAGATATGTATGTGTGTGTGTGTGTACCTATACATATATATGTGTTTTTTTGTATATATATATATATATATATATATATATGTGTGTGTGTGTGTGTGTGTGTGTGTGTGTGTGTGTGTGTGTAAAACCCCTGTCCTAAAAATCGTATATACCCTTTTAATTATTAATTAATAATTTAATTATAGTAATTAGTGGCTAATTAGGAGAAATAGATTTTTAATAATTTTTATTTTAGGTGTTGGCGCACTTAGAGGATTTATGGGACCATTAGGAATTTTTCGGAATTTATTTCATGTAGGAGACCCCTTGAGCAGTTGCTAGCTTGACGGTGTGCATTAATATAATCTATAAAAATTTTTATGAGTATATATATATATATATATATATATATATATATATATATATATTTGAAAAGAAAAGAAAAGAAAAGAAAATAATAATAAACTAATAATACTAATAATACTATAAACTAATAACAAAGCAACTAATAACTTAAAGCAACCAAACTACCAACTTAAGCAATTCCATTCCTTACCAAGTTGCAGCCTTAGCTAGCAGACCCTAACGCCGTCCACTTTCCACAGCAAAGACCCCCCCCCCCCCCCCCGCAGATACAAATATATATATATATATATATATATATATATATATATATATATATAAACCCTAAACCTAATCATCCAGACCCTCCTCTTCTCATATAGACCTAGAAAGCGCCGCCACCGTAGCCGGAGAACCCCACCAGGCCGTCCAAACCAATCCCGACGACCGCGACCCCGCGCACTGCATATTCCCACATGAGGTACCTTTGTTCCGGAGTTACTTCCCATCGACTCGCTCAACCAAACGCCGTTCCGTCTTCACCGATATTCTTACCCCTTAACCCTCTTCCATATCTGTATGATAGCAGACCTCGAACAACGTGTACCCATAGGCAAAAATAGCGCCAAAGTTGGCACAAACAGACCGAATTCTGGGATCGCTGAAAACTGTGGTGACCACCCATGTTGCCGAGTTCGTATCTCCCACCACAGAGATCCGAATTCGATGATTCTTTTTGGTATATGTAGAACACTTGACCTAGTTTAATTTTTATTAAATAACCCTAGATTATTAACTGCTGTGGACAGAATTAAATTCGTCATAAAACTCCGCGAACCCATTTTTTCTAGATTTCCAAAAGTTGTGAAACGGAGCACGCCTTGCCAAACGGGACCGTCCCGCCATGTACCAAGTGTACCGAATGGTGCATGCAGCGTAACCGGACATGTAAAAATTTATGGAAACTGATTCGGACACGTGTGCGCGCCGAAATCAGCCCGTATTCGCGGACGCATCCCGTATCGCAACTTTTATGGAAGTCGCACGCATTTTGTGCACGCTC